>BSBM01000233.1:5075000-5611438 GCA_027924585.1 Larix kaempferi | reverse complement strand
GAACCTCCCTGATTTGGCAGGAGCACCCACCATCCACAGCCGCCGAGATATTGTCCACCTTCGCATTGAGAATGCCATTATTATTGCGTGCCTCTAGATGAGCTTCCTGCTCCATGGCACTCAGATGCTGCAGAGCCTGCTTAATATCAAAATTCTCATTCTTTAAGACATGAATTTGAGCATCAAGGATGGCCAAGTGGTCATCCACCATAGTGAGGGACGCCGCAAGGCCCTGATGCTCATCCGAGCCACCACAAACATGAACCTTCGCACGGTGCTGCTCACAGGCCAGGCATTCATAACCTCCTGGCCATGAAGGGAGTCATTTTCTGAAACCAGGGAGAGAGTCGTTACCAAAACGAGGAAAAATTTGTTTGCCATGGGAATTAGCTCCAAATTCTGCCATGATCTTACTCACAAAACAAAATCTATGCCAACCTGCTCAGCATCCATGTTTAAATATAAGCCAACCTTGAATGACGTCTGAGATGAGAGCTCACATGCTTCCCATGTGGAAGCCATGTGACAAGTGCGTGCGGACGACCCTCAAAACGACACCCCAAAGTGGGTTTGAAACTTTGGCTAAGGCATTCAACTCAAGCATGTTATTCAAGGTTTTAATTCCTGAAATAGACCACTTGTGGGATTGAGCAAATGATTTTTTAGACATGTAGATTCTTATAATCAAAGACAAGGGATCCATACCTTGTAATTCATCTTATGGTTGCTAACTAGGATGCCACGGTCTAATTTAGCACCGATGTTTTCCATCACGTCAGCATCTTGGTTATTGTTTCTCAAGATGTGAAGAAAACTTATGCTTTTAAATTCGTTAACCAAATATTTAAGAAGACTGTGAACTTTTGAAGCAGGGCTCTTTCTGTTCTTACTCAGACTCATAGCCTCCCTGATAACCAGCATAGAGTCACCACATACTACTAATTCATTGATACCTTCCTCCCTTGCGATCTCCAGACCTTTAGTGAGAGCTAGTCATTCAACACTATTGTTTGTTCTTCTGCCAATGCCCCAAGCGTAGTCATTCATCTTATTTCTGTCAGAGTCGTAGAGGACTCCACCCGCACCTGCCAACCCTGGAACTTAAAAATAATATTAGTGATTAATTAATTCTTAATTAATCAAATAATTAATTGGTATTTCATTAACTAAACATTAATATTACCAATTCAATAAACTTATAATTATTTTGTTTAATTACTTATTATTTTAAAAAAGTAATAATATTAATTTATAATATTATAATATTATTACTTATTATAAAATAATAAGTAATAATATTATTTTAATTACTTATTATTTTATTAATAAGTAATATTATTTTATGTTTTATTTACTAAATAAAAATATTAATTAATTATTATTATCATTCACTAAATTATTTTATAATTATTTTGTTTAATTACTTATTATAAAATAATAGTAGTATTTAATTAATATTATTGTTTAATTAAAAAATATTATTAATCAAACAATTAAAATATGTATTTAATTAAAATCATTAAATAATATTAATCTATTAATATTATTAATTAAATAATCATTAATTAACTAATATTATCATTAACTATAATATGAATTAAATTATTTTATAATTATTATGTTTAATTAAATATTATAATATAATAATATTGTTTAATTAAACAATTAAATTATGTATTTCATTAAAATTATTAAACAATATTATTCTATTAATATTTCGGAGATATGTGTATGCGTCCACCCGTTACTAGCAACAGCCACATTAATAATATTAATGTGTTCAAATACGCCGATAAGCGTAAATTAGGCACATACTTTTCATATTAATGTTTTTTTTTCCTATAGTATGTGTCACATTTAAGCCTATCGGCGTATTCGAACACATTAATATTATTAATGTGGTTGTTGCTAGTATTTACACATGTTCATGGAAGCATCAATGCCTGGACTCTACGGGGAGGGCATAGGCATATGCATACAATGATGTAATGTTCTAAACACATACCAGAGGCTCGTGTATGCACGTTGGACATGAATTTCTAGGACAAATCCAGAAGAGAATGCAGTTTGAATGATAGCGATGTTTGCATTGCAATTGTTTTGCAGCCTCTCCAACGGAAATGGAACCCAAACAGTGGACCTGAGCATGTTCTAGAACTCAGTGGATGACTCCAATGGTAAATACTACGGTGTGATGGCAACGGTTAATGAATATTATGTCGGCTCATGGTTTGATATGGACTTGAAATGAGATGAAATCCATTCCAAGAAGAAAATTTAGTGATTCCCATGAAAGTCCTTAACAAAAATTAATTGTAAAATGCAATCAAGTGAGCTTGACAATATAATGCCAGGCACATTTTGAAAGCCTAATGTGTAGTCATCTAGTATTACTTGTATGTTCAATATTTAAATTTAGTATTTGCTCATGTATGTGATTTATCTACTGGTTTGAGATGGCAGGGTGCTTGACTGACCTATATATTCATTTCCTTGTGTTTTCCAATATGTGTTTGCTGGTATATATTCATTTCCTTGTGTATACCAATATATGTTTATGAAAATGTAGAGATGATGCTCTTATATATATATATGAAAATGTAGAGATGATGCTCTTATATATATATATATGAAAATGTAGAGATGATGCTCTTATATATATATATATATATATATTATATATATATATATATATGAAAATGTAAAGATGATGCTCTATCCTTTCTTAGAGTCAATCTCTATCCTCTTAAACATGCACATGATTGTACTATCAAATGATAAAATTTCTCACCATCCCCACCTTAAAGAACTATATACATTTTGTTCTCACTCAAAGAATTGTATACCTCTTGGTCCTCACCTTACATGATTTTGAGATATATGCTACAATGGAAAAACTCAAATACGGATGATTCACCAAGTTACATCGAAGGTTGACCATTCTATCTATCAAGAATCCTACAAGCAAGATACATATTTATACCCATTTGGGCCTTCCAACTTCACTTGTTTATGCGATATTTTTCACATCACAAGAGAGTATTCATTTCATGGCAGGGAGGATATACAAGGGATTTTCTAGAAAAATTACAGTCTGATTTCAGAGACACTCCCTCGCCATGGGAAAATATAAAGGAAAAGATCCTGAGAGAAGTTCACAAGTCTCTCTGCAAAAATAGACAATCAGACAGTAAAATCCGAGGCCGAACAGCAAGTATATCCAAACGATCCAAAGAACAACAAGAAGTAGAAAACCTGAGCAATGAAAACACATTATTGGAGGAGATGCAGCCAGACGAAAAGAAAAGGAAACTGCGAGTGTTTTTGAACGTCATCAATAAGAAACGGCTAGATGATCTTACTAAATGTTTTCATTACAGATCCCCTGGAGCTGCAATGAATTGGTTTTTTTACCTATTGAAACGAAAGGTTTGTCTGAGATGAAAAAATTGTTGGGAAATGAGAAGGGAGTTCAGACCATTATGTAACCAGACTGTGTTTTAATGATAAATTGTGTTTGATGACCATCATTATTAATGTGCACTCAAATTATGAGTGATGGTTTGCTGACCATCATTTTTTTTCTGTATCAATTGATAAGGAAAAGCTTATGTACTTTCAACAATTAATACCCAGGAAAACATTTTGACGACCCTGGAAAATTTCCCAGAAATCCTATCTCTCAGATTTCCCATTTCCCAGAAATCCTATCTCTCAGATTTCCCAAAAACCCTATATATCTCTCAAATTTCCCATAAATCCTCATGAACCTAGTTCCTCTTTTAATACATGAATACAAACTTCAATAAATATGCATGTATCCAAAATATATTGTGGATCCGATCGTAGAGTATCTTCCTTTGCAGATCTAAATCATGCAACATAATCTAAATAACTGGAATAAATTTGGGAAGTACAGATATATAAAATAAACCCATCAATACTATGAAAACATCCATTATTTTGGTCAATCAAAATCAAACACCCACTCAACAAGTCTAAGCAACAACAATATAAACAACATTCAAGGAGATCTGAATAAATTAGTGGATCCATAATAGTTAAAATTTTATAATCTATGAAAATTTAAAGAGCCTTACCTTATTTTGATGACCTGGTAATTACCTTGACAATTCCAATGCCCGCAACTGAAGGTGGGGAGATGAATCTCCACCCAACCAGCCCACAACCAATGGCCGAGGCCCTCGATCCCCCAACAATTAACCCTATGCCAGAGCTTGCTTGCTTTCCTCTTTCTTGGCTCCTCCAAAACTCTCCTTCCAAAATGCCAAAATGACTCAAAAGATCCCTCTCTCTTCTTCTCCTCCTCCTTTTATCTTCCCTTTCTCCCATTTTTCTTAATTTATTTAATGCAATTTGTTTTCCTTCATTTTTCTTTCATATTCCTTTTATTATTTACCTTTTATTAATTATTTACATTTCATTATAAATATTCCACAATATGCATACATGAGGGTTGTCACAACATACACTTTGTATATATCTTATGATCATGTGAATAGGTGTACATCATCGTAAATGCATTTAAGTTATGATAGTACTATGAAGGAAATGTGCATCATGGGTGTATATGATAATTGGTGATGTTCTAGTTGTTATGAATGTATAATAAAGCATATATAGCCATGATAATCCTATAGAAATAATGCGTATGTGGCTTGTTAGTCTAGCCCTTGATCATGTAAAATGCTTGATGGTCATCCTTCATCTTGTGTAAAGGCATGATTGATAAATGAATGGTGTTATGTGGCTCAGCTTGACTTGATTAGCAAGTGCATGATAGTCCTATGTGTTATCATTGGGTGAGGCTTGGCCTCTATAATAGCAATGCATATGTCTGGATGATTGTAAAGAGTCAATGTTAATGGTTGAAAAATTCTTTTATATCTTGATGCTTGTAATTACTATGTTAAGGACTAGTATCTTTGTTGTAGCTAGTCATCACTAAAAGTGACCAATACTCATTTGGAATGTATGATATAACTATGGGGCTATACACTATATGTACATTATGCAAGATATTGTCAATAGGTCTCGTTGCATATGAGATTGCATTACCTTCTTGCATAAAAGTGCATAATGTATTTCATGCATCTTTGTTGAAAGAGTATATACCTTGTGCTGATCATGTGATTGATTGGAATGTGATTCAAGTGGAACCGAAAGGGGATTTTCTGGTACAACCAATCCGCATATTGGGCAAAAAAACCAAGGTGCTACGGAATCGAGAGATCGAGTAGGTAAAGTTCCAATGGACCCATTATAGTCCTGTTGATGCTACTTGGGAGCTGGAATATGCTATGAGGGAGGAACACCCTCATCTTTTCGAAAATGTGTGAAGGCATGTATGAATAAGTATGCATCGAGATTGATGCATTGTTTTAAGGGCGAGGGGGATGTAATACCCTGGTTTTTAAGCCCCAGACATATGTTATAATTTATTATTATTATTATTGGGCACTAGATGTTGGTACTATGAAATTTGGACATTATTATTATTATTATTTCTTAATTAAATAACTATCTCAACATGGACAAATAATGAGAATGGGGGGGGATGGATTCCACTTGTGAGGGGGTTGGGGACTAGGAGTTGTTACTCTCCCTAAAATTACTTGTTGGACCCTATTTTTTTATTATTTTGGTTTATGGAGGTACTATTACACCCTCTTTAATGTTTAGCGGGGCTTACTTAGCTAGTGTGACCTCCTTACCCTCTTGTGATGCTCCTCATGTGCTAGTGCACCCTCACTAGATATTTTGAGCCTACACTCCTTGAAAAAGTGTAACTCCCATCTCTATTTCACCTTTTTCTATTATGGTAAAGGGAATATCTAATTGTAACCTCCCTCTCATGAATTGAGTAACCCCCAGTAAATTTTAGTTACCTCTCTTGGAATTGGAGTTACTTCCTTGGGAATTTGAATGGCTATAGAAGGATTGGAAAGGGGCTCTATTTCATTCTTCTTCATCTTTCTCTCTTGAGCTCTCTAATGTAGTCGAATACTCTCATGTGTTAGGAAATACATGCTCTCAAGGAGTATATTCATTGTATTGCAGAATACTGAAGGCCTTGTAATGAGGTTTGAAGACCCTGTAATGGGGATTGAAGATTGACTATATAGAACACAACATGAGTCCTTGTCCCATTGCTTGTCCCTATATGAATATTCACACATGAATCTTGACGATGGATGGTGATATCCTAAGAGACCTGTGTGGTGAAGGGAATCCCATTGCACCAGGTAGTGTAGATGGAAGGGAAAGTTTAAATGGAGAAAGGCGTAGTTGTGGTTTTTGATAGTGTGAAAAGGGAGCAACCATATGTTCTAGTTGGATTATTTCAGATTATGTTTGGGTTTTAATACCTATTACATTGTGTCCAGAGTGATGTTTCAGTAAATAATACCTTTTGTTTCATTGAAAAATATTTATGTCTGACTAAGATATGGTCATTTTGGTGTGGCATGGTTTTCTTACAGTGTTGAGAAGGGTGCATCCATACCTTTTGGTTCAGTTGTTTTCAATCATTTGCGGATTTTAAGACCTGTTTCATTATATATAGAGCAACATTTCCATAAAGTAATACATTTTGTTTCACTGAAAAATATTTCAATATGACTGAGATTTAGTTGTTTTTGTATGGTAGTGTTCCCGGTGTTGAGATGAGTGCACCATACCTTTTGGTTTGAGAGTACCTCTCCTATGGATCTATGGCCTCAGCTCGAGGGTGACTTTCATGTTGAAATATGTATGAGCATGGAATTTATATGGTAGGGTGTAACGTTGTCCTGTTGAATCTATTTGCCCAAAATTGAGATGAGTATTTCATTATATGATTGTTTACTACATTTCAAAAATATGTGTTCTTATAGATATGATTTTCTTATGATTTCTATGGATGTAGGTGACATCCATGAGATATGATTTTATATGGCTATAGATGACATATTTTATATATTAATATTTTCATGTTGATATGGCTATGGTTGGTCGTCGGTGATGAGTATTTTGTTATGTGTTTATTTACTGCATTCTAATGAATGTGTGCTCTTGGATCTGGTTTTGCTTATGGTTTGTATGGATGTAGGTGAATCCATGTGATCTGATATATTTATAAATTACATGGATGTATATGGAAGCCATAATATCTACCTTTTTTATGTTAATATGGTTGTAGGTGGTAGTTAGTAGATTTGGTTTTCAACATTGTTAATATGGTTGATTGTGGCAGCTTCTAGATCTAATTATTTACCTTGTTTATGGTAGCTTGGAGATATGATTTTATCAGTGTTTATATGGTTGAAATATATTTTATATATCGTTTTTAGTATCATGTTAATAGATTTCTTAGATCTGGATGCAATTCATGCATGCATTTACCTTGCATAGTATGTGTATTGGGGAAAGATATGCATTGTAATCTTGCATTTCATTTAAAATAGGAGAAAAGTTTTATTTTAACTGGCTTGTTGGCATGATGGCCTAGCCTTATATAACCTTATTATGTTGTGCATTTACCTTGATTCATCCTTCCCATGGGTTTCCTCGTGACCTTGGCCTTGGTTTTGGGTTCGGGGACACTACAATGATACATTTGTTTCCATGGATGAGAATGCACATGTGGATGAGCTCTATGAAGACATTCATGATGTACCTCTAATTGATATGGAACATAAATACTTATACAAATAAATTATTTTGTTTTTGGTCAACTTGAATGTAATGAATGGTATTTCAAACACAAGAATGACACAGATATTAAGGTATGCAAGATTTTTCTGTATATAAATTTAATTGTTTGGGATTTATTTGTTATTGTATTATATAAGCCCTTAATTTTCATTTTACAATATATAAATTTATTTGTTCTTGTAAATTGTTATTTGTTAGTATTATACCACCATAAAATACTTTAACTCACACATACAGAGAAATGTACATCATTCTGAAAGATATAGAAATGGAGTATAAAACAATTGATGCATGTCCTAATGATCATATTATATATTATGGAAACCACGCATCAAAAAATGAATGCACTGAATGTGGAATTAGTATGTATCATACTTATCAGGTAACAAATAAATTTCCTCGCTAAGTCCTTTGGCATATCCCAATAATTCCATGTTTCCAATGATTGTTCAAGTGTAAAAACGTAGCACGATTTATGGACTATCATGCATGGTAGAGAAGTAAAGATGGTGTTATGAAAATTCCTAGAGATGTTCATGCATTTAGAGACATCAAGAAAATATGGCCCATGATAGGATCTAATAATACTAAGGCTTGTATTCCCATATTCCAGATCTTACTTTAGTTTTCAATCTAGGGTCATAAACTTTTCAAAAACACTGATACTATATATGTAATCTTAAATATGTTTATCTTTCTAGGTTGTTATTTATTATTGCTATTTTTTTATGGGGGTTTTCTTTTCATCCTTGTTCTACTCTATGTTGATGAAATCAAATGCAACAATTGTAAACAAATTCTAACTCTAAAAAGTATCTCTACTCCAACTGAGCTAATTCATCTAAATGCATTGCTACAATTCTTTGTAGGGACCCTCCGGGGGTCCCCTTCAAACAACTCAATACACACGTACACATTCACGACATAGATCTGAATAATAAGCAGCATAGTAATAATTTTATTTTTGTAACTAAATGATAGATCCATGCTCTAGACAAGCAACATATATACAATTAGCATATCTAACATAAAAACCATAATACAATCAATATATATCAAGTGAATTTAAAACCATAATCACAAGTTGACCTGTCAAATATCACAAGTTTCCAAAGGTTGCAGTAGTTGTCGAAAATCGTTCGTGAGATCCTTTACCAATTTTCCAATCACTATGAGTCCACCAGATTCCACCTTGTCGTACCCAATGGGTACACTTCTTCCCCTGGGAACCCCGAGCTGCAATGAGGATGACAAATAGATCTAGCAGAAAATTTGGTATGCAAGCTACTACTGTGAGGATCCCAAACTCTCTCATACCGAAGTGAACCACACCCTCCAACAAACACCTAAAGTGCAGCATAGCTTTTGTTGTCCAACACTAGGGAAAAAGAGATGAGAGCCTTATTCCCTCTCCATCTCTTTATAACTTTTTGAAAACCCTTCATGCATCCATGCATTCATTTTTGAATTATTTTAATTTCTTATTCACCCACCGAGTCTCAATTCTCTTTGTTTTCTAATTGTTTTATTTTAACTAAGATTTACTTTAGTTGAGTCCCTTAATTTTATCAATTAAATATTTCTTCAATCTGTTCAATTTTCATTTTACAATTTGGTATTTTGCTCACTTTTCATTTTTCAAAAATTCATAATTAAATTAATTAATTTGAGATTTCCTTCACATAAATTAACTAAATTATATTTCTAAATATTTTAGAAATATTCTTATTGCTCCCCATTAATAATTTTAGTTTAATGGTTTCTTTTCTCTTTGTGGTAATAATATCAAGGGTTCCATGCTCCATGCATGCGCCCCTTTAGATACTCCCCCTTTGGTGGGGAATTGGTACGACAATTGAGACATTGTTAGCTCAGTTCAGTCGACCCTATTGAGGGATTGGTTGTTCATGAGGAATAAGTTTGTATCCTTACTACGTGCACCCTAGTAAATGCTTCATGAGTGACCGAATCCATGGCCTACCCTCATGGAAACACATATATGAAAAGCAAGATCCTCTCTCTCTCTTTCCCAAGTTGTCAAGTGGAAAATGCTAGACTTATATCATATTTAAGTTCATCCCCGTTACCTAATGTGGACCTATTGGCAATCACATTCCAACACATGCACATAAACATCACGCACATTAAATATTTTTAAATAAAATCATAATATAAACATATATATTAGATTTCCATCACCTATCAATGATACCCAACTCAGTCCAAACTCCATGCAGTACCAACGCCATAATTGTGTCACATGTACCTGCCTTTCCTGTCACACTTGATGACCCATCAAGTACATGGTAAATATAATCATGTGCAAATATAAATATTCGATCACCATCGACATCATTTCACATTTTATATACATTTGAAATCATTCATATTTCTAATAAATTTTGATCACTATCGAAATCACATCAAATCACATAAACTTTCGATCACTATCGAAATATCATCAAAAATCACATAAATAGATCATCATCAAAATCACATAATTTTATCGTTATCAAAATCACATTAACAGTTTCCAAGAATTGTCTTTAATAACCAAATTCCAGTTCCACACATGTCCAGGTCATTCAAAATGAATTCCCTTAAATAATAACATGACATAAAAATTTAGGTTAAAATTCAATGACAAAATGGGGCACTACATACACCCCCAATTCAGGAAACTTCATCCTGGAGTCTAGAATAGATAGGCCAACTATCCACTCATCTTCAATGAATCCTCCAAGGTTGTGGAACTGGGACTATAACTATCCCATGGGACCTTAACCTGATTGACTAATTGATGCCAAAGTTGTTGAGTTCACTGCTCTGGAATATGACTATGCTCAGTCACCAAGGTTTCCTCGTCCGATATATGCAAACTTCTCAAGTCAATGACATGAGATGGACCTGACATATAATGTCATAAAATAGAAACTTGAAAAACATCATGCATATGACTCAGTGATGATGACAAAGCAAGATAGTAAGAAATCGTTCCCAATCACTTACTGATATCGAATGGTCTTGCAACCCATGACGACAATTTGGCCTCCTTACCAAATTTGATAGAGATCTCCTGTGGAATCCCTGCAAGAATGTTATATCCCTAATCTCATAGTTCCTGATTGTATGATATGCGTCAACATAATTTTTTGTCTGTCTTGGGCCTCTTTCAATCGTGCCCATATGGATTTCATCATGCTTCCATCTCCTGGATCAACTCTACACCCACAAGGACTCTGTCCTTAAGACAATCCCAACTGAAGGTTGTCAGACAAGGCCTACTGTAGAGAAACTAAAACAATGCCATCTATATTGAGCTATGATAATTGTTGTTGTAAGCAAATTATACCAATGGTAGATACTCCTCCTAATGAATCTGCGGGTCCATCACACACATACACAGCATGTCCTCTAAAACCTAGTTGACCCTCTCGGTATGACCATCCATCTTTAGGGTGGTATGTAGTGTTGAATTTCAGCTATTTTCCAATGCTTCCTGGAAACTCATTTGAAACCTCCTAGCAAATACTGACCCCCTTTTAGAAATGATCTTTTGAGGTATGTCGTGTGATCGCACTACCTCGTTCACAAAGACTCACGCTATCTCAGGTGCTTGATAAGTAACCTTGACTAAAATAAAGTGTGTGGTCTTGGTTAAGGTGTCCATCACAACATAAATGGAATCATGCCTCCTAGAGGTCATTGGAAACCCAACAATAAATTCCATCGATACCACCTCCCATTTTGACTCTGGGATGGCATGAGGATGTAATAATCTTGTCGAATGGCAATGCTTAGCCTTCACTAGTTGGCATTCAAGGCACCTTGTCATGTAGTCTAAAACATCTTTCTTCACCCCGTGCCAGAAAAACAATAGTTTCAGATCCGCATACATCGTTTTAACCCCTGGATGGGCCATATAAGTTGCCTTATGGGCTTCAAATAGGATAAAACATCGAAATTCCTCATTCGCTAGCACATACATATGCTTATTGTAACACAACAACCCATCATCCTCAAGTGAATACCGTACATACTTAGGAACCTCCATGGTTTCGCTTTCAAATTTTGTCTTGACTTCACAATACCAATTTTCTGCTAGTTGCAACTTTAGTACCTTTTCTCACAGGTTCATCTTCAGTGGAAATACTGAGAATATGTGAGGTCATCAACTCAAGGCATCTTCTACCTTGTTCATCGTCCCCTTGATGTATGATATGTCAACATTATACTCACTCATCATCTCTGACCACCTCCTCTGCCTTGCATTGAGGTCACTCTAAGTAAAAATATAGTATGGCCCACGGTGATTTGTCTTCAGTTCAAATTTTCTCCTGGCCAAGTAGTGTCTCCATAAACTAAGTTCCTAGATTATGATTGCAAGCTCTAATTCATGCATCACATAGTTCTCCTCATGCAGTCTCAGTTTCCTAGAAGCATAAGAAATCGACCTACCTTCTTGCATCAATAATCCCCCAAGACCTTCTTTTGAGGCATCTGTGTAGACCAAAAAGTCTTTCTCCATGTATGATACCTTCAGTATCAAGGTTGTTGTCAACAGTTTCTTGAGTTTCACAAACTCTTTCTCATGGCATTCATACCATAGAAAATTCTTATTATTATTTTGCAATTCGATGATAGGGAATGTGATCTTTGAAAAAACCTTCTACAATTATGTTGTAATAACCTACTAATCCCATGAAGCTCCACACCTCATGAACATTCGTTAGATCTAGCCACTCCAAGATTGCCTCAATATTGGATGGATCGACCGCTATGCCATCTCCTGAGATGACAAGTACCAATTAGTGGATATCTATCTAAAAGCATGAACACTTAGACAGTTTTGCATAAAAGTTGTGAAGGTGGAAAATTCCTTCAAGCACAATATTGTACATGATCCTAGCTACAATGGGGCATTACATACTCCCACTCTTCAGGAAACTTTATCGTGAATTTAACACAAAATTTTAATAGCCCATCATATATATATGCACTGACAATATCATCAACTCATTTGTATTCCATCGCCATGTCATTATATATACTCTTCATGTTTATTCTCCTCATCAATATGATTCTTAAGTGTCAGTTATTAGAGACTTAGACGAACATATTAAGTTTAATCACATAGTCATTTCTTTAGCACCATCATGTCCAAGTCAAGGAGGTTATGATGTCCTTCCCTCTTTTCCCTATTCCATTGTAGTATGACTCCTTTGGCAGAGTTTCCAAGTCACACCATGTGTGTCGTCATAGTCTCATCAAGTCCTGTCTTGAGGACTAGTAAACTTTCCATTTAGGCTTCATCATGTCAAGTGGTTACCATCATTGCATCTAGCTCATAGTGTTGATTTTATCCATACTTAGTTTGACAAAACCCATCTTCATTTGACCCTTTCGACAAGTTTTCCAAGATACATTTTTCCCGTTACCCTATCATGGTTAAGTCCAATTTGTAGTTTTTCTTTTTTTGTTAACGATGTCTCCATGTTGCGAGATCAGTGTCATTGTGCTCAGCTCATCAAGCTATTAACATCCATATCTCCTTTTCCATATTCGGATTTCTCTTGACCTTCTCAACGGTCTATAGAAATCTTGGCAAAAAGATCCTTTTGGTGTCTTGTTAGTTAAAATTTATTAGTTTCCTGTTATTTAGTAAATTCACCAAATGCATTTGTACACTCGTCTTCTCATCATGGCTATGTAGGGAAGGTGTAAATATTATCCCTATAGGCATCCCTCATAAAACAGCCAATTCCCTCCAATTTAAAAAAGAAAAGAAAAAAGCCCTTTTCATTACCCTTACCTTTTACAAAAGGTAAAATTCACCTTTCATTATTCCCTTTTAAATAAGAAAATAAAATTTATCACCCATCTTCGATGGAACCCCTGTTTTATAAGGAACTTAATTTGTAGCTACCTATGGTATTAATTATTAAGTGAGTCCCCATGTATTTCCATATAATTCCAATAAATATAATGTAGACATTCTAACAACTATTGTTATTTTAATGAAAATAAACATATAAGGTTTCTTGTATGGAACTAATCAATGGAAATAACAACTTAGAGTCCCAATCATTGAGCATGGGAACAAAATCCAACATAATTGTAACATCACCTATCACCCTCATAGTAATACATACGATCATGCCTAATGGTTAACTGGGACAACCTAAAAATCCATTTGCCAATAGAAAATACCACATTGGTTATAATACTTCCACTATTAAAATGGATCAATTGCCCCGAGATTCTTTTTTAAAATATCGTAAATATCAACTAGAATACTAGTTGGTTACTACCCAACTTTAACAAATATAGAGTAATTTCCATGTATGCACAACATTAACTATCTTTCAACGAATCCATTTTGTCCCATTTCATATATTTTTTTCAGGAGAAAAAAAAAACTTGGTATTCATAGTGAATCAAAGTTACATCGGAGAATACATAAGAGTATACAATGCAGTTCATCACCATACATCTAATAGGTATGTCCATACCATAAAACTAGGGCTATCGTGCATCACTACTACTCATAAGCTTATTGCTATGACATACAAGCAAAAGTAACACGAGCATAAGGACTGAAATCAGCAGTGCCTTCATAGCGAACAAGAAAAGCCATAATAAGAAGGGAGGAATGTCAAAAATAAGAAATGGTATCTTAGGACCAATTGAAGACGCCCTCATCCAGCATCATTTCGTCGTTGCACTCCTTGAAATGAATCAAGCCATCCATCTACCCCACTGCTATCTTCGAGAGGCTGTCCGCCTCATGGTTAAATTCCCTATAGATATGCTTAAATGTTAACTATACAAAAGCCCGTTTAAGTCCCATTTCATATATATAATTAACATCAACACATAAGTATAATTAGTATTATGTGTATCTCCTTTCCAAGGTATGTTCATATTATAAATCCTTTTTAGCAACGAATATGTGTTCCATATACATATAGGACTCTTCATAAATTAGTAACATAGTTTCTTTCTCGAACAACACCCCAATGAAACATGACTAAGGCCATTTACTCCTTTTAACTCTCCACTGATAACCAACTTACATTACCATAAGTAGTGGACCCATGGATTCCCGAACCCATATATATAATTCATTTTATAGAGTCCCAATTTCCATCCGACTGGATTTCCACAATATAAGGGACAGTTTGAATACTATCCTTACTATTATGATATACTATTCATAAAAATTGAATTTTTATAACCAATCAATATCAATAAGGCATACGGATTAAACCTGAGGTTGATATGATCATCAATTACCCTATAGCTCAATGATTACCGAGCGGCTGCTAGGGTTTGGTTTATGCGCTCATTATGTTTACCCTGGTCACCCTTCGGCTCTCTCTTCTGAGTGTGGTGGCCGCTGGACTGCTAGTCTCTGCAGCTCCCATGGACTTCCCCCCGAGAGGGGCACCAAGACCCTCCCACCAGACAACACAAATAAATCAAAACGCCAATATCTCACCCAATGATGAAACCATACGGATTGGATCCTCGGATGTACCTTTGGGTAACATGGTGGATCCTAGGAAAGTTCAGGAAGCTCCAAAGAACAGTACAGCAGTAAAAAGTACCACAACTTGCATTGCCAAAACCCCAGAAAGGCCGATGCTCTGTCTCCCAGCAGAACGAATCAATGCTAGTGCACAGCATATGAAAGACCACGCCCTCATTGGAAATTTCATGGGATTCTGGTCCACTGAACAAGCACTCAGAGGCTGGATCATGTCCAAATGGAATCCCAAAGCACACTTCGACCTGCAGCTTGGATCCAAAGGCTTTTTTACAATCATTTTCGAAAGGTTGGACGATAAAGCTAGGGTCGAGGAAGGAGGGCCTTACTTATTCAACTCTGCTGGCTTATATCTAAAAAACTGGACGGAAAGATTTAGTCCTGAAAAAGAAGAATTCACATGGGCTCCAGTTTGGATCTGCATGTACTCACTCCCACAAGAGTACTGGGCTGAAGACACTCTCCAGGACATTGGCAACTCACTGAGCAGCTTCTTCAAAGTTGCAGAACAAACTAAGTATAACAGGTATACCACTTATGCTAGAATATGTGTTTATATGCATATAGCCAAAGCTCTCCTAGATTCTATCAGTCTCAATCATGAATACTATGAATGGATACAACCCCTATATTACGAGCATATCCCCTTTCGCTGCAGAAGATGTCATGAACATGGGCATCTGTATAGAGACTATCCTTTAGGACAAACGATTACAAAGACAACCAAAGATGAAGAAGGCTTCCAGAAAATCAACCATAGAAGGAGGCACACTCGTAGACCATAGCAAGAAGGAAAAAATCTGAACATCCCCAACACCAGCAATAGTTTTGATACTCTCATTGATCAACCGGAGAACCCTACCATAGAACCAAAAAAAATGGAAATGACCACTGAAAACCCTAGAAATCCTGATACCTTGAATGAAATTCAAGTCCCATCCAAAACCCTTATGGGGGAAACCTCTCTTCCCCAAGACAATGCCTTGGAATCCTTAGCACAAGAATGGGCCACTACTCAGGAGAAGGATGACAACTCCAATCCTGAAACACTTATGGATGACCCCATGTCTAATCTGGAAATAGGAGATCTTGACATTCTGGGCCTGGAAGATGCATGTTCTAGAAAAGCTTTCCACTCTATCTTGCCCAAGCAAATCCAGCTCCTATCGAACTTTTTGAAGAAATTCAAGAGCAACAAGCTGGGAGTCCTGAATATCCCACAAAAGGACAAGCAAAAGCTTCAAAGAGACAATAAGAAAAGAGGCAGGAAAACTAATCTGCAGAGAATCAGTCAGCTAGGCACAAGACTTATTAAATCTGGGCAATACTCTCAACTCATGGAGCTTTTCCCTACTTTCAACACTGGTTATCAATGCAGTTAATCTCTTGGAATGTAAGAGGTATGAACGGTGCCTCCAAACACCGTATGCTGAAAAGAAAAATAATGCAAGACAAGCCCACCATAATCTTCCTTCAGGAAACCAAATGCTCTGACATCACTCTTCAAAATATCTTCCAAAGAACTATTTGGAGAGGCTGTCAAACAATGGCTTTAGATGCTAAAGGAGCTTATGGATGTTTAGCCATCGCCTGGAACCCTTCCCTGATCCAGCTTAATGACTTTGCCTCTACTGCCCACTCCCTCTCTGCCTCTTTTCATCTGATAGGTACAGACATCTCTGGTCACCTTATGAATGTATATGGGCCTCAAATCCCAGGCCTAAAATCTCTTCTTCTTAGTCATATAACCTAGTTCTCCCCACTTCACTTGGGAGAAATGATGATCATCAGAGGCGACTTCAACATGATAACCTCTCTGCAAGATAAAAAAGGTGGAAGACGATTTCTTACCAATGAGGACACCAGCTTCAAAGACTGCATCAAAGACTGCAATCTCATTGACAGTCTCCCATCTGAAGGGTACATGACCTGGAACAACAAAAGAGGAGGCAGCAATCATATCTCATCCAGATTAGATCGCTTTCTCATTTCCAAGGAAATCATTGAATCTCCAGGCAATATTTCTACAGCTATGATCCACTCTGCAGGATCTGATCACTGGTCGATTTCACTTGCATGGCATAACTCAGGTAATCTTAAATTTCATCCTTCTAGATTCAAAAAGTTTTGGGTAACCCATCCTACTTTCATGGACATGATAAGCTCCTGGTGGGATAACACCATCATTGAAGGGCGCTCAAAAATGGAAGTTATGCACCAAAAACTCAAGCTCTTGAGGACCAAGCTAAAGGTTTGGAACCACACCTCCTTTGGCAATATTTTCAAAGAAAAAAGCAACTTGGAGAAGGATCTTGAGCAAAACCAAAAGAATATTATGGAGACAGGATACTCCGACTTCCTCAAAGAAAAGGAACAAATCCTCCAAAATCAACTTGACGAAAGATGCCACCAGGAGGATATTCTCTGGAAGCAGAAATCCCGCAACAACTAGCTGAAGGAGGGATAAAAGAATACTACTTTATTTCACAGGGCTACGATCCAGTACAGGATGTCCAATCGCATCTCGGCCATAAAAGATGAACAAGGTACTATGTTAAGGACCCAGGACGACATTGAGCAGGAGCTAACTTCTCACTTCCACAACCTTCTCACAGAGGACACTCCCAACATGGCAGAGGCCATTCGCGAAGTCACTAGCCACATCCCAAAGATTTTGACTATTGAGCACAATGCCTTGCTCATGAAACCTATTACTCTGCAAGAAGTAGAACTGGTGGTTAATCAAATGGCTGAAGGAAAATCTCCGGGACCAGATGGGTTCACCATCAACTTCTTCAAGCACTGATAGAGCTTTCTTAAGCAATACATTCTTGAACTTATGGATGAATCCATAAGAAAGCGTTGGGTTCTCCCAGCCCTGAATGCTACCTTCCTCACTCTAATTCCCAAAGAAGTGGGAACCACCTACCCTGGTAAGTTCTGACCTATCTCCCTTTGCAATGTCATTTACAAAATCATTAACAAATTGATTTCCAATAGACTGAAGGCCCTATTGCCCATCCTCATCTCTCCTTAGAAAACTGGTTACATAGAAGGCAAACAAATCCTTGATGGGATCATCCTCGCCCATGAAGTGATTCACTCCCTCAAAACTGCCAAAATACCTGGTATGCTAGTCAAACTCAACCTCTCAAAAGCCTTTGATAAACTCAGTTGGGACTTTATCTGGAAAATGCTTCAAGCTTATGGCTTCTACAATTAGTGGGCCCAATGGATTCTTGCCCTAACCTCCTCATCTTTCTTCTCTGTTTTGGTCAATGGATACCCAGCAGCTACCTTCTCCTCCTCCAGAGGCATTTGACAGGGCGACCCTCTTTCTCCCTTTCTCTTTATCCTTATGATGGAGGGCCTAAGTCGTATGCTCAAAACCTTGGTCTCCACTAATGCCCTAAAAGGCCTCACTCTTCATGGTAGACCCCCCATCACTCATCAACAATTTGTAGACGACAACCTACTCTTTGGACATCCCTCTATGCAAGAGGCTTGCACCCTGAAAAAACTCAATACTTTTTCTGCAGCCTCAGGCAACACTATCAACCTTTATAAATCTCAAATATTTTTCTTCAACACTAATGCCATCACCCAAAGACATATAGCGCGCATTCTCGTCTTCCAAGTCTCCCTTCTCCCCTCGAAATACCCAGGAGCTCCTCTTTTTGAAACCGCTATTAAGCACTCCTCCTGGAGAGAACTTCTTGATAAACTGGAATCAAGAATTTCCTCTTAGACCTTCAAAACCCTAAACCTTCCCAGTCGCCTTATCCTGCTCAAGGTTGTTCTACAATCCATGCCCCTTTACCTTTTCTCAGTCCTGGCTGCTTCCAAGTGGGTCCTTAAATCTATGAAAAAGATCCAATGGTCTTTTCTCTGGGGTGGCAATCATGACAATCCCAAATGTGCCCTAGTCAACTAGAAAACCATTTGCAAAACGAAAAACTCTAGGGGTCTTGGTCTCAGAGACCCGGAAATCAACAATCAAGTTCTCTCAGCAAAGATATGGTGGAACTGGGTCACTGCTAAAAATGAAACCTAGATCCAACTCTAGAATTGCAAATATGTTAGTACCTCGGACCCTCAGCAGAGAATCCATTACAACTTGGACCCCCCATGTTCCCTCATATGGCGTGCAGCCAACTATCAACGTGCGTTGGTCTAGCAGCATAGTTTCTGGGAAGTTCGTGCTGGAGACCAGGCCCTTTTTTGGCATGATTCATGGCAACAAAGGCCCAGTATCCACTCAATCACTACACACCTAGACCTCACCCAGCATCTTCAGGAAAACGACCAATGCATTGTCAACAACTACTCGCAGCAGGAGGTACATTTGGGAAACAAAATTTGGAAACATCCAAACACATGGGACCCAGAGATACCCCCGAACAGTACTGAGATAATTTGGATAGAACTGCAGACCCACCACCAAAAGGTTAATGAAAATCCTAATATCATTAGATGGGGATACTCCACCAAAGGCACCTTCACGGTGAAAGAAGCCTATCAGCTCATCACTCAGGAAAATACAGATCAAGCGGATCCCATCTGGAAAAGAATCTGGAGCTCTAATTTCTGGCCCAAAGTTGCAACTTTTCTCTGGCTCCTTGTTCATCACAAAATTCTCACCTAGGAAAATATCCTTAAACAAGGTTTTCATGGGCCCTCTTGGTGCATCATTTGCAATTCCCAGGTGGAAGATACCAATCACCTTCTTGATTCCTGTGATATGGCTGAAAATTTCTGGAATCTCATTGCTGAGAATTTCCAACGCTCCAATAGAACATGAGGAGACATCGTCAACACTATCTCCATATGGGATCGACACCCATTCCAAAGCAACCTGCTTAACTGTATTTGGGACCTCACTCCAGGCCTGACCATCTGGAACATCTGGAAGGAGAGAAACCACAGAATTTTTGAAGGCAAATTCAAAAACTTCCCTGAACTCTGGCACTGCTTTAAAACAAACCGACAGGAAACTCTAGCCATGTCTAATTGGACCATTGTTGATCTCCCTCAAACTTCCACTGAGAAAAATGTCCTTGTAAGATGGGAACTTGCTCACCCATCTCCTACACACTCCTCTTGTCCATCTATTGTTAGCTCTTCCAGTCCTGATTCTTGGAGCAAACCACCGCCTGATTTATTCAAGCTTAATTTCGATGGAGCCTCTAAAGGAAACCCAGGGAACACTGGCTTTGGAGGAGTTTTCCGTAACTCTACTAGAACCATTGTATGTATCTACCATGTCTCTCTTGTCTATGACACCAACAATGCCGCTGAACTCTCAGGTTTGCTTGAAGGAATCAAAATTGATAAATCCAATGACTCCATCCCTCTGATTGCTGAAGGAGACTCTCAAATCATCTTAGCCCTGGCCAGAAAGCTTTACCATGGCACCACTATTAAGAAAGCTTCTTCCAGTTGGAAGCTTGAACAACGCCTCGATGATCTGGCTGAGTTGCTCAAAGACTTCAGAACTATCACCTTTCAGCATGTCAAATGCAAAGCCAACTCGGTCGCTGATATCCTCGCCAACAAGGGTGTGGAAGATGTCTCCCTTCTCACCATCGACACTTTCACTATGATGGATAATAGAGACCTCCACCAACATTGTCGACTCCTGGTAGAAAAAAGATCTTTTCAACCCGGATGTGGGTGCTCCAACTTCCGCCACCGTGCACAATGCTAACCGGGAGCAGTTGCCACCTCACGCTACTGTACAAGGCGATGATGGGACGACCCTTTAAATGCACGAACCGGTTGACGAGATGATCACCGCCGCACATCTGTCCACCAGAAATGACGATCATTCCACCACCCTGAGCGCCAACTCCTATTTAAGACTGCAGGATGAGAGTTATGGTGACGATCCCCTCTCGCGTGTTTAGAATGACGTTTTCCCTTGGCAACTGTGTCCTACATTCAATTCTGCCACCTTCCATGAGGATGACAGACTGTAACATTAATGGTCTCGGCTCTTTAAAACATCTTGCCAATAGGTATTATGCTTCTACCGTTGAGTTTTGGCTTCTCTCTGAGGATTATTTCGTAGAGCTTGAGATCTTAGGGATGGCTTAATGTGCGATTCTCAGAGCCATGACAATTCGCAACAAGGGGATCTCTCGTCGGGGAAGTGGCAGGAAAAGCTCCAGCTGCAAGCCCAAGGTCTCCATGGACTGGACGGTCATGGATGGTTATGCTCCAAGAATCTCAGCAAGGACTCGAAGCCTCATTGATGGGTGGGAGGCTCGTAGGGTGGTGACTCTCCTTGCCTCTGGTAGCAATGGAGGAGCCATTAACCATTACTGGTTTCTCAAGAACATGATGAGCAACCTCATAGAGGAAATGGAGGCTAGTTGGCAAGCCAACACTAGTATTGTAAGGAATATCAACGCCAGTCTGAAAGAGGCGGTGGACCACTCTAACACGCTGGACGCCAATATGACTTGGGACATATTCACCCTGGGAAACAACTCTGAACTCGCCAAGCAGAAAAACAATGAGGTTGAGGATCCTAAAGATCCAGCCACCGGGTCTGCAAAAAAAAACATTCCAAGGTAAAGAAGAACAAGGGATCGACTTCTACAACCCTTGCTCGTGATGTTGTTCGTGGTGTTGCTCGTGATGTTTTTCAAGATGTTGTTTGTGATGTTGCTCATGATGCTGCCTGTGATGTTATTCGTGACGTTGTGTGTGGTGTCGCTTCTGATGACCCGTGCTCTCCAGGGTCACCCTCTCCAACTCTTCCCCCTCCGGGCACCTTTGAGGATTTCTATGCCACCTACCCCATCCTTGAGGAAAAACCAGAGAACTCACCTGCAAATCGCCAATTGGAAGGCCGTTGCCCCTAGTCATCTATGGGACTATCAGCTTCTTTGTTTTTATTTTTGGTATAACTTAGTTTATAGCACTATCAGACATTATGAATATTTATTTTTGCAGCAAGTCCCAGCCTTTTTATGGGCAAACCATACTCACAGGGTCTATATTTTGTACTATGTCAGTCATTTCATCCTTTTTGAGCAATTGGGATGGTGGCTTCATTATCTGAGGCCTCCCCAATCTGCAACAAACTCTACTGTTCACAATGTATATTATGTTTATGTTAATTAAATTTCGGCCTGCAACTTACAAAAAAAAAATATCAATAAGGCATACGTACGAATTTGCTTATCTCTAAAAAAATATCGAAGGTGTTAAATCCATCCAAGGGTACATTTGTTGGAATGCTATGGGAAGGCATGACTGCTAGCGCTAATAAAACAGAATCACAGGTGCACAAGAATAGGGAAGGGATGCAACAAATATTTTACTAGTTTGGATCTACCTATAAAAATCCCATGAGAATTTATAGGTCTAACAACAAATGAGCACTCCTTGAAAACTAAATTTAGCGACCTTTTTATTAACTAAATGTAAAACTTAAGATCACTTTTTTACTGTTGTGTAGAGGGAGATAAATGTATATACAAGCTCATATTATTTTAACACTCATTTTAACTGAAATTCAGGATAAGACAATCCTCACTTTCTAGCATGCTAATCAATTACAACTACTCCAATGTCGATTCATACTACTCCAATATTTAAAACAACATTATCCTTCAATGAAGGTCTAATTATAAAATAACAACCCTTTCTAGTTTTTGAGTTACAACTCGATATTGACTAATCTCTCATGAATGATAAAAAATTATGAACTGGGTTTTTATGAATTTTGGTGAATTTATTGGGAACACACTTGTTCTTCTCCTGACCAAAAATTGGAGATACCCACATCAGATATTTCAAGAAAAAAAGATAAAATGGTTGTAGGCGATGATACTTAATTTCTCGAAAACCATGCACTGGATTGAGATGAAACTTATTGAGTTTGTTCTTCCTGTTGAAAGGATTTTTCCCACCAATTTTTGTGGATAACCAATTCACCATTTGGAAGATATATGCAATTCAATTTCTGCACTTTTGTAGAAAAACATGAATAAAAGCACCCAAAGTAGATTAACACACATTGGTTGGTTGTGAACATCTTAAAGAATGGAAATAACCACTCATTCCCCCAAATAGAAGAATTAACTAGTCCTGTGGGAAAAGAAGAGAGGAATGGCGCATATAGGCATAAGTGCAATCAATAGATAAATCATGCAAAAGTACAAAAAATCTGCAATAACTAATGTTGTCCAATATCACCTTGGCATCCATGGCCTCTTCCTCAAATATGCTTCAAGGATATGATGCTATAAGATTATAAAATTTTACAATATATGTTGTTTCAAAGCACATTAAACACCTTAGGAAACGTTTGTAGTTTACAGCTTACTTGCCACTCACAACCCTTCCTTGTCTACTAAAATTCTATAATCCTTCGAGGAATTCCTTGGATTTTAGGGCGCAGCTGCGATTTCAATGTGCAAGAGACGCTCCCACAAATATCAAAAAGAGGATGCACATTTGAGGAATGATTGAATCTGTTTGGGATGACTGTGAGAGGGATATTGTTGTGGGAAATCTTGGTTAGGTATCTTGGAGCCAGATGGTTATATTCTTTAAAAAATTCTGGCTTTTATCATGAAAACTCCATATAGGATAAGGCAAGCTTGGAATAATTGAAAAAATGTCTTTGTCCAAATTCAAAGCTTCGACCAATCCTCAACCATCTCAACAAAATTGTATTTTAAATAACAAGATTCAACCCTCAAAGATCATATTGACCCAACATCTTCGCAACAACATTTTTTATTTAGCCATCAAGCTCAACTTCCTTCTATACTTGGTACAATGATCATAGCCTCTTGGATAAGTGGATTTGTGGCATAAGATTGTTAGGAATCCACTAAAACATCAGTTTTAACCTCCACTTCAAATCTATGAATCGCACAACCATTGGGATCAATGGCCTTGTCTAAAATTGGAGGATCTACAGATGCATTTTCAATTTTTGAAGGATCTGCAGCTGCATTGTTAGAAAGATGAAGACATTATCATTTGTCGAACACCAAGAGGGTTGTATGCCTGCTGAAGATGATTGCATGAAAATCAAAGTTAATAAATGGAAAACCCATGCTAGGAAGGCATGGGATTCATAGAAAAGCACTTCAAAATTGGATTTCCCTCTTTTGCTTCCTCATCATATGCAACACATTAAGAATTGGTCTACCTCCATACAATATTGTAGCCTGTCATTACTGAGGTGAAACTCTAAGGCGAATTGAACACATCCTTCATTACTACTACTACAATTTGCTAAAAAGCAACCAATGCTACAGGACTGTTATCAAAAATTTATTTACTGCAAAAACTGATCATTCTTCTGACTGTTGTATATGGGTTGGACTGCTTCAAAAATGATTTTAGCCAAAAATTCAAATTGGTTATGAAAGTCTCTAAAAGGACTAAAACACTGAAAATACCATGGATTTTGTGAATGATTTAAGTCACATGAGTAAACCACCCTTTTAATGTATGAAGAACCAATCATGTACTATCATTGAATTTCTTTGTAATTCACAATGGCTTGAACTAGAGTTGAACAAATATAAACCATCAAAATGAATTAAAAGAGTCATACCTTATTCTTTCCACCTTGTGTGGGATAGCATATGCTTCTAAGGAAATGGCTTCTATAGCATATTATTTTGTTATAGGTTCTTGTGGGTCCATCCTATTCCTTTCTTGAATTGTTCATGGAAGCTGCTACTTCTCTTCTCACTATTGGTTCTTATGTGACAATAATAGAACCACTTATTCCAATAGCTCCTTGGTTCTTGTGTGACAGCAACAAATCCTCTTTTATTACTATTGGTTCTTGTGTGAAAGCATAAAGACTTCCTATTGTTGGTTCTTCTGTGGAAACAATAGGGTATTTCTTCTCATGCGTGGATGTTAGGGGATGTGGGAATGGATTAACTATAGAAATAGAGATGAGGTCATGGTTCAAAGAAAGTGGTAAAGGGTTTGGATCAAACATGAATGGTAATAGATGGGTAATGGTGTGGTCATTTTGAAAGATGATGATGTTCCCCTTCCCCCAAACTGAAATATTTTACTACCCTTGGAAATGAGGAGGAAGTAGGGAAAAAGCCTCAAGTGATTTTCCAAACACAAATCTATAGCATTCAATGAACTTGACTAACAATAAGGAAAAAGAAGCACACATGTACCTATCTAAGAATTTCATGGCATTTGCGCAAGCATCCTTTGAAGCATGAGATCCGATATGGTCCATGATGATGAAAAAATTTGCAAGAAAGAGCAATGTGGAACTTAGAGCATGATAAACTATAAACTGAGATATGGAGCAAGCTTCTGATGTAGCAATGATTCTTGGAAATCTTATTCAGAGAGTGACTTGGGAATCTTTATTCAAAAGAGAAACTTGGATGGAATGATTTATTTATCATGTTATTTGCAAACCTTATCCACCAGCAAGCTAGTTTTCAAACAAGATTTGTATGATTGCCCCCAGAGAATTTTCACAGTCAAAATTTTCTTTTATTCCTGAGGAATGCCCATGAGCAAGTTGGTTTTCAAGCATTCTAAGGTCATATGGTTCCTGAGACAAGTTTTCACCATCAATTTTTATTTAGAAATGGGGTAGGGCAGTGAGGGAGCTTGGCATTGTAAGTGATCCAAGCTGACTATATTATGTGGGTCAGGGGTGGGTGGAGCAGAAAGTCCTGGAAGTGATGGAGTGGTAGGGGATAAAGTTAATATAATGATAGTGGTGACATAAATTATGTTCATGAGAAAATTTTATTGGATTTCAATGTCAACCATGTAAGAAAATGAAATATTTATTAACTTTAGCATGCATGTATATCGAAATGGGAAGAAGAAAATGCATAGGCATACCATGGTGTTGGTGAATGAACATGATGAACCTTAGGTCTTCTGGAAGGATTCTTTTCATGAATCAAATGATATATTGCATACTGCTTTTGAATTTTTTGTATTCTTATATATAGATGGTCTTCTTCAATGGCTTCCCATTGAATCCTCTTGAATCCTTTAATAGAATATTCATTCACCACGCCTTCTTCTTATTGCCAAGATTTCTACAAAATAAATATTAGTAATATGGGTGGATCTTACTGCACCACATGAATTTCTTCCACGATTCATGCACTCTATATACCTTGGATACAGTGGTGTGAGAACTCTCGACTTATCATCACCCTTTACCATGTACTTCAAGCCACGTTGTGAATGCAATCAAGGAAGAGAGAAAAATCAATATCAAATATTTATATTGAACCTTTGATAACCTCCCTAGCAACAGTGCCAAATTTTTTGTGAAATCAATTTTCCTTTCAGAGCATCAATTCCATCAAACCATTAATTATCAACCAAGGTAAGTATTTTCATATAAAGGTTGTCTCCAATGTCTATGTGGGCATCAAAGCTTAATTTAACATTGATTTTTGAAAGACTAATTACAATAAAGGAAACTTATCCTAGAAAATTTAATCTAAATACCCGCACTTAGTCACACATTTCCACAACATTCCTTAACCCCTATTGGCTAGGTTAGACATAAATCTCTAAGTTTCAACAATTGTAGTGATCGGCCACATCAAATCCACACAATCCCTATGGTTCAAGTTAGAGGCAGGTTTAAGTCTATTTTGTTTATTTGGCCATGAGAGTTTGAAGTATTATAACATGAAAATAAAATCTTGAACAAATCACTTAAACATGAAAATGAGAAATCAACTCTAACCAATCCTAGGTAAGATACAAGTCCAATTACTCAATTTTTGTGGAAGATCCATGTTCACACACTTCAGGAAATAAAACACACTTGACCTAGAATCTTCATTTAGGGTGAAAATACCTTATTTTCTTCCTCATATATGGTTAAGGCCCCACAACCCCTCCCTCGTGTAGAAAACATCTTAATGGAGGGCATATCTTATTTAGAGTCCAAATATTCATTCAACTAGGGCCACTTTGTAGCTTCATGCCCAAAGCAAAAACTAGACAAGGGAAAGCCCTCCCTCTCTTTGGAAAGAAATATCAAAAAGTGAAACAATAGGTATACCTAGTGGAAGGGTGCATAAAAGAAATACCACCTAGTAAAACTGGAAGATTCCTTCATGAAAAAAGGAAATTGAAAGGGAATAAGAAGATCCTCAAAATAATTTCAACATAAGATGTTGCTAGAGTGGAGTACATTGATTATTGTGGTGGACAAAGAGTTACATCTTAAAATGACCACCAAGATCATAGTCAATTTGACTGAATCATTTAGAATGTAACAATTGATTTTCTTCCATGTCAAGACTAAGTCGGTGATATTCCCAAAGGCAATAGTTCCACCCAATTCGGTGCATGATCATTCTACCTCTTCATTGTATCTCATCCTTTCATGCAAGTTTGTGCAAGTGCATTAGGACAAAGGCGATTGTTACTAGGGCAAGGAAGCAGGTCACCTTATCCCATAGATGAGTCCAAGTCCCTTCAATATTGTTATATAGCCACTCTTGTTGATCCATGCATGAGATGCCTCTAAGTGAACCTTTGAACTTTGATACCTTATATATATCAAGCACGGAACGCCCTCACCTAAATTTGGGCCAACTTCCTATTCTACAAACATGATATTTCTCTCATTGTCTTCAATTTTTAGGACCACCTCATGGGCACACTAACTTTGTTAATGTCCAACACACAATTGATTGTCACATTTCCCTTGATTTCTTAGTACATCAAGATACCCCTTAGTGTGTCATACCTTGGTCATTTAGTGCAGTATTGTGCCTTTTGACTGTGTGTTGGTATTCACTGAAGGTGTTAAATAGTTGACTAACTTGGGGAAAACCTCCAATCCCTTATAGTCTCTGCCACATTTTTTGTTAATGCCATCAATTATGCCACATCTATTCAAACCCCTCAAGATCCTTTGAGAGTTCATTGCTTAAACTCCTTGAGTTTTTCTTGGTATTTCCATAGTGCCTTGCATTGAACCCCACTATATTTATTAAATGACTAGGTATCCTTTCAAGAGATTGAGTATTACCTTTTCATCGTCCTAACAAATCCTTGTGTCCACTAGGCATAGATTCTTTACGCCACTCTTTCTTATTTTTCTCTGGCATGAACGTTGGTACACAAGATGGCTTGGCATGGCTATGATATTTCAAGTCAACCTCATGCACCCTAAGTTCACTCACATAGAACACTGAGGAAAAAGACCTCAAATATTATGAGAGCTTTACTCAATAAGTAACTTCCTAACTTCACCCAACACTTCTCTGGGGCCTTGAAATCTCCACAACAAATATTGTGATTTTCATGATGATGGCTTGAATTGGTCATGGTTAAACCTTGGAAGCACTTTGTCACTAACCTTAAAGTACCTGATTGTGTGATGTGGAATGGCTAGGGTTTGCATGTGGGATGGGACATGCAATGTACTTGTGTAATCATTTCTCCTTGAATTGATTAGAACATTGGACGGTTAAGAATTCAAATAGTGTTCTATTTTGTGTTGCTATTTTATTCGAATTTCATACCCCAAGGTTAAAAATTTTCAAGGTCAAGATCAAATGTAGCCACATAGTATGCTTTAAAAAGTTATAGGCACCATCAAGGCCATTGGCATGGAAACCAATAAGGTCAAATTAGAAATTATTATCAATCCAAAGAGAGGGCATCATTATTAAAGAAGGGGGCCACCACTTAATATGAACAAAAACAAAGAACTTATAGCAAATTCAGAGTGTAACATTCCAATGGGATGAATAACTTGAGTAGAGACTTAAAGGAGAATGCAACCCAACTCCAAAGAGAGGGAAGCCATATAAACACAACAATATCAAAATAAGTTATCCAAAGTCAACTATTGTTACCTCATTCTCCATCCAGATAACAAAGTATGTCCACTTTTTGTTTTGTAATATTTCTTTTTCAAAATGTGTTGGATGTTGGCCATATTTGTCCTCCTATCAAAACATGGCACATGGACTAACTAAACTAATTAATATGAAATTATTTACTTTTTATAGGAAATAAAAAAAAATCATTTCACATAATAAATATACTTACGAATGTACAAATCACGGAATGTAGCCATTTCTAGCCACTGTGATGTGTGGCACTTTTTTTTGCAAGCCTATCCGTGGAGGCCTTGTCCTAAAACATATACTAATTTAATTTAATTATGCACAAATAAAATATAAAAATATATTAAGAAATTTGATATAATGTTATGAACAAATTCAAATAACTATGTACTCTCCTCGTCGCACTTCCTCCGTGCATCCAACTTCTCATACGATTTGACAAGTTCTTTCCATACTTTTAACGTTACATCCACTGGAATTTTCTGAGCCTTTTCTTAGGCGAGATTTTTTTTATATTCTTTGTTTGATTGCACCTAAATCACTTGCAATTCTGACACATTTGTAGTTTGACCTTTTTTACGGACCAACCTACACCAAATTTAGTCTCCATGTCATGAATTACAAGTTTCTGTAGGTGCATAGGTATCTTTGAGAATGGAAAATGGAGATGGCCTTTGAACTATTGAAGGCACGATTCCTTCAACCTATTCACAAAAAAATTTCCAGCATTTGGTCTACAGATTTTGCCTAAAACCAAGTCATATTCTATCCTTGTATAATAGCTACCAATGCAAGATCCATAACATGGCATGGTTGAAGAAGAGTTTTGCGTCCTAGGAGTGGCCAAGACATTGGAAGTATCTATTACCTGTTCCTGATTCTTAGATATTATGTTTAATGATTTTTTCCTTGATCTTTTGCTTGATCCAGATGTCACGTCCCCAAATTTCGCAAAAAGATTTAAAAAAATTCTAAGTGATCTATTTGTCCATAAATGCTATACGGAAGTATGAAGTTTCAGCATTTTAAATTACTGTTTAGAATAAAAGGTGACATTAGAACGTCTCATAGATTATCTTTAATTATTTAATTGTCTAAACGACAACTTAGATATACAATCATCAGGTTTCACATGTCGTGACGACATGCAGCTACATCTATAACTCTATGTTTGAATGAGGTGATGCTGCCTATTTTATACAACATAATCATAACCCTTTGGATATTTATAAAAATAAGAGAACAACTTCCTTCTAAAATAGAGAATTGGTTTAAACAAAGCAGGTCTTATGTAAACCCAATAATTCATTTGAATCATACAATATTTTTTTTTCTTTAAAACCAATACAAACCTAAAACATGAGTACATAACTTCAATTAACACCTTATCATCCATTTTCCCATAATAATATCTAACATATACATCTTTGTTTATATTTGAAGATTTCTAACTAGAATATATTTATTCAACATATGTAGTTTCCCAATGATTCATATGGAACTTCTCAACATAGAATAAATTATACGTATGGGAGTTTAACAGAAACATATGAACAAGTCAAGTAATCATATTCACTCGGAGAGAGTGAGGAGTACACATACCTAAAAGATGGATAAGAATACAAGAAAAAGTGATACATCTAAATACTTTGAAAACGCAAAGGATGCAACACACCAAAGAGACACATCAAGTACAACCAAAATTTTCAAGAGAGATAAACACATAAGAATACATACCAAGAGAACATTTTAACATGGTTCACCCATATCTTGGGCTACATCCACAAAGGCTTGGGTTTTTATTATTTAAATGTAATGGTTACATCATGCAATATGATTTGTTGCTATCCTACCCAAAATATATAAACCCATAAATATATTAACCCTTGATATTAACATGTCAACTTTCTAATAGTATTAGGATTCTATCCTTGAAGTTCCCTTCAAATACCTTTTTTCATCTATCTGATATACAAGAGTTAAGTATTAACCCAGTTTTTAACTAAAGGAAGACATATATATATTTATTTCAAATACCTTTTTTCATCTATCTGATATACAAGAGTTAAGTATTAACCCAGTTTTTAACTAAAGGAAGACATATATATATTTATTTTAACTAAGGAAACATTCTATGCCTTCCTTACTTTATTTCAATTTTTGTTTAACAATATATTATAATCAAACTTTTTACCAAGAGAATCATTTACTTCAATATATTCATAAAGGTCTATATATATATATATTGTAAAGGAATCTTCATAAGACCCTACTAACCTTTACATATTTTTATAACATGATGGACAAGACCCTACTAACCTTTACATATTTTTATAACATGATGGACAGATGGCGAAGGTAAGGATTTTGGTGTACTCCACTAAGAAAACTACTCCTTAAATCTCTCAAACACGTTTCCCACCCCTTCTGTCATTTGGAAAATCTTAAATTAAAAACCACGCCAAACGGTAGGTAAGCTCAGCTTAACTACTATGGCTCGACTTCCTCAAAGAAAAGTGGCCGACAACAAACCCAATAAAAATGGTTCGTGTCCCCTCCTCTTATGATCGAGATGAAATGGGTTGTTATAAACTTAAAGGTCGATTATTACATCTACTTCTAAATATAGTCCTCCCACTTAAAGGCTATACTCCTTCGTTGTTTATTCATACTTTATAATGTTGGGAAATACAACATTTGTATTTGATATAATGATGGTAATCATAATGTATTATGCTTTTTATAATGTTATTGTCATGTAATAGTTATGTTAGAGTGTAATATATTTTCTTTATCAAAACTTTATACAATAATTTAGGTGCATATCATAATTTGTACGATAAAGGAATATTATGTTTATATATCTATATATACATAATCATCTATAAAAGTGGCCCCTCATTATAAAATATTTGTTTAGAGATATATTTCTTATAATCACTATGGCGAGGTTTTTTTTAAGAATTTTATTCAATTCAAAGAGTATCTTTCTTTTAATAACATATATATATATTACTCCTAATAATTCTTTCGTTTCATTCTATATATATGTGTGTGTGAATAATTACTTTATAAGTATTATTCTCAATAACCCTTTCTTACATTTATATTCGACACAAAAATATATATATAAGATCCACCTAACTGTTTAGTTTATATTTGATTTTCCTTAGGTGGGCATTCTTAGAAATTTGTGTTTTAATGAGGGTCATTATTAGTTCCTTTTTCCCCAAGTACTTATGGGTACCAAGGTGTCATGGGTTTTCGTAGACATCTCGCCCCTAGTGCATTTCATTGTCCCGTTGTGTAGTTGAATTACAACTCCCAATGCCCTAGGTCTACAACTTTAAGAAATAAATACCATTTCATACAACGGTTACTGGTGGGGCCTTGGCCTTGAGCTCCTCACCATAAACGTTTACAATTATGTTTACAAAAATAATAACAATAGGGATTAAAATATGGCGGTGTTACACCAGAAGTGGTCGGGGAATCAATTGGTTCCCTTGGTAACGATTCCTCTACTTACAATGTTTCATTGGATTTATTTAATCATTTTCCTACGTATCTAGAAATCATTTTCAAGTCCACACCATCAAGCTTGTTTACTGCCTCTACCCCCAATATCAAAGCCAAGTCCTCTTTCTCCTTGTCAATATCATCTATGTAGAAATATAAAATAAATGTTTTCTTTTAAAAATTAAAATAAAAAACAAAAAACTAGAAAATCAAAGAGAAAATTGAAATAATTACATATATATAAATTCACAATGACTTACCTCATTCTACCCACTCTTTGTTTCCTTCCCTCTACTTGACATTTTGAGGTTGGGTAAGCAAATCATATCCATGGAGGCAAGCTAATCCCAAGAACAGAACAGTGTGTCTTCGTAGGAGAACCCTTCCACTTAACACGAGGTACCCAAGCAAGTCCTGGATTCTTAAATGTCTGCTAATGTGTAACCCAATCGGTCTTTGTAACGTTGTCGCGCCCAAGGTAAGCAATAGAGCCACAGTGATGTTTGAAGGAGGTTATCGGTGCAAAGGCGATTAAACAATAGAGTCACTGGTGCGAAGGAGGTTATCGCTTCTTTGGTTCAGAAGGAGGTTATGGCAGGAAGGAGACATTATCGCGCCCAAGGTAAGCAATAGAGCCATAGTGGTGATGTTTGAATGAAAAAATGAGTTTGCCCGCGGGTTTTTTTATTTTTATTTTTGTTTCTCCACCAGTCGGTGGTAAAGTTGGCGCAATACACGCTGGCATAAGGCACTAAATGTAATCCTCTTGGGGCACCAAAGTCGGCGCAAACAACGCCCCAAATAGTGCCATCAAGGTTAATTAAGTTTATATATATATATATATATATATACCTATATTTATAGTTTTAAATTTATGTTAGGTTAAAAATGTTGTTATGGTTATGTTATGTTATGTTTTGTTACACACATAAAATAGTGTGTGCGTTAGTTAGAATTTAAGTGGTTAATTAATGAATTTTTGGTCTAAAACTTTCATAAGAATTAAGCTATGTGGTAGAATCATTTATTGAGTTAGGCATAGTTCATTTGAATGTTATTGTTCTTTAGTCAAAATAATTGGGCACTCGATGATGCCACAAAAGACAACTAGTATACTATGTATGATATGAGAGTTAAGTTAATCAATTTTAATATTAATATTAAAATTAAAATTGATTAACTTAACTCTCATATTATACATAGTATACTAGTTGTCTTGTGTGGCATTATCCAGTGCCCAACTATTTTTCCTAAGGAACAATGGCACTCTAATGAATTATGCCTAACTCAATAAATTATTCTACCACATAGCCTAATTATTGTGAAATTTTTAGACCAAAAATTCACTAATTGACTAATTAAATTCTATCTAACTTAGGATTTCTAGTCTTAGTTTGTTAGGATGAATCCAAAATAAAAATAAAAAACGCAATTAAACACATTAAAGAACAACAATTATTTTATAGTGGGAACGCCATCATGCCTCCAAGTGAACCTTTGAACTTGGACTACCTTATATATATCAAGCATGGCACACCCTCACCTAAATTTGGGCCAACTTCCTTTCTCCAAACATGATATTTGTCCCATTGTCTTTGGTGTTTGGGACCACCTCATGGACACATTAACTATGTTAATGTCCAACACACAATTCATTTCCACTCTTTCCTTGGTTGCTTAGTACATCAAGATACCCCTTAGTGTGTAATACCTTCATCATTTAGTGCATTAAGAAACCACTGTGTATGAAACCCATATTTCCTTGGTTGCTTAGTACATCAAGATACCCCTTAGTGTGTAATACCTTCATCATTTAGTGCATTAAGAAACCACTGTGTATGAAACCCATAGTAGGATGGAATGATGCAACTAAAATTTAAAAAATATTTTAAGATCGACATAATATTTTAATTAAGTAAAAGGAAAAAACAATCAAATTTATCCCATCCCAACTTACATACTCCTCTTAAAATGAGTACAACATTAAGGGGCATGTATAAAGGGTTTAATAAAGAGAGTGCCATTCACATATCATGATCAAAGTACACTATGTAATTGATCCAATGAAGACTTTTCTTAGTGTTTATAATAAAAAAATAAACTTATCCTTTTTTAGTGGTTATATTATTAATATTAGCCTTTTATCAGTGTTCATTGCAACTCTTAACTAGAGTGCTCCTTTTATAAAGTATTATTTTTGTGCTCTTTGATCTCAAACTAATTTTGACTTGTGGCCCTATTTTCCTTAACATCATTTGTGACACCCTTAATGGGAAATCATATCCCACATTGGTTGCAAAAGTATACTAATATATGACGTGTTCATCATAACACTAAAAGTATAGTATAAGTACATTAGGAACCCAACTATAACCGTAGTCCTAGGGACTATTGGGACTACGGTTATACTTATAGTATATGTTTAGGTTAAAGAGGGTTGCAAAAGCATACCGGGACTAGGGTTATGGTTGGGGAAGGATGCCAATAGTGCACCAAAGGAGGAAGAGAAGGCAAATAATATAATGCTATAAAATGCTCTAAAATTGTTCCAAGTCCTTTTCTAAGTGACACTACATTCATCCAATAAGTGTGGACTTACTAAGGGTTAGATTAATCATAAAAAAAAATAGTATGCTAATAAGATATAGGTGGAAAAAATATTAAAAAAACTTCTTAGTTGATAATTGGATTTGATTGGTGTACTAAAAATTGTTGGCATTGTTGTGTATTACAGGATCCAGAGGAGGCCATGGACAGAGGATGTAAGATGAAAAGTCTTACATGTTTTGTATTATTGATAATAATTATTGAATATAGGAATTGATGATGGTTACATTGATAGTAGGCCAATTATATAAGGACAGATAGGGAAAAGTCATGTCTATTAACAAATAGACATGACGTATAGTATTTATCAACTAACTAATAATTAACCTAGCTTATTAAAATATATCTACTAATATGTAAATAGTGGTAATATACACCTAGGTATATTACAAGTCCTCCAGCCTTGAAAAAATTCGTCCAAAAATCTTGGATTATGCTTAATTAACTGTGACATCATAGAGGCTTCCAAGCTTGATGACAAACAAAACCTTCTTTAGTGATTTATTTTGGATAACAATACCACGATTTAGTAGTTCTTGAAAGATTCGATTACATTTCCATTGATTTGTGTTATTTGATCATCGAAGTTGATGATATGTATCGATATGAAATTCTTAGTGATGAACACAACTTTTGAAATGTAGACATATCGATCCATCCTAATTCGATTCTTTGTGGAATGTCGTATTTCCACGGTGAAGTGTCGTCATAAGACTTACTTGCATTGATATCAGTAACTTTCATTAGTTGTTCTAGGCTTTTAGGATATCTACACTCATGAATGGGATGTTAATAGGGAAATTTTATAACGTTATTTTCCTTGATCATGTTTGTAGTTTCTTCTTTTTTTAACTTTCGTGTATGCTTTTATTCAACTCTGATATCATCCTAAGCAGTGTTATGAACTGGATATGTGAGTGTTCCTTTTTCCATAACTGTACTTTTATTCTTGAATATTTTAATGTCTCATACTGAATTTCTTCTAATTTGTCTTCTAATAGCATTTATCATTCTGAATCTTCCCAAACTTTTGTTGTTGCGAATTTTTGACATCTTTGAGCTTCTTAAGTTGCTCCTTAAGATCTTGATTATAACTATTAAGGTGGCGATTTACTTCTTCTTTTTCCAATAGTTTCCCTTCCATGTCTTCATTAGCTTGCTATGTTTTTCGAGAATTTTTTAGCTTCTTTATTTTCATAACTAGCATCTCATTATGGTTTCTTAGTCGAAATATTTCTTCAGTATTGTTTGAAATTATTTCTTAGTCGTAACTTGTGCACTTTTTTTATGCCATCTCTTTGTTGTCCGAGCTCTTTTATCTGTTGTTGACGTTGGTAGACCTCTGATTCTTGGCATTGTAATTTTTCTTGGATTTGCACAACTTCCTCATCCTTGTCCATGAGGAGTTTGTTCAAGAGATGTGCTTCTTCTTCTAGATATTCATAGCTTCCATATGATGATTCTTCCGTTGTATCTTTTGATGAAGGGACTCTCAATGATGAGTCAAGTATTGTTATTTTCTTCTTCTCATGGAAGAAGGTCATGACTTTCTTTTTCACATTGAAGGTGATTGTATCCAATGATCCCAGCTAGTTATATCCTCGTATTATGTTAGTAATACTGACGTTTATAGCTGCAGCGGTGAATTCTGATGTAAGATTATAATTCCTGATCTGTAAGTCTAAATTTTTTATTTTCTCTTTGTTCCCGTCATTCTTCTCTTTGTCTAATTCTGCAACTGATAGTTTATTAGCAAGATCAACATTGATAAAAATTTCTTTATTAGCTAGGCATGTGCTGATGGTAATAGGGATTTGATAAAATGTGCCATTAACTTCGAGCATCGCCATCGACATTTTTGATGGAATATCAACAAATCTCTTTTTCTTTTGAGAAAAATCCATCTCTTCCATTTTGATGATGTTTAAATAGCACTTTTTTTCCAAAAAAATTATTATTTTTAAAAAATAATAACTATTATAAAAATAATAAATTTATTATTATATAGTTCTTCAATGCTTCCACTTTGAATTTTTTTTAATGAGTAAAAAAAACCTTTTTCTTAAATAATTTATTTAACTTCAACACTCTTTAATTGACATTTAACATAAACTCTTTTAAATAACTTGAAAACACACTTTATAACCTTCAAAACACTTCTTAAATCACTTTATATTTTCCTTGTATATACCTTATAAAACTCCTTTATAATTTTAATATATTAAATAAAACCATGTGCGGTTTCATAAAACCATGTATTGGTTTAATAGATAGATAGATAGATATATTTATTTTATTTATTTATTTTCTTTTCTTTTTTTTACTTCCTTGGGGTAAATATCCTTCTTTCATTTTTACTTCTTTTTCCTTTTTCCTTTATTATTGAATCTTTTTTCCTCCTTTTTTTATGAAATTTTTTCTTTTTCCTTTTTTATTGATTGGGAAAGACTGGGTGCTCGATGTGGTCAAAGACCTTTTCTCATAGAAACTTTGAATTTAATGGCTAAAATCCAAATTGATGTCAAAGACCTAAATTCAAAGAAACTTTGATCATTTTGGCCACAAGCCAAAATCAATGCTTCGATACCACTTGTAAGATCAAAAGTCTTAAATGTTTGGTATTATTGATAATAATTATTGAATATATGAATTGATGATGGTTACATTGATAGTAGGCCAATTATATAAGGCATGATAGGAAAATTCATTCATATTAATAAATAGACATGATGTATAGTATTTATCAATTAACTAACAATTAGCCTAGCTTATTAAAATATATCTACTAATATGTAAAAGTTGTAATATACACCTAGGTATATTACAATTCCTCCTTGTCACGTCCCCACCCATCAATCCGACCAACGGAGGGGACATGAATGAATTGTGGGGAACTCTAAATTTCACCCCCACGACCATATTACAAATTTCATAAACATTTAAACGCATGTGTAGATGCATAAATAAAAACACAGTGGAAATAAATCTATCCATACAGACATCATGCATATACCAACATGTCCATCACAGGCATAACCATAAAAATTAGACATAGTTAACACATCAATGGATTGACAAGTAAATGCTTATCTTTTTAAATGAATTTCTCCAAGAAACTGGCTATGGAAGAGTAATGTTTCACCCAGCCATAGGCACTCTGTCCAGCACTTTATCTCTCTGTTGAGAGGCCACCCCCAAGATGGGCTATGTATCCACTAAGGAGGAACTACGCAGGCTCACTCACAGCCATAGGAACACACTCTCATGCTAAGCCAGCACACAACCAGGTTTATCAAGCATACAAAGAGTAAATGAAGGTGAATGCTAAGCCCATGAGCTCAACCACAGAGCTACAGGAATCTAAATTGGTATTATTCATCCTTGGCACCCACAATACCTACCACACCCAACACAAGGAAGGTCCCCTTCTCTACTAAACAGTTCCTGAGGCACCCCTTCCCTCGAGTGTTATTCAGGGTGGACATAAAAAGGTCCAAGATGATAAACCTTTATAGATATTTTCCTACACTGGGTTCATCAAGCAATTCCATGTTTAGGCCTCTCTCTGACATCAATTGTCTCTTGGATTTTTTTATTCCTAGAAACACTAATGTGTAGCCATGAAATTCAATTTCTAGGCTCCCAAATTTGGGTTCTCCCACAGATTTTCAAGCTTCTAACACTCTCAAATTCGCCCCAGGGTTCAAGTCTATGGATCCCCCACTAGATTGCATGACCAACACTTGTTTCTGGGCGTATTTGACATTCTAAAACATGGCTTCTTCTCAAGTTGTGATTTATGTTATTTATCTCATTGGGAATGCATAGCATAGTCCAAATTGGTGTCTGGTTGCAAAAGAATGGAATGGGAATGATGGGAAACAAATCCCCATGAGATAAATTGACTTATGGATACTCAAAACTGAGCCCATACTCAGTCATATGAATTTATGGGTTGTACCCATGCTCCATTAAATTCATGAGCTGATTTCTCAGCTGCCTTCTTACAACATAAATAAATATCAGCATGGAAGTTCACTTGGGATTTTCTTATAATTTAAGGATCATGGGTTCTTGGGATAACATTTGGAGAAAAAGGATTTGATCCCACACACCCCTCACCTCTCCCTAGTCGATAAACACATCCCCTTCATTCTAGTTGCTTCCATATCTAGTTCTTGATTTGTATTATAAATATTTATAGGTTGTTACATTGTTCCATGGTCAATTGGCACATGTCCACAATAAATAAAAATACATGCCTTTATAATTCTAGGAATTCAATAATGGTGCCTTTTCCTTGAGCTGCACACTAGGAACCATACATTACATTTTTATAACATTTACATTATCAAGACAATATGGTCTAGGCATCAAAATGGGGGTATTACATTCCCCTCCCCCTTGACATAACACCATCCTCGGTGTTCTCTTAATTTTCAACAAGGTTCCATGTCCTTGTTTTTAGCTAGATTTGCAATGACTTTATCTTCAAATCCACTTTGTCATGCTTCCAGCTAGCTTGAATGGAAATGCTCAACCATTCTCTTGTGTTACCTTGGAACATCTCCATGGTATTTGGCTTCCAGCAATACCTATGCTCAGCAATAAGTAAATTCACATGTCAAATTTGTTCTCATAGGATTCATCCCTTAACAAAATTTTCAAAACCATAGCCAAAGCATATACACATGTCTATTCACATTAAATCAACAAGAAGATGCAAAATAAACCCAATACTTATCTAGATAAGCATCTTCCTTCGGCTCCACGTGTATCCCACTTTGACTTCAAACAACTATGGCACCCACAAGACCTGCCCCACCCAACACAAGGATGGTACCTCTTCTCATTTATACAGTCCCTCGAGTGTACCCACCCCTTCCAGTGCTCTTCAAGGTGTGCATCGAAAGGTAACCAAGTTTCTGCAAGCCTCGGATCACACGTACATACATATAATACAAATTTTGATTCAGCACATTGGCTTTGCCACAACATTCAAATAACCAATGCCAATCCAGTACGATGACTGGGTTTATCAGGTATTCCATGAACTAGTATGCAGAGCTAGTTCTTCAACTGGGTTTATCAAGCATACAAGAACCATTTCCAAGCCAGCACCTCTACTGGATTTATCAGGCAATAAAAAAATAGAATACAACTACATGGCTCCTTCTCCTATGAAAACCAGTGGTTCCCCTCCAGGAACTCCATAGGTAACTCACTTGAATGCAAGCTAGCAGGGCCCCACAATACCCACTCACACAACACAAGGATCGTACCCCTTCTCTGCTACACAATTGCTCGAGCGTACCCATCCCTCCAGTGCTCTTTAGTGTAAGAATAGAAAGGTTACCGATACCCATGAAAGCCTCTTCAGTACCCATGCTCTTACTGGATTTAATATCACTACGGAGAGACAAGCACATGTAAGGAATTTTTATAGGGTTTCTCGAACCCGAGCCACTCTTGGCATTCTTTTACATTTTCAGCTTTAGCAACCAACATCTTCCCCACTGGAATATTTTCACCAGCTCACCTGCATTACATACAAGCATGCAATTCACATGAGATCTCATCCAAAAAAAATTAAACAAAATTTAAAGTTGAAGCAATACATGTTGCATCTCATTTCCATGAGATATTTATCATAATAATTTCATTTAAAAATTCTCATTTCCACGAGATATTTATCATAATAATTTCATTTAAAAATTCCCATTTTTTTAATATGGAAACTAGATTTCCCAAACATGAGGTCCTTTTCATGATGTTTGTCTCTTGCAAGAAATAGCACATGGTATTCCTGCAATGTGTCCTTCTAACACAATTCACAAACAGTTGAACCGTTAATAACATTAATAACCAAATTCAAATATGAATTTATCATTATGTCTCATACAAAAATTATATTTATTTAACCATGAGGTCGTACTCATATTGTTTGTCTCTTGTAAGTGGAATCACTGTGTCCCTTATGGTTTTACACTTACGGACATGACCTAGACATCCACCTACATCATGTCTTCTTGACACAATTCTGGATTATCCAAACAGTCATTAGCAATTATTAGCAAAAATTCAAATTAGAAATTTACAAATCCATTCTCTACAGAAATTAGATTTTGCAACCATGAGATACTTCTCATAAACTTGAATCAAAAAATTTCAAATCTGTTTCATATATAAATCATATTTGACAACCATGAGATCCTTCTCATAATGTTTGGATTTTGCACATGGTAGATTCTATCCTTTACTATGGACTTACACACATTTCCATGTCCAAGACAATTCTACTTGTGATTTGAATTTTTCAATCAACCAACAAGTTGTGAGTACCCAGGCATATAATATTTGCATTCCAGCATTTACAACAATTACTAGAGTGATATTTCAATTATATTAGTCCATGATTCAAACACTATCAGTTGTTAATATTTCAAATGCAATGAAATACGTTGATTTTTTTTCAAAAATAAATACGTTCATTTTATATGCATCATTATCACAATAAAATGCAACATATAGTCACATTATCTACTCAATCAAATAAAACTTTAAATTCTCATTATTACACAACCATATCCTTTCATGCAACTCTATTCTCCCAACGGAACATTCTAGTAGGCCATCAAACATGACTACCTTCTTCATGCAATCCCCCCCCTACATCCATGGCATCTCATGAAATGATCTTAGAATTGTCAGTAATTCTATCATTTCATTTATTATCTAATTGCAATGAAATGTATACCATAACCATGCATTCACATGATGCATATCAACATGTGCACCCACACATATTCATGCAGAAACCATGAGATTTATAAAATATTTAATGTACATTTACTCAATTCCAATCCAATGCACTACGGCATTGCTCTAAAAAAAATGTGTGCCTACACATGTGTCTTACCACGGTAAGTTGGAAATCCTAGCAAATGCTTCAACACAATACCTAGCCATCTCCCAATCACTTGGTTAATTATCTGGATGCCTTCCTTCTTCACCCGAACACAACATCAATATTTCACTCACTCCTTGTTTGTTGCAAAGAGGTTTCATCCATTTTAACACCAATAGGGATTTGATGGAATACTTTTGCAGCACTACAGGATTCACAACCTAACATCCTCATGGTCTCACACATGGCATGCTCTTAATTCTTATAAATGCATTCTAAATTTTAAACAATCACATGGTATAAGGCTCATTTCCCTTACTACCCCATACCTCACCATTCCATGTGCAAGATCATTCACATAAATGCATTCAATATTACATGCATACCATTTTATGATGATTAAAACATGGTTGAAGGATTCTTACCCATCCTCTTTTAGCACTTATATAATCTGCATAAATAAAACGTTACCTACATGGTTTCCATTAACATATCTGATGTTACCTGATCAATTGGCCTCTTATCAAGGACTACACAATCCTTCCACCAACCTTTTGATCATGGATTTGTTGCTCCATCATTTCTTCACAAGGCTTCTAGTCACATGCAACAACATTATCAACATCTGCAACCATGTTTTTGTTGTCTTTGGTCCTATAATTAATACCAACAGCAGCAATTATTATCAACCACAATTGTTATCATAAGTGACTCATTGCATATGAAAAATCACACTACTTTTACCAATTTATGCATAAGCAGATTTGCATGTACTATGCATTATCTCATAATATGCCCACTAGTGCATGTGCATTTTAAATATCTAATCTCTTGCATTTATGTAATTCCCATGCCCTAATTTTTTGCATGTAAAACTCATAAATTATAAAATATCAGCACGAGAAGAGTTGAGGAATTTTCCCTTTCCAATTCCTTATCATAGCATGGAATTTCCTCTTTCAATATCATAGATGATCGACTTTATGGCCTCTCTGTCAAGCACACAAGGGATCATTAGCTATGATTTTCTCACCAAGTAGAAATTCAATACATATACACATGTGTGTCGTTTAAACTGGATACTTTCCTAGCTTGCAACTCTTATGCTATAAACACAATAGTTTTAAGGTGAGAAATTTCCCTCTTTATTAATGTTTCCTTATGGAGATCATTCTTCAATTTCTGCTACATCCATCTATCATCCTTATGTAGAATTCCTTGGTCATTACAACAGTCCTCATTGCACTATGTTCATATTCCTTGCTACTTATATTGCTTGGAGAAATTATGGCCATGTCCCACTTGACCTTTCTTGGGATTCTTAGCACTTAACAGTGTTGCAATTTATTCCATTCCAACTCCAGTTGGAATCTCCTTAAGGTCTATTATTTTCCTTTGTGCCTCATATAGCTATGAGACTTGCTTTCCTTTTCCATGGAAATATTTTCCATAATTCTGAACCACACAATGGATTCACACGCAATAATTCCTCATCACCTAATTGGCAGCCTTTGCATGGTCATTCTGTCACTATCATGAACCACATGACAGGTCTACATATAACTGGAGTGTATTAATTTATTAGTGAAAACTTCTTGACGAATGGAATTTCCTTACCCATTCTCATTACTTACACATAATTTTTTGGTTCATATCATGTAACATCATGCACTTATTTTATAATATATGCGCTTTCTCACAAGGTTGATTCACCCATCACCTTTACAATCTACATGTCCTTTACCTGCTAGCCTATGGCATACCTTATTGAGAATTCTCTTATACAATATCCATATTCAATAATCAAAATCTTCCATGACACTTTCATGAGATTCAAAATGCACATATTAATCACCAATGTCGCCATGGCACCAATTTCCATTATTGGTCTCTTTTATTATTTCATGATTAGACGTGGTTATCAGTCCTCCATTATGCATGTTTCCCAAATATGCCTCCACTTTGTCATGAGGGAACCATTTCCATCATGTTTACTCATTTTGAGTCACTCTCTCCTTTGGCACACACAGGTACCATCTTACAAAACTTTTCAAAAAAAGATTGGTTGCTTTGGAGGTCACCCACATTGAGAATTTATTTCCCAGTCAAGCCTAGAAGCTCTGCTCCGCCTGCTATTTAAAACAACTAGAAAAAAATTTCAAAAATAATAACCTTCAATTTGGTTCTTCTTCATTTTAGCTTCATTACAGTCTTAGAAATTCACAAAATCAATTTTCATGCATTCTGGGAACTCCCCAAATTTACATTTTTTTTCAAAACAAAGTTACATGCACTTTTCTATTATAATCCCTGAGACATCTAAATTCCTCATTCAAGTTTTGAATGTACACCATCATTCCCCTATGGATAATATTTCGAATGCCTATCTCCATGATTCATTGTGATCTCGGAGATGAAAGTTACATCTTCACAAAAATGTTGATTTTGCCCAATTTTGCACTACTTCCATAGGTGCAATTAATTTCGGAGACCAACTTTAGCCACCTACCGAAGAAAATATAGCAAGAACTAGAAAAACTTTTCTATTAGTAGTTTTTAATACATATAACAAGTATTAATCATCAACTTTCATATCTCTGATCTGATGCTCCAGTCAACTTCTGCAAAATTCTAGGTTTGACTACTTTTAATGTTTGCACTTTTTTCCTAGACTTAGAAATTTTTTGTAAAATTGGCTATCTCCCAAACTAAGCGTTTTTGGGAAAACTTTTTCTAACTAAAGTTGTCCATTTTAATGAGTAGGAAAATTTTAAAATTAAAAACAAAAAAGCGGTTTTGACATCTAGGGTCACTTTTACCTACTGCAAGTTTTCCAAAATCCTCAAAAAGTGCTCTGGAATAGTGAATTTTGGCCTTCTTTCGCACCCCAACCTCACACCTTTTGGAATTTGGATCCCAAATTCCATATTTAGACGTGTTCATTGTGTTGATGTATTTGTAACTTCGGAAGATATTCTTCTATGTATTACACTTGTACTTTGTTATATGTATGATGGACATGTATTATTCCTCCAATCAGAAGTGTCGTCATTTGTATTTGTAAGTGTCGCAAGTGTCGCAAGTGTTGCAAGTGTCGCAACTTATATTTGATGGGTTATTAGACCACCGGTGTGGGGTCGGCCCTAGTTGAGTCATGTGGATGGGTTATTAGGCTTCCTTAGGAAGTCATCCCTATTAAGTTATAGGCAGGTCAAGTCAGTGTATAAATAGAGAGTGAGTGTGTCTCATTCTATTCATTCACTCACTCATCCAACTCGCATTAGTTGAGAGAGGAGTGCGCACAAGTGGAGGAGGAGTAGCTGCTAGAGTTATCTATCTTGGGTTTGATCATTGTGATCTTGTATTATGGCTTATTCTATCTCTGAGGAAGTTGCAGGGTTTTTCACCTTCTTGGTTTTCGCCGAGGAAACTCTGTGTCTCTTATGTTTATGATTGTTATGTTGTACTTGTTATTCTCTTAGTAGGATCCTAGATAATGTTTGAATGCATTTATCGAAAAAATTAGCATGGGATCAGAGCTGTGCTAAGAAGAAGACAATGTGCAGCTGCAGAAGCTAGGGCTTCTTAATATTTGGGTTTCTCTCCTCAGATCATCAAAGGCAGGAGGCTAGGCTGACTCTCCTTGGAAGGGCACATCTTTATGTCGAGACAGAATTCAATTCTGAGCACTTTCAGGTTTTGGCCCATCACTACTGTAGGAAATTAGGGTTTCAAAGAAAGTTGGAATTTTTGGAATCCGAGACCACGACTGGATGCCCCTCAAGAAAATCGAAGTTTAGAGACCAAGATCAAACTTTTTGGATGGGCAGAAGGCCAGGATTGATCAAACCCTAGTTCAGGATCCTGTCCAGGAAATCCAGAAGTTTCAAAGGCAATTTTGAGGGGTCAAATTTTACAGATTTCAAATTTGAAGTATACCAGCTTGATCAGCTCAGCAAGGTGCATCTTTCCATCCATTCAGAAGTTTGGAATTCAAAGTTTGAATTTTTAGGGTTTCTCTAACAAACCCTAATCCAGCTCCAAATCCAGTCTTCAACAAATCAAGTGGCAAGACCTAAAAATTTCTATTTCCATTTGAAGTACTCTTTAAGATGTCTCACCACACCGATATTGAGGATAAGCTTGAAGGAGATGATAACTTCCGAGCATGGAAGTATAGGATTGGGTTAATCCTAGAAGAGATGAATTGGACAACTACATAAAGGAAGAGGCTCCAGTTCTAGAGGGAGATGAGGCTAAGGCCTTACATAAGAGGGATTTGGTCAAGTCCAAGAGAATCATTGCTGATTCTATAAAAGACCATCTCACTCCCCATGTGTCTTCCCTAAAGACACCTAAGGAGATTTTTTACTCTTTGACCAAATTGTTTGAAGGAAAGAATATAAATTGGAAGATAACTCTATGGAATCAATTGAAAAGGGTAAAGTTCCAGAATGGAGAGACCATACAATCCTACTTCACTAAGGTCTCTCAAATCAAGGAACAACTTGAAGTTGTGGTTGAAGTAGTGGAGAATGGAGAAATTTTCATGACCACTTTGAATGGCCTACCTAGGTCATGGGACTCCTTCATCCAAGGAATCTATGCAAGAAAGAAGTTGATCTCCTTCAGTAGACTATGGGAGGAATGTTCACAAGAAGAAGCTAGACTTGTGGCCCGAGAAGAAAAGATGGGAAGTGAATACCAAGCTCTCACTGCTCACACTAGAAGAAGTAAGTTCAAGAAGGAGAATCCTAATACCAGGAAATATTCTCACCATTATCAAAGGGGGAACTTCAAGAAGACACCTCTCATGGTAGATGCTTCACATGTAATGAGAAGGGACACTTTACCCGAGATTATCCGAAGAAAAAAGGAGAATCCAACAATAATAAGAAGAAGAAAAACAAGAAGAGATATCATGCTCATGCTGCTAAGGATGATGAGCCTCCTAGGAAGAAGACTAGAGAAGAAAGTGAAGACTTTTAAGTGACGATGAATATGTTCTAATCTCTGCTCTCACAGGTACTATTACACATGGGTGTAATGATTGGCTTATTGATAGTGGGGCTTCTAAACATATGACGGGATTCAAAGAATCTCTTATAGATCTATCTGAACATGAGTCACCTCATAAGGTGAAACTTCGGGATGACTATCAATACCCCATAAAAGGAAGTGGGGAAGCCTCCTACAAGTTTGACTATGGGAAGTCTTTGAATATGCAAGATGTTCTATATGTACCTGGACTCAAGAAGAATCTTCTCTCCATATCATCTTTGGATGAAAAAGGGATGAGAGTTGCATTTGTGGATGGCCAAGTACTTATGTGGCCTAAAGGGTAAGACCATAGATGATGAAGTAGTGATTGGAGAGCAAGAGGGAGGATTGTACAAGTTGAAGGGACAACCTGAACATGCCATGGTACATGAATCCATGGAGCCAAGTGAACTTTGGAATAGAAGGATTGCTCATGTGCACTATAGAGCACTACCAATTGCAAGCAAAGTAGTAAAAGGTATTCCTGAAATCCAGTCAAAGCATGAAGCTTTTTGCAAAGGATGTGAAAAAGGAAAGAACACAAAGAAGGCATTTCCAAGCCGTGAAATCAAAGCAAAAGGAATCTTGGAGATTATCCACTCCGATGTATGTGGACCAATGTCATCCAGTTCTCTAAGTGGGTATGTATATTATGTTTCTTTCATTGATGATTTCTTTAGGAAGACCTAGGTTTATTTCTTGAAGAACAAAGATGAAGTGTTTGATAAGTTCAAGGAATTCAAAGCCTTGATAGAAAATCAAACTGATAAGAAGATCAAGACCTTTAGATCCGATAATGGCCGAGAATTCACTTCAGGGGACTTCAAGAAGATATGCAGTGATTCAGGGATTAAGAGGGAGTTAACCACTCCTTACAACCCACAACAAAATGGGGTTGCAGAAAGGAAGAATAGAACAATCATGGAAGCAGCACGGGCAATGCTTCATGACCAAGATCTACCCATGCACCTATGGGTAGAAGCAGCTACGATAGCTGTATATGTACAAAACATAACACCACACAAGATACTTGACAACAAAACACCTGAAGAAGTTTTCTCTGGTAAGAGACTAGAAGTTAGCCATCTCAGAATATTTGGTTGTCCAGTACATACACATGCTCCAAAAGAAAAGAGGACAAAGTTAGATCCTTCAGGAAAGAAGGGTATTGTTGATGCCTCGAATATCGTTGCATCAATTAGCAAGGGACTCTCCCCAGTAAGCGATCCCAACTAGATTGCCCACCGTTTGGTGTGGGGTATCCATCCGGTTAACGGTTCTGGCTACCGTGAGTTTTAAAGATTTGTTTGTTTTACCGATTGTGGGCCGATCCACCGGTTATGTATTTTTTGTATTTATTATGATATGCATGTGCCCTAAATTAAATGCATGTAGTAAACAAATCTATGCTAATCTAATTTAAATCTAAATTATCCTATCCTTATAAGGAGCAGATTTAAAGAATGGGTAATAAACTGAAAACACACCCAATAATTCCACAGATAGCTGTTAAATTGGAAGGAACATTTACAGCAGAAATAAAGATTATCCAAGATAGCCTAGATAAATACAATCATTCAATGGCCCATTTAACACAGAAATTTTGCAGAGAAAGTGAAACCATTCATAGCAAAGAATTAATTCATAAGAGCCATGAAATATCTCACAAGAAATGTATGAAAACGCAGAAATAGTTCAGCAATTATCCAACAAGACTCCAAGCAAAGTGTTGTGTTAGCTTCCACGGCCAAATCGATTTTTCTTATTCATGTAGCAGAAATAGTTCATTTATAGGATAGAAAACCTTTCACCTGCCAAAAGTCCTTTCTACCTTCCTCTAATTAGCTTTATATAGCTTTACAAAATGGGCCAAGAGTTGCCACCTATACCCTAACCGTTTCAATTCCTCTAGTCTGTCTTGTAGTGTTGACATTACAAAATAGGAATATCTCAAATAACTTTACAAAAAACGGGAGCACAAGTTATTTTAATATTACAAAGGTATACGCATAAACTATCAACCCAAGAGACACGTTGACGAAGCCAAGCTATCTCTGAGCTAGCGCTTTGGGCGACTTAGGAATTTCTGGGACTACTGGGGCTTCTTCCGTCACTACTGCAACAGCTGGGCCACTTTTTGATGTGGGAACTTGACTGGCTGCCAATGCCCTATCTACTTCTGCAATATAATTTCCCCACTGATTTGTTTCTTTTACTATATTCATTCCAACCAGGGGAATCATAAATCTGAGGGACACTCTCTGCTTGGCGAGTTCTTCTACTAAAACAGTTATTTCCTCCATTGTGGCCCTGAGACTTTCTTTTAGGCGGTGCTTATGAATAGTTGCTTCGCTGATAAATTGGTGTAGGTCTTCTGAATTCAAGACATCTAGCTTCTACACATATTCATTTTCTGCCTTGAGTTCTTCACTTAGCTTAGATAAACGTTGTGCTTTATCCATGAATTCTTCTAAATTTGGAGGCATTGCTATATGACAACTTTCCTCCGTGGCTCGTATTTTGGAATACAAATTCTTGCATCGCTCATAAGTAGCTAAGGTCACAGTGGCCAACTTTACTCCGCAATCCTTAGAATAATCTAGGGTGCGTATATCTTCCCTATACTCAACAACAGACTTAAGGGGAATATTTGTCGGGAACTCTGACCTCCCTTCCCTCCATTCAATGTGTTTTTTAATCTCCCCCCTGATGCGTGTCTGCTTCTTCCTGACCCGAGTGACTTCGACATTGATTTCCTTAACCTGGGCCATTATTGCTTTTAGCTTGTATATTTCCTCTGATAGAAGTTCTTATATGCCATAGGTCTCTCTTAGAATTTCACAGGCTTGCTCGTGGAAGGGGCTAATGTCTCCCATTTTGTTGTTTTCCAGCTTTAATTGTTGTTCTAACAATTCGTTGTCTCCTTGTAACTTTTCAATGTGTTCTTTCAGATCGACGATCTCTTGAATATTGTCGAACTTCTCTGATTCAAGCCTCATATTTTTACCTTCAAGCTCTCCCTTTTCTTCTTCTAACATCCTTACCTGTATTTCCAGGGCCCTCCTATCAGCTTCTAGTTGTTGGAGAATTTCATTTAACTCTTCCTTCTAAGATGTGAGAGCATCATTCCTTTCGATCATCAAATTTGTATAGTTCTGCTCTTTGATTAAAGCTTCCTGTAGCCGACGTGCTTTCTCCTTTTCTTCACTCAATTTATCCCCTAGTAGGTTGACATTGCCTGCAGTTGCTGTAACCGTGGCTACGGAGATGGATGCCAGGATTTTAACAACCTCTTATGTGTTCCGCATGACCGTAGTCTCGTGTGTAGTGATGATGTCTGGCCTAAAAGGTCTTTTCAATTTAGAACCTGTCTCTTTAACAATGGTTTTCCTTTTCTTGTTATAAGCGAAATTTTCCCAATTAGAAACTGTACTGCCTTTGTACAGTTTAAAAGGGACAATGGGAAATCTCTTATGGGGGAACCCATATCTACATTTTGCAGATCTGGGATTTTGGGATCAATATCCTCTTGGGACTTCTTTTCTTCCTCCTCTTTCTTTCGTGCCTCTTCCTCCTGCTCCTCTTTCTTTCGTGCCTCTTCCTCGTGCTCCCTTCTTAATGTAACATGTTGTTCTTGCTTCACAATTCTTTCCAATCTAATTCTCTCTTCTTCTTCTTGCCTCCTTGCCTCAGCTTCGGCTGCTTGGATTCTCAAGTTCTCTTCTTCTATGCGTTTATCTTCTTCAATTTTCTTTGCTTGTTCTAGGAGCCTTTGTTCTTCTTTCGAGAAAGCCTTGGCAGTCTCTACGGTATCCTTTTCTCTTTGTGGACCCACAACATTAGAGATCGAGCTGGACCCTCCTTTGCCCATTTGGAAAATATATAGCTCAGTCATATTGCTGATCCCCCTATATGCTTCCTCCTGTGGATCGAAAAAGTTGGCATACTCATAGGGAGTGGAGAGTTCTTTGCAATGTTGTGCAATTTTTCCCTGTCGATCATTCTTGTGAAAAATCCTTTCTCCAAAATGAAAGCTCCTCAGTTCTGCAACAAACTCTTTCACGGTTGCAATTCCTATAGCTAGGGTTTTCACCCTAGCTTGTGCAAATGGGCACCTACTAAGGAGAAGGGACTCCTTAGTAGCTGTTCAATAAAAATGGTAAAATAAGACAGTAAATAAAACAGTAACTACTCTAAGCATGTGCATAAAATAACATAAAGATAATAAAAATGGTTTTTTTTTATTGATTATACCTCCAATGTGGGGTTGGTGAAGCTCTTGCAATAGTCCAAGAGGGCTGCTTCTAAGCTCCAATAGGTTCCTTCTCCTTCTCCAAAGTGTTTTGGATATGGGCCAAAGGGGCACTCACATGTGAAATTAGCTCAAAAGGGTGAGCTAGGGTTTCGGGAGTGATTTTGGCAGAGTGAGGATAGGGATGACTGTGGATGTGAAATAGGGAGCCTCCATCACCTTTTTATAGGTTTTTAGTGGTGGAGTGTTGGCCCATGGTTTTGGGCACCATATGGTTTAAGTTAGCTGTATAGGGTTTTTGCTTCCTTTTTTCCCTCTTTTTCCTCTTTTTTGTATTTTTTCTTCCCTTTTTAGAGGGTTTTTTCTATTTTTGGAGGAATTTAACTTATTTTGGGGGGAAAGGGGGGGGTTTTGGCCTTTTGGAGGCTTTTTTAATGGTTTTTTTGGCCTTTTGGAGGCTTTTTAATGGTTTTTTAGGGTTCTGGAAGCAAATATGGTAGGAAATATGGACCAATGAGTCATGTAATGGGGTAGATGAGGTAGTGAGCACTTTTTGGGTGTTAACAGATTGCCCCCTGATGTGTGAGGGCAGGAGCTCATCGTATGGCCGATAGACATCATAGGTATTTTATGGTTTTTCGGGGATGTGGAGAGGAGAAGAAACGAACTAGATCCCGGAACAACGATCCCGAACAAACTACAAAAAATGAAAGTACATGACCTCAATAGTGAATGAGGAATAATCTCAACATATGGACGAGGCGGGCATCCCCATGCTCGTATTAAGATCTATAACAAATAATAATGAGGTCCAAACAGGGGGACTTGAAAGATACATGGCCTCAAATAATGAATGAGGAAGAATCTCAATGTATGGACGAGGCGGGCATACCCATGCTCGTATCAAGATATATATAAAAAAATAACAGTGAGGCCCAAAAATGGGGGCCTGAAAGATACATGGAGAACCACTGTGTACATCATAAGGGTCCAGAGGGGAGAGAGAATCTAGGACATACTGTTGGGATGACCATGTCTGAGTTGAAGAACTGATACATTGGAATAATAAGAGTGGTGCTGAGTGTGGTACCAGAGGAACTGATGAGCTGCTAGGGCATAGTGATGGGGGGTCATACCCTCAATGGTACATTGAACTGGAACTGAACTGGGTACTTAAGGAAGCATAGAACTGGATGGCTTCCGAATACAATCTCCAACGCAACCTGGACATCTACAGGAACATATAACTGGGTGTTCCGAAGTGACTCACCAATGTGCTAGAGCCGAGGGAAATCCGGGGTTTTCGACCAATAACTGAAGGGATATATACCCTACGTGATTCTCAACGATGCGATCAAGGTGTTCAAGTCGAGCATGTGAGAAAAAACCACTCGGAGAGGCACTGATGACTCCTCTCAAAATGGTCCGTAAGAACTCACCACAAATGGTGATGGGTCCAAGGCGCAGGGACCTCTGGGTCTATCCTATGGAATAGATGGGTTGTCGTCGACAAAGGGAGACCTGCAACTAGCAAGAAAATGATGTTTCCTTGATAGGAACACTAGGTGGAGAACCAAAGTGTGAGAGTACTGAGGGTAGGACTGACATACTGTGGGGGTGGGGGATAACTGGGCAAGTAGAGTGGGTGGACTCAAAATTCCTTTGTTCAAAGTATGATGGCGGGGATGATCGGGTAGCATATGAAACTAACTGGTGGGAAAGGGATCATAGCTGTAATGGATCAAGGATGGTGACTGGGATGAGTGATACTCAAGTTGGTGTAAAATGGCAGGAGACTGCAGAATACTCTGAACAAAGGCGACCTTATTGGGGGTGCTGCCGAGGTGATCGATCATAGTGCCGAGAGGCATGGGGAGGACTTCTTCATGGGTTAAGGAACTAGAAGAAGTGTGTTCAAAATGGTACTATCATGTGGATTTATACGAGCCCAAGACAGTTCATGCTCGTGATTGCTTTCAATTTTAAGGAGTCTAAAAGCGATAAGAAGACTCTAAAATAATGGAATGGTACCGTCATGTGGATTTGTATGAGCCCAGGACGGTGCGTGCCCGTGGTTGCTTTCAATTTTAGAGAGTCTAAAAGCAATAAGAAGACTCCAGGGGGGGTGCTTTTTCGTGTGTTAGTCTCCAAGGCCCGAAGAAGCATAAAAGGATGCAATGAAGAACTCTTCTAGCCGGTGTGACTAGAGTATTCCTTTTTCGTAATTAGTCTACCAGGTCCGGAAAAGGGTTAAACTTATACCAGATAGATGCCCTTTCAGGTACTTTAACGAGCATGAAAGGAAGCAAGATTGCTCGATGATCTTTTCACTTTTTTAGGAGTCAGAAAAGAGCTTAACAGAAACTCCCTAAGTGCCTTTTTCGTAAAGGACTTGTCCGATCCGAAAAAGGGATAAAATTATACCGAACAAAAGGAATGGCCAAGCAAGGAGAGAGTGTTCAATCAAGGGACATCGATGAGAACCAAGAATGAGGGTGGGGGGGGAACACTAGTGGGCCTCCTTGTAGGATGATGAATGGTGGCAAAATAACAAAATAATTGCAGTATGAATGGAGTGAATGGATCATGTAAAAATGTGTAACAATTCGATGGCGGCCGATGTGGCGCGCAAACCGAGGCAGCAAGGTGTCAGGACACAATGTGGAAATTGTTCCTGGTGAGAGCGATAAATGATCTCAAGCATCATCACGGGCTTGGAAAACTAAATCCAGCGATATAAAAAGTGTCCAAAACGGGTAACGGCCGAGGGTGGCACGTGAACCGAGGCGACAGGGGGGCATTTTGGAAAAAATACCCAAAAAATATGAGGGTGAGAGCGAGAAATGATCTCAAGCATCATCACGGGCTCGAAAAAATGAATCCGACAGTGCAAATGGTGCAAAAAACGGAGGTCATAAGGACTCTGGAATGGTCAAAGGAAATAACTAGGTTAAAAAAAAAATGGTTGCAAATAAAGGTGAGCCCACCAAGCCAAGGATGCAATGGTGGGGATAAATGATGACCCATGGGGGCAGAATACTAGGTGTATCGAATCAAATCATATATACAAGTGACATGTGACTGCAAAAATGGTTGAGATCATGCATGTGAAAAAGTGAGTAGGGTTAATGACTTGCACCCATGCTATGTGCATGGGGTTTGTGAGTGTGGATCACATATGTGTTGGTTGGAACAATGGGATCATTGAAACGCTAAGATAGATGTGATGTGGAAGGTTCAAAATGGTTGATCATGCCCCCTATCCCAGGGTCGAGGTAATCTATTATGCCCCCTAACTCAGAGGTGTCAATGTGGTGCTCGATGATAGCAGAGTCAAGACCAGGCATTTCGGTATAGGACTAGGAAAAGACATCATGGAACTCTTGGAAAAGTTTTTTGTACTCTCCAATCTTGTACTCAGTGCAGGATGCTCCTAACGTAATGATTTCAAGAGCACCGTTTGGGGCAGAGATATCAATATGGATGACGGGTGAGATGTTGTCCATGTTACCTTCCTCGAAGGCATCGGGGGCAGGAATGGGATCTTTGAACCAGTCGACTTTGGCGGGGAGGAAATATTTGGACTCAACCAAGAATTGGGTGGCTGTGGTGGAGGAGGGCTCTTCCAGGAGGAAATAGGAGTGATGGTGCATATCTTCCCAGGGGTAATCAGGGGTGGTAAGAGCCTCTAGAATCTCCTCATCATTGTGGAAACTCTGGGTTGTCAAATCGATTGACGAGGGAGTGCTAGTAGAAGAGATCATATAAATGGTATTAATCTCTCTGGATGACGGGGATACTGGGGGGTGGATCTCTTCAATGGTAGGGGGAGCCGTCTCAAGATCCAAGTTATTCATCTCATAGAGAGATGCTCTGTAATCTGGGAGATCTGGGCAATGATGTGAGTAATGGCTATAAATACCGCATATTGCACAAGGGTGATTGGTACGCAGTGATTTATCACGAGGCTTAGGGTTTGGGTCGAGTTGGACAACCGAGATGTTGGGGTCGTCGTCAAGCATTTGCATGTGTTCCTGTAAAGCGGGTAATTGTGCACATTGATGGGTAGCATGGCCCAACTCATCACAAAACAAGCATTTGGGAGGAGCACGAAACACGGGGGTATTCTTAACTGGTTTGGGCAGGGGTAAAGCAGTGTATGGTTGTGGGCCTCTGCCCCCAGTGTGCTTGATAAGAGGTGATGGATTAGTAGATGAGGAAGGGGTAGTGACACCGGGAGATGGTTGAATAGTAGTGGTGATGAGTTGCACCGGTTTTAGGATGACATTTGGTGTCGGAGGGGTAACGGGAGGCGTGATGTACCATACAGGTAATCCTAAAGTTAAACCGGGGAGGATGAGGGTAGCCATGACCGGGGCGCTTACTACTCCCAAATGGGGGAATAGGAATGGGATTGTATGGATGGGTGTAACACCAACATGACTAGGTACCAATGGTGGTTGGGGTAGCAAGGGCGATTGATGGATGGGTGCTGGTGTATTGTGGGAAAGGGTACATAATTCAGATATTTCGGTCGCGGGTGACGAGGGTGGAATGGCTTGGAATGTTGAAGTCATCAGCATATCTAAGTAGACTCTGGGTCCCACTGAGGAAACCAACAAGGTATTTGCACCACAAGAAGGTTGTTCAACCAGGGGAGAACATTTTTGGGTGCAGCAGGGGCATTGGGATCGTAATAGGTTAGTTGGTCAACCTTGACCATGCGTCCGTCATGGGAGAACATCATGGTACGAAAAATGGATGAGGCAACCGCCCGCATGGTGTACATGTAACTGCGACCAAGTAAGAGGTTATAATCAAGTTGGGCGTTGACGACCTCTATGTCAATGAGCACGGTTTTTACCATCCAACTGGATGGGGACATTAGCTAAGAGACCTTGGCGTTGAGCTAAACGGCCACCGTAGGCTCGCAACGCAGTGGTGGACTGCTAGAGAGTAGGGGATCCCAACTTCTTCCAAACGAATGTGGACATAACGCATGTAGAGGCACCCTCATCGATGATGCACAGATGGATGACAAGATTCTGAATGGATACAAAAACTTGGAACGCTAAAGTGGAAGGCAGGCGTGGTTCGGATTGGTCCAAATCGAAGGCCATCATTCGTGAATCATTTGGGTCAATAGCACCAATGGATGAAAGCAAAGTCTTGCGCTATGTAGGGCAGTTTTTAAGACCTCTAACGCAGACATGGCTGCGGGGGACTGGGCTAAGTCATCTACAATTTTGTAATTAGACGCAGCACGAGCATTGGGGTTATTGTTGATGCGGCGAAGTGGGAAGCAAGGGGCTTTGGAGGTGCCATCTAGTGGAGCCGGAGGTATGCGTAATGACTGATCGGTGGGATGAGCATTGGTGTTTTTGTCAGCGGGAGGGGCTTCGGGGGTGGGGCCATATTGGTTCCAACGGGTTTGGAGGTTGACATCGGCGGATGACATCATTAGCAAGTGATGGGTACCTGAGTCTATCATGGGTTGATCAGGAGCGGCATAAGTGATTTGTTGTTGTGGTGGCGCGTTTCCTTGATGGGGAGCCAACGGCTGAGTGTTCACTATGCCTTGGGCAGATAAAGAGTTTTGTAACACCAAGGGTGGATTCTGAGGTGGTGGGGGGTTGGGCAGTGCCTGAGGAGCCGCGTGCCCTTGGAAGTGGGCATCATCAGTCCAGAGTTGCCAAGCTTGCTCCAAATGTGGGAAAGCATGTGTATAATGGCCATAGACCCCACAAATAGAACAAGGATGGTTTGTTCACAAATTAGGATTTTGGGATTGTTTAGGTGGCCAATCGGAGTTTTGGTTAGCAGGTGTCACGTTATTATTGTTCAAGGGATTAGGAGGTTGGCCGCCTTGATCTGGAGGGGGGTTGTTCCCACGGTTACGGCCTTTGCCGCGGTTTTGCTGGCCTTGTTGGCGTTGGTTATTTTGGTTTTGCTGCGGATTCTGTTGCGCATACACTTTCCCTTGGGTAGCAGGTGGGTTCTGGGGTTGTGTAGGTGCAAGAGCAGGCTAGGGTGGATAATAAGTAGGTGGAGGTGGTGTAGGTGTTGAGCCTTGTGGGGGTTGCTGATATGCTTGTGCAACGGGTCGTGGGTTTGCCGCAGGGGCTTCCTAGGATGGATAATAAGCAGGGGGGGCTTGAGAGGATACAAGAGCTTACGCGGCCTGCAGGTGGTAATATGGATGAGGTGCGACCGGGGGGGGTGTAAGCGAGGGATGGATGACCAAAGCACTGAGGTGGACATGAGGGTCCGTGGGAATGGTGATGATGTGCCATGGGAGCATATGAATTGGTTGCTCCGGACTGGGATTTAGCCCGCAAAAGGTCGGGACCAGGGCTAGGACGTGCTATGGAAAAGGACTAGCTATGTGAGGCTATACGGCCAATGATGCCATCTACGGCATGGAATGCCCCCGGGGCATCGTATCGGGAGGAATCACCACAGGGGGAATAAGGGATGATGGAATATAGGTAACCAGACTGGGCGTAAATAAGGTCAAATTGTTGGGCTTTGAGGATGGCCTCTTATTCGGATTGGGGTCACTCGGATGCCACATCCTTGGAAATGACAGGAAGGAGAGATTTTAGAAACCAATCTAAGAAGATGCGGTCATCTAACTTGATTTTGCAAAGGCTGTGACGTCGACGCCACTCATGAATGTGGTCAGTGTTTTGGGTGGCCGTGTTTTGTCTGCAAGACAGTAGGATCTCAACTCCCACGTCATAGTGGACAGGTAACTGAAAGAACTGCAGGAAGGTCGAGGCAAGAGAGGTAAAGGTGGCATGGGTCCCATGGGGCTGCTCGATGTACCACTTATAGCTATAGAGCCAGTGAGGGTGCACTATAACAGACGGAGTCGAAAAGAGTCATCCACTATGGAGTTGGAGGAACACCATAGATGGAAGGACATAATATGGTTATGGGGGTCTTCGCCTTCCTTGCCCTCAAACTTAGGGATGTTTGATGGGGGCTTGGTGGGCATGTGAGGCCATGCAGGTTTGTCTCTGATGGGATCGTTAGTCATTCTGGCTAGGTCAGGAAGGTTTAGACTAGCCATGAATGGAAAACTAGTAGAAGGATGTGACACACTGGTGGTTGTGACCATGTTGGGGCCAATGCCCCCAAGGGGAGGGACTGGGTTCGGGTTGGGGACGTTGCCCCCAGGTGGAGGAACAAAGGTGGTATGGGACGGTCCTGCACCGCCAAGGGTAGTGTGAGTCATTGGTGGAGTTGGGATGGGTATGCTAGTCACTAGAATGGGTACAGTGATCGGAATGGTGGGTGTGGGCCCCATCGAGGGCATACCCAAAGCGGGTGTGGTAGCTGGGGTGGTAGTGGATGCTCCACCAATGGTCCCTATAAAGAAAGGGTTGCAAGTCATGCCAGCCATGGGGCTGGTTGGTGCAGTATAAGTGGGGTTCTCGGACTCTTCCTCAGAATCAGAGGTAAAATAAGGGGCATCAGTGCCAGGGGACGGAACTCTGCGTCTGTGACGAGTGGAGTCGAGTGATGAAGCTCTACGTCTATGACGAGTGGTGTCAAGTGAAATGTGCTACAGGGGCTAGCCCCGGAGGCGCCGAGAATGTCTCGGGGACTCAATGGTGACAGATGGTGTCAAGTCTCTGAGGGTTGTGTTGAGTGAAAAACAGCTCAAAAACCCTAATGCAGCTGAGTGTGCAGAAGGAGAGCGCAAAAAATATTGCACTCAAGCCAACAACCAAATCAAAACACTCACTATAACAGTTGTGCTACAATAAGTGGAGCGTCAACAAAAGTGGTCAAAATACCAACAAGCAGCAGGTTTCCTAAAAAATAAAAATAGTGGACTCGCTAGACCAAAGGGAGGTGAGGGAGCATGCAAACACCTAGCTAAATAGTATTCTGACTCAACCAGACATATCCTCTACAAGGTGATGAAATCCAAGTCAGACAATATGGATAGTAGATCCAAGTGGCTAAAGATATCCCCCTACCAGGAGGGACACCAGGTAGTCAATCCTAGAAGAAAGGAAACTAAGATACCTCGTTCATGACACATTCGGTTGGGTGAATCTGCAGTTTGGTTCTATCGCCGCTGTACTCCCATACGGGTAGTACACCGAGAACTACGAAAGGTATCGTTCGGTTAGTGAATGGTTTCGGTATTCCACTCAGGCTTCCGGAACCAGTCTGGCTACTTCAACCCTCCTAGGGGAGAGGCCTTCCCGATAAATTGATTTTAAATTGTGTCAAAAAATACTAGGGGATTTTGGTTCCCTAATGGACAACAACTATGTCTCAAGTGTAAGCAACCGAAGGGTGTTATTTGGATGCATATCCCCCCAACCCTACCTAACTACAATATTCTTATGTGTTCCCCAAGTGGGGTTAGAATGTTGGTTGTGTTAAGCAGTATTTTAGGGCTCACTTGAATTAGGTGACAGAGTGTGTGTGTGTGAGATAATGAACCCAAACAAAAGTGCCACGGGGTGGGAAACTTTCTAACTAACAATAACAATGCAAAAATTAAACTTTGAAATGCAAAATTTTACTTTTTCAATTGAAATGTTGAAACTTGAAAAACTCTGTAAATGGAACAGAAATAATACTACAGAAAAAGGCTATAGGTAAGTATGACTGCAGATAGGACAAATGGTTGTGCAGGTGCAAAAAATATTGCAGCAAAGCTCTGGGTTCAAATAGGGAAAAAGTGCAGAAAACAGATCATGGGTCTGTGGCGAAACTGTGCTGTCGGATCGTGGGAAACAGGTCGACAGTCGCAGGCGGATCACAGGAAAATGGCTGAAAGCCGCAGGTGGATCGCAGCAAAATGGCTGAAAGCCGCAGGCGGATCACAAGAAAATGGTTGAAAGCCGCAGGCGGATCGCAGGAAAATGCCTGAAAGCTGCAGACAAATGCAGGAAAATGGCTAAAAGCTGCAGGCGGATCACAAAAAAATGGCTGAAAGCCGCGAGCTGATCGTAGGAAAATGGATGAAATTCATAGGCGGATCGCAGGAAAAGGGTGAACAACCGCGGTCAAATCGCAAAAAGCAGGCTGAGAGCCGCATTCAGATCGCAGGTAACACATTGGAAACCACCGAGAGATCACAAGAAACAGTCTGAGAGCCGCAGTTGGATCACAGGTAACAGCCTGAAAGATGTGGTCAGATCGCAACTGTGGGGAAAAAATCCACAATTTACGGCAGGAAACTCGGTTGCCGAAAGGAACAATCGAAAGGAAAAAACAGAAAAATATTGCAGAAAACTAAAAATTTCTAAAAACTATAACCAGAAATTCAAAGGAACACCAGTGGAGTCGCCAAAACTATAGCTAGGGTTTTCACCCTAGCTTGTGCAAATGGGAACCTACTAAGGAGAAGGGACTCCTTAGTAGCTGTTCAATAAAAATGGTAAAATAAGACAGTAAATAAAACAGTAACTACTCTAAGAATGTGCATAAAATAACATAAATATAATAAAAATGGTTTTTTTGTATTGATTATACCTCCAATGTGGGGTTGGTGAAGCTCTTGTAGTAGTCCAAGAGGGTTGCTTCCAAGCTCCAATAGGTTCGTTCTCCTTCTCCAAAGTGTTTTGGATATGGGCCAAAGGGGCACTCACATGTGAAATTAGCTCAAAAGGGTGAGCTAGGGTTTCGGGAGTGATTTTTGCAGAGTGAGGATAGGGATGACTATGGATGTGAAATAGGGAGCCTCCATCACCTATTTATAGGTTTTTAGTGGTGGAGTGCTGGCCCATGGTTTTAGGCACCATATGGTTTAAGTTAGCTATATAGGGTTTGTGCTTCCTTTTTTCCCTCTTTTTCCTCTTTTTTGTATTTTTTATTCCCTTTTTAGAGGGTTTTTGCTATTTAACTTATTTTGGGGGGAAAATGGGGTTTTGGGCCTCTTGGAGGCTTTTTAATGGTTTTTTGGCCTTTTGGAGGCTTTTTAATAGTTTTTTGGGGTTCTGGAAGCAAATATGATAGAAAATATGGACCAATGAGTCATGTAATGGAGTAGATGAGGTAATGAGCACTTTTTGGGTGTTAACAATTCCTGAAAACTTGTAGGCCCCGACATAGAAGGGTAAGGGTGGAAAAGTAGCTTTCTTGGCCTTATATAGGGTATTACCCATTCCATCAATGAACACCTGCCTTACCATCTCCTTGTGGACTATATAATCCATAGCATAGCTTGGTAGAATATACGGAGTTTTGAAACCTCCGTACATCCATATGTAGGTACCTTCTGGAGAAAAATAGAAATCTCCATATTTCTCCAAAGCTTCCATGGCATTCTCAGACAGGAAGCTAGGTTATTCATTAAATATTAATTGATAAATGGGCATGATGAACTCCTTGCAAATGAGCTTGTAATCCCTCTTGTAAATTTGGGCCCATAAGATTTTGTAGGAAATGAACATCGAGCCCTCTACCGAGTTCCACATGCATACCAACTTGGGAAAGGGACATTTCGCCATGATACAATCTATCAGGTAAGAAGCCATATAAAACTCTGCCTTCCTCTCCACCAACCCTTCTTGTGCCATTGTTATAGCTAATGATAGACTGTCTGAGATGATATCAGCCCAATTGAAGATTGTCCCTTTGAAGGATACATAGTGGATGATAGGGACCCATTGTAGCATAAACATTGTCCTATCAGGTCTCCCGAAGATTCTGCTTAACATGAGAGCGATCAGTCTGAAAGGAGGCATCAGATTTTGAACCTCATACTCCTCACTGTCTTTCCTCCTGATTTGCTTGCCTACAATTAACAACCTTCTTGCCATGTCTAGATTATCCATATGGATTCCTTCCAACCATGCATCGTCAAGCCGCTGTTGTACTTTGGGTAATTTGTAGGTCATTGAGATATAAGACGGGTGAAACAAAGCGAAGGCCTTTTCCGTACTATCTGCTATGACTCTTGTCTCGGTGTTCACATGTTGCAACACCCATCCAATTACTTCTAAGCATGGGAAGAGTTCTGGATGTGTGGCCGCCTTGGATATACAGGAGTTACGGATGTTCTGATATAAACATTCCTCCTCAAGAAGAGCCTCAGGGAAGTCCTGATCTCTTATCATGCTGTAAACATCTCCCCAGTTTACTTCTGGAGGCACGCCTGTAGTGCACTTGGTATCCTAGAATGTTGTTTCTATTCTTGTGCTTTCGTCGACTGCCTTTAATTTTCTCTTGCCACCTTTAGCCATTTTGAAAATCTTGTTCAACAATTTAAACATGAATAAGCATGTATGACATGATGTTGACAACCCAAAATAGTGTCCTTTTGATAACATCTCCATTTCAACCGAAACTCCTAGAAAATATTTCCTTCAAATACCAGTTTATAATCTTACGAAAGCATTAATTTAGTTACCTTTGTGGTTGCTATTATGATTAGGAGCAAATGGACAAGGGTTGGTCCAGGTACCTTAGTCCTTAAGAGACAAAACACCAACCGATGTGCAAGCATGAAAGGCATAAATTCTATAGCTGCGGAAATGCCTAGAATTAGGTGCGAGAAAAGGCAAAAAGTTCTAACAGGTGATGGGTAGAGGCAACATTCTTCTAATTATTTAAATTGTGAGAGCCTTGAGGCCTTTTACGTCGATGCTTAGGGTTGCTAACAAAACGTTTCTTAGGTTGGGAGCAATACATCGTTCGAGACTATGAAGAACAAGCTCCAATGATATTAATGATAGAAAGAGACCCACCGCAATAACGGAACGACCTTGAATAATAAAAAAGGCTCTAGACTTCCCTGTGACTATGAAACTAGGAAGAATTGACTAGGCAGGATGATACTCTGAGTTAGGTGCACAATGGGTCGATGATAGGCGTAAATGTTCTGTGAAAAAATGCCATGGCTAGAAAAGAACGAAATGAAATGACGGATCACACCTTTTTAAGTAGGAAACACACATCATAGTAGGGCCTGCGAAGGTACTAACCTAGAAGTGATGGCGTGGTGTCGACAGTTGTTGCAGGGTCTGCGAATCTATGCCTTCAAACGATGATGGACGTGCTTTGCGGTTCAAACGGAATGGAAAACACTCTAGGTGACGAAAAATAACGAAATGTTAACGGGGTTCACCCCAATATATTCAACTTGGTACGTGAGAACCATTAATATGGTGGTTGCAATGTCATTAAAACGGGATTTTAAGGTGTGTACAAATGGGTCAAATCAACCCCTTTTCAATAAATACGACTGTCAAATGGAAAGGTTGGGTTAAGGCTTCCACCTCAGCGGAAAGAAGAGTCAATTTTTTCCCGTCGTTGTGGGAGAATTGACCGAAAGCTTCCATGGAGGAATAGTGTGCTGCGACAAACTTATGTGAGCTCGTCCGCTTTCACAATAAAGTTAGCCAAGTTCTTCTGAAAATGTGCCAACGTTTGTCGGTGCGGAAGAGATAGACGATCCTTTCCATGAAAAATTGTTGATGTGTTTCCAATGCTTGTGGAAGAGTTAGATGAAAGCTTCCACTATTATGGAGAGACATGATGAATTCGTTCCGCCGCGGGCCCACTTGATCAGAAGTTTCACCCTTTTGGAGGCTTTAAGGTAACTTTTACGCCGCAAGTTTGACTTAGCCTTTTATTTCTGCTGTTTTGGAAGGCTTGAGCTAACACTTCCATCATGGCGGCAATATTAGCTCAAAGCTTCCCCCGTTGCGGCCCGAAACTCTGAGTTTTACTTAGGAAAAAACATGACTCAAAAAATTTTAAGGCAAGTTGAGAATCTTTTTAAGGGAAAGCTAAGGAAAGATTTATGATGTCTGGATAGCCTTGGGAAGATTTTCCTTTTTTCAAAAGCAGAGGGGGGGCCCCAATATTTTTTCAAAAAATCTAAGGGGGATGTTGTACCAACAACAAATGGCGATTCACTGGCGAACACAGATCTCTAAAACAAACTCATCTGGAAGTCAGGAAACTTTCAAAGTGCTGATTACATGCGCAACCAGATGTCTCTGTAGTTCAGTTTTGAAGAATGCATCGATCACTCTTATCGTGATGGTGATAAAAGGGGAAGGTAGCTTTGACTCAGATTTCTTTAAAACTTTCTAAGGGCCGAATTATGGGATTTTTAAATGAAAACTGTCTTTCAGAAGTTAAATAGTATAGGACTCCACAAAATCGTGACAGAATCTCACAGGGACATTCGTTTGTTCCTCATTCCCATGCTTTTACATCCTTTTAGATGCTTCTTCAATTCTGGACTTTTAGCCGCTTTGAGTCTTCTAGAAATATTTTTTTTCTGCTTTCAACATTTCGATATAAGTTCTTCAACCCAAAATGTCCTTTTGTGTGAGCAAAAGATTTGATTTCATGATTCACGGACGGAGAAGAAATTTTGTTGGGCTGGTTTATTAGACAGCTCCCTCCAGCTTTCTCGAGCTTGCTTTTATTTTCTCAAACATGCTTTAATTGAGGCGAGAATTTCTGGAAACCAGACTCTTTGAGATACGCCTTTTGGTGTTACTTGCAGCATGGGATCATTTTAAATACCATGTATCTATGAGACATGTTTCCTTTCCATGGGTCCTTCCATACTTAACTTCTTGAGACAGCTACTGACGTTAAAGTGAATGGGCCCTAAGATAGTTAAAAGGAAATACAGGATCTTAGCTATTTGACAGGGGTTATTTTGACCAACAAGAAAGAGGATCACTGCATTCTAGGAGACCGATCATTGAAGACAAAGTTACAAATATGCATATCTTTATTGATGGGCTTCTTATGACCATCCTTCTAAGTTCTCTAGAGTCTTCTTCATTCAGCTACACCATAATTGGAGTTTAGCTTTATTTCAAGTAATGAGCCTAAAAACTTAAAAAAGGAAAACAAAGCAAAAATAAAAGAAAATGGATCAAACTGACTAGCAAACCAAAGGTAATCAAAACAAGAGAAAAGAAAAGACAAATTAAAATAGAGAAGCAAAGTTTTATTTATGTACAAGAACCTTTCAGAAATCATGCAAAGTATTTTTTTAGGGCGAGGCCATTGAGAGGGAGGTTCAGTTCCTCTCCTTGTAAATCCTTCACTTTAGGTTGATGGACCAATTTTTTCATAAATTTGATAAGGTCCAAGCCATAGGTGTTGAAACTTTGTGTGCGTTCCCTTACCGTCGTGTTGGTGGTCCCATTTGAGGACCAAGTCTCCTACTTCGAAAGTTCTCTTCCCGGATTTTCTTTTATCAAACCATCGTTTGACTATGTCTTGATGATGATGAAACCGTTCCTTGGCCTTTTCCCATGACTCTTATATTTTCAGCAGGGTATCAATCCTAGATTGTAGGGCTTGACTGCTAGAACCTCGGGAGGATTGGGCCAACTTCAAGGATGGGATTAATATATTTGGAGGGAGAATGGCTTCTTTTCCATAGACCAAGTTGAAAGGAGAAGCTCCTAAGGCATTTTTGGGTGTTACCCTGTCTTCCCATAGGGCGTGAGGGAGAACTATGTGCCAGCTTCTTTGATTTTCAATCACGGTCTTTTTCAAGATTCGGATGAGGTTTTTATTGGTTGATTCAGCTAAACCATTTCCCTAAGGGTAGTAATTGGCTGAGTAATGTAACTTAATTCCCCTTTCATATGTGAATTCATTAATCTTTATTGACGAAAAATAAGGTGCATTATCAAAAACTAGAGAAATTGGAACCCCAAACCTGGTTATGATGTTCTCTTCCAAAACGTTGATGATCGTATCTTCGTTAGCTTTCCGAAGGGGAATAGCTTCAGTCCATCTTGTGAAATAATCTGTAGCGGTCAGAATGTACCGATGCTGCAGTGAAGAGTTAGGATTTATTTCTCCAATTATATCTATACCCCATTGCTCAAAAGGTTCAGTGATGATAACTGGCTACAAGGGACCTGCTGCTTTAGGTAGATTTCCAGTGCTTCTTTGGCATACGTCACAATTTCTAACATAGGCATGGGCATCCTTGAAGAGAGTAGGCCAATGATAACCTGCTCTTAGGATTTTGTGGGCTATAGTGTCCCCAGAATAATGTCCTCTAGTAGGTATGTCGTGTAGTTCTTTGACCACGTTAATAGCATCTTCCGTTTCTAAACACCTGAGATAAATTCCATCATAATTCTTCCTAAAGAGTTCTCCTTCAATGATCTGATAAGCCTCTGATTTAAGATGGAGGGCTCTCCTTTGCTTCAAACTCCAATGTTTTGGTAAGTAACCCGACTGCAAGTAATGTACTAGGTCTCTGTACCAAGACTCTGGGGCCGTAAAAATTGGACATAAATCTATCACATTCAGCTCGGCTTCATTCCTCCAATCTAGCACTTCGTGAGTTTGGCTTTGGGTGAGTAGATTGCATAGGCCTTGACCTTTAATGATGCTAGCTAGCTTGAATTCTAAGTCGTACACCTGGAGAGCAGTGACCCAATTCCCTCTCCTTTCTCCCAATTCCTTTTGGACGAAAAGAGACCTGACAACGGGATTAGGGACTATGACTTTATTCCTATTTTTCATAATATACGGCTTGAACTGCTTTACTACTTTGAAAACTGCATATGCTTTTTTATCTACTATGGGATAGTTTAGTTCAACGCCTTGCAGACCAGTGCTCATAAAAGAAATTGGGTATTCATCTCCCGATTCCGTCTTCTGAGTAAGCACAGCTGCAAGAGAGTCATCAGAAGCGAATGTATACATTATAAAATCTTTATCAAAATATGGACTTCTTAAAGTTGGTTCCTTGGCTATAGCAGCTTTAATTTCTTTGAATGCGACCTTCTCCAAGTCTATCCACTTAAATTGTATATTCTGCTTAACCATTTGTTGCAAAGGTTTAACGATCTGGGCGAAGTCCAGCACGAACCTTCAGACAAAAGTTATGGTGCCCATGAATGATTGCGTAGAATTCTTGCTATGGGGCATGGGAATCTTATCGATAACCAAAATACTTTCTTGATCTATTGAGATTCCTTCCTTGGAAATGATATGACCGAGAAGCTTTCCCTGTGTTAAATTTTGAGCATTAATTCACAATACTCTAGGATCTTCACTGAGAGAATAACATATACAGTATATCAATGCATAACAATCACAATAAGCATGACAAGCATCACAAGAATCAAAAGCATGAGAGACAAGAGACACAGAGTTTCCGTGGGGAAAACCTTAAGGTGAAAAACCCCGCAACTTCCTTAGAGATAGAGAGAGCAATGGCTGAACCAAAGTACAACCAAAATACACTTGAGATAGTCTCCTAGAAGCAGATGATCCTCCTCCTCACTAGTGTGCCACTTTCTGAGTGAGAGAGATATAACTTTTCGAATGATCTAAATAGAGATCTCCTGATCTCTATTTATACTAACCTGTTTTCCCAATGACCTTATGGGGCCGACTTGTCTAGCTAGGTACATCCACAATATAATATATATTTCAGGGCCGACCCCACACATGGTGGTCTAATAACCCATCGGCAAGTACACACACTTGCGACACTTGTCAATCCACATGATGACACTTCCTTATAGAGGAATAACACATCTCTAATAAGGGTACAATAAATATATATGAAATACATAGATGAAATACATTCCGAAGTTACATATACATCAACACTCCCTCTTAACTAGGAAGGTATTTCTCGACACAGATCTGCTAGACAAATCTTCTTCTCAGGATCATCGTCATCGATGCATTGTCATCATCATCGTCACTGTTGCTGCTATCTCAACCAATCTCTGACTCTACTCATCATAGGAATTTCTACAGAGCCAGTCCTTTTTCATACTAGATGTAGGCCCACCACCTGCACGTCTTCATCATCACTGGCCATACTGTGGAAATCTCAGGACTTATTACATGCGTCACAAAACCTTAAAAGAGTCTCTTGACTAGCAAGAACCCTAAAGAGCATCTGAGGCCTTTTTCATCTTGTCCAGATCTCCAGGACTTATTACATGTGACCCCACCACAGAACCTCGAAAGAGAATCCCAGGACTGATTACGAGCACAAGGCTCAACCTATCAGATCTCCCAGGGCACAAATTACATGTGGTCACCACAAAACCTTGAAAGAGCATCCCAGGACTGATTACGAGCACAAGGCTCAACCTATCGGATCTCCCAGGGCACAAATTAAATGTGGTCATGGCAAAACCTCAAAAGTGCATCCCAGGACTGATTACGAGCACACGGCTCAACCTATCGGATCTCCCAGGGCACAAATTACATGCCATAGGACAAAACCTCGAAAGAGCATCTACCAGATATCCCAGAGCACAAATTACATGCCATAGGAAAAACCTTGAAAGACTATCTGCAGATCTCCCAGGACACAAATTATATGTCCTCCCAAGCAAAACCTCGAAAGAGCATTTGCCAGATATCCCAGGGCACAAATTACATGCCATAGGCAAAACCTCGAAAGACTATCTGCAAATCTCCCAGGGCACAAATTACATGCTTATCTGCACAACCTGTTCCACGGCCACAGAGTATCAACCTAATACTCACCATACATCATCCTAATGTACACATGATCATCCTAATCATCATCATTACAACATCCTGCTGCATGTCATCTAGAGCAACATCCTGAAGCTCGTCATCCATGATCATCCCGATCATACAATGCATCTACCTGATGCATACCAAGTATCTACCTGATACATATCATCATACATGATCCACCTGATCATACAGTGTATCCACCTGATACAAATACAAATACATGATACATATCACCATACATGATCCACAAGATCATACAATGTATCCACCTAATACATATACAAATACATGGTCCAAGCATCCAAAATGATGCATATACATACATATAAATGATTCAACTGATCATATCCAGCATCCAACATGATGCATACATACATACATATAAAAATGATCCAACTGATCATACCAGAACATCATCCTTATGCTCATCATCCAGCGCTTACATCCATAGCCATGTGAAGGATCCTCCTTCCAACATGCTTGGAATGGCTTCAGCAAATGTGTCCATCACTTCTTCCTCGAAGTGTCCTCGATCTGAAGAACACCAAGCCTCTCCCTGAAGTACTCGAACTTCACCCTGGCTAGTGGCTTCGTCAGCACATCTGCAATCTGCTCGTCCGTCGCAACATACAGGAGCTTCATAGCTCCTCTCTGCACCATATCCCTGATATAGTGATATTTGATCTCTATGTGTTTCGACCTGTCATGAAACACTGGGTTCTAGGAAAGCTTCACACAACTCTGGTTATCACATAAGATACCAGTAGCATCCAACGGGAGATCAAATAACTCAGACAGTAGCTTCAGTAGCCATACTGCCTCACAACTAGCTGAACAGGATGCAACATACTCTGCCTCAGCTGTACTCAGTGTTATGCAGGACTGCTTCCTGCTGAACCAAGAGATCACACCTGATCCCATACTGAAGCAGCACCCAGATTTTCTCTTCCTATCTGCAGCATTGCTAGCCCAATCTAAATCAACATAACCCTACAGGTTAAACTTTTGATTCACTTCATACTTGAGCCCATAATCCACTGTACCCTTCAGGTACCTCAGAACATGCTTTACAGCAACCAGATGAACACTCCTCGGATCTGTCAGGAACTAAATCAATGTGTTCACCGCAAAGCAAATATCTGGTCTCATGTTCATCAGGTACATCAAGGACCCAATCATCTGACGATACATAGAGACATCAACCGGCTCAGCTGAAGCATCACATAGAAGCTTCAGATTCGATGCCATAGGTGTGGCCATGGCCTTGCAATCCATCATCCCGAATCTCTTTAGGATATCTACTGTGTACTTCCCTTGACCAAGGAAGATCCCACCTGCACTCTACCACACCTCCATACCTAGGAAATAATGCATCATTCCCAAATCTTTCATATCGAACTTAGCAGCAAGCTTCCTCTTTGTCTCACACCAAGTTCTGGGAGCTTGCTACAAGCCATACAAGGCTTTCTTCAATCTGCACACATGTGACTCCCTGTCAGGTCTTGGGACTGCATCCCAAACATCATCTTCATGATCGACGAATCATGGCATTCCATTTCTTCATCCCAGATCCTGGGAACTTCAATGTCTTCAATAGATATCTTTGTTGCTGGAACAATTGTTGTAGTCCTTCTTTTGTAGGTGAAGATATACGGTCTTTCCTACAAAACAAGTTAAATTGCATGATTAGAAACATCTCATAATTTTCAAAACAAATTCTTTACACATAAATAAATATGTCATGCAGTCATGCAGTTATCTTAGCCAATGCTTCAATACAACATTTATCCATGTTCCACAACTTTCTAGATGCCTTCCAGTCTCTACCAGAACATCGTTAAGAGTTTGCACTACTCCCAACATGTCAGCAAAGAGGTTTCATTCTAGATAAGTAGCACTGGAATGTTGTACAGTGCCATAGGCCACTTACCCATCACATGCATATTAGTAGTATACTGTTCATTAATGCAATCATTCTAATATGCACAATACATCTCCTAAGTCTAGGAACATAAGCATAATTAAACAAAAATAGGCAAGAAATGATAATTGAAATACTTATCTTTGTTTGTTTGTTGGGTGGACTCCCTCTGAGTCTTTGCTTCCTGGCAGGAGCTGCTGAAGTAGCTTCTTCTACACCTTTCTATTTTGGAATGTAGGAAGATGGTCAACTCCCTCTGAAAATCTGCATCTTTGCAGCAACTTTTGGAGTGTGCTCCCTCTTGATCTTTGCTTCCTGGATTACATGTCCTTGAACTTATATTCATCCTTGCTGACATCAATCTTCTTGAACCCTGGAAAGTATATTCTGTAAGCCTTCGAGCTTTCACTGTAACCCACAAAGATACCCTTCTTTCTTGAAGGATCTAGTTTGGTCCTCTTTTCCTTTAGGACATGAGTATATACTAGACAACCAAATATTCTGAGATGGTTGACTTCAGGTTTCTTACCAGAAAATACCTCTTCTGTTGTCTTGTTGTCCAATATCTTGTGGGGTGTTCTGTTCTACACATATATAGTTGTTCTAGCTGCTTCTGCCTATAGATGCATAGGTAGATCCTGGTCATGCAGCATTGCCCTTGCTGCTTCCATGATTGTTCTATTCTTCCTTTCTGCAACTCCATTCTGTTGAGGATTATAAGGAGCATTCAACTCCCTCTTAATCCCTGAATCACTACAAAGTTTCTTGAAGTCACCTGAGGTGAATTCTCCACCATTGTCGGATCTGAATGTTTTGATCTTCTTGTCATTTTGATTCTCCATCAAGGTTTTGAATTCCTTGAACTTATCAAACACCTCATCTTTGTTCTTCAAGAAGTATACCCAAGTCTTCCTGGAGAAGTCATCAATAAATGAGACATAGTAAACATACCCACTCAGAGAACTGGATGACATAGGACCACATACATCTGAGTGGATGATTTCCAGGATGTCTTTTGCCTTGTTTTCACTGCTTGGGAAAGCCTTCTTAATGTTCTTACCTTTTGCACATCCTTTGCAAACACCTTCATGTTTGGTCTTGATTTCAGGAAGACCCTATACAGCCTTGCTTGCAATTGGAAGTGCCCTATAGTGCATATGAGCAAGTCTTCTATGCCAAATTTCACTTGGCTCCATGGATTCATGTACCATGGCATGTTCAGGTTGTCCCTTCAATTTATACAAACCTCCCTCTTGCTCTCCAATCACTACTGCATCATCTATGTTCTTTCCCTTTGGCTACATTAGGACTTGGCCATCCACAAATGCAACCCTCATACCTTTTGCATCCAATGCAGAGATGGAGAGTAAGTTCTTCTTGAGCCCAGTTACATAAAGGACTTCTTTCATCTTCAAAGATTTTCCAGAATCTAGGTTGTAGGAGGCTTCACCACTTCCTTTGATTGGGTATTGATAATCATCCCCAAGTTTCACCTTATGGGGTGATTCATGTTCAGATAGATTCACAAAAGATTCCTTAAACCCAGTCATGTGTTTGGAAGCCCCACTGTCAATCAACCAATCATTACAACCATGGGAGATAGTACTTGTGAGAGCAGAAATTAGAACATATTCTTCTTCACTTGATGAGTCATCATCACTATCACTTTCTGCCCTAGCCTTCTTCTTTGGGGGTTCATCATCTTCGGTAGCATGAGCATGATATCTTCTTTTGTTATTCTTCTTCTTCTTATTGAATTTGTTGTTGTTGTCTTTCTTCTTCTTGGGACAATCTGAAGCAAAGTGTCCCTTCTCATTGCAATTGAAGCATCTGAGATCTTTCTTATCTTTATGATAATGGTGGTGTGAAAATATCCTGTTATGAGATGATTCCTTCTTGGACTTGCCTTTCCTAGCATGTGCTGTGAGAGCTTGATCTTCATTTCCCATCTTTTCTTCTCGGGCCACCAGCCGAGCTTCTTCTTGAGAGCATTCTTCCCGCAATCTGTTGAAGGAGATCAACTTCTTCCTTGCACAAATTCCTTGAATAAAGGAATCCCATGACCTGGGTAGGCCATTTAGAGTGGTCATCACCACTTCACCATTCTCCATCATTTCATCCACTGCTTCTAGTTGTTCCTTGATCTGGGAGACCCTTGAAAAATAAGATTGAATGGTTTCTCCATTCTAAAACTTTACTCCTTTCAATTGGTTCCGCAGGGTCATCTTTCGATTTATGTTCTTCCCTTCAAATAGCTTGGTCAAAGAGTCAAACATCTCCTTGGGTGTCTTTAGAGAAGACACATGGGGTATGAGATGGTCTTTCATAGAATCAGCAATGATTCTCTTTGCCTTGACCAAGTTTTTCTTATGCAATACCTTAGCCTCTTCATCCTCTAGGATAGGAATGTCTTCTTTTACATATGAGTCCTACTCATTCTCTTCCAGGATTAACCCAATCCTATACTTCCAAGCTCGGAAGTTATCAGCTCCTTCAAGCTTATCCTCAAGCTTGGTGTGGTGAAACATCTTAAAGAGTACTTCAAATGGAAATAGAAAAGATTTAGGTCTTACCACTTGAAATGCTGAAAACTGGATCTGGTCCCAGATTAGGGTTTGTCGAAAAAACCCTAAAAATTCAAAATGTGAATTTCAATTTTCTGAAAGGATAGAAAGATGCGCCTTGATGAGCTGATCAGCCTGGTGTATTCAGAATTTGAGATCAGCAAAGCTTTACCCTTCAGATTTTTCTTTTTGTCCTCCCGGGTTCACTAGGGAGAGCCCTGAATTAGGGTTTGAGTTTCCCGGAGATCTACCTAGCCAAAAATCTCGATCCAAAGCTCTAAACTTCGATTTTTGCAAGGAGCTTCCAGCTATGTCTTTAGATTTCAAAAATTCCTATTTTTGTGGAAACCCTAATTTTTAGGGCCAAATCTGAAAATGCGCAGAATTGAATTCTGATTGGACAGATAGATTCTCCTTGATGAGTAGAGTCAATCTAATATACTGCTTTTCCAAAATCTGTGGAGAGAAACCCAATAAACAAGAAACTCAAGTTTCTGTCACTGCAAAATGTCTTCTTCTCAGGTTAGCTCTGATACCATGTTAAATTTTGAGCATTAATTCACAATACTCTAGGATCTTCACTGAGAGAATAAAATATATAGTATATCAATGCATAACAATCACAATAAGCATGACAAGCATCACAAGAATCAAAAGCATGAGAGACAAGAGACACAGAGTTTCCGTGGGGAAAACCCTAAGGTGAAAAACCCCACAACTTCCTCAGAGATAGAGAGAGCAATGGCTCAACCAAAGTACAACCTGTTAGATTTTCAGAATTTACTTCAATATGATCTAGGATCTTAACTGAGAGAACAACATGTACAGCATATCTACAGCATTTCAATCATGGAGACAATAATGCAAGCACACAAGAGACACAAAGATATACTTGGGGAAAACCATAAAGGTGAAAAACCCCAATAACTTCCTCAGAGATAGATAGAGCAATGATACAACCAACCAATAGAGATAGCCATAACCTAGCAGCAATCCTCCTCCTCCATAAGTGCGCCTCTCCTCCTTGAGAGCATGTGTGAGAAGTGAGTGAGCAAATAGAGTGCCTCCCGCACTCTATTTATACTTGACTTGACTTTCCTTTTTACCTAACTCATGTCGGCTCTAACTTAACCACATAACATAATGCTGAGTGGGTCGACCCCCAATAGGGTGGTCTAATAACCCTTTGACCCACATGGCCGACCCCCAATAGGGTGGTCTAATAACCCTTTGACCCACATGACTTATACAGGGCCGACCCCAAACAAGGTGGTCTAATAACCCATCAAGTATAAGTTACGACACTTACAATATAAATGACGACACTTCCTTATAGAGGAATAATACCATCTCTATAGGAATATAATATACATATGTGTGAAATACATTCCGAAGTTACATATACATCAACACTCCCTCTTAACTAGGAAGGTATTTCTCAGCACAGTTCTTCTAGCACAAGTCATCTTCTCTGGATCATCGTCACTGGATAATCGTCATCGAGTCATCATCATCATCGTCACTGCTGCTGCTATCTCAATCAATCTCTGAATCTACTCGTCATATGAAGTTCTACAGAGCCAGTCCTTTTTCATACTGGATGTAGGCCCACCACCTGTAGGTCTTCGTCATCACTGGCCATACTGTGGAATTCTCAGGACTTTTACGTGCGTCACAAAACCTCGCAAGAGCATCCCAGGCTGTTACGAGCATACTGCTCTACCTATAGGATCTCCCAGGGCAACGAATTACATGTGACCTCACCACAAAACCTCGCAAGAGCATCCCAGGCTGTTACGAGCATACTGCTCTACCTATAGGATCTCCCAGGGAAACGAATTACATGTGGTCATGGCAAAACCTCGCAAGAGCATCCCAGGACTTATTACGGGCACACAGCCCAACCTATCGGATCTCCCAGGGAAACGGATTACATGCCATAGGACAAAACCTCGCAAGAGCATCTGCCAGATATCCCAGGGCAACGAATTACATGCCATAGGCAAAACCTCGCAAGACTATCTGCAGATCTCCCAGGGCAACGAATTACATGTCCTCCCAGAGCAAAACCTCGAAAGAGCATTTGACAGATGTCCCAGGGCAACGAATTACATGCCATAGGCAAAACCTCGCAAGACCATCTGCAAATCTCCCAGGGCAACGAATTACATGCTCATCTGCACAACCTGATCCACGGCCACAGAGTATCAACCTGATACTCACCATACATCATCCTGATGTATCCATGATCATCCTGATCATCATCACTGCAACGTCCTGCTGCATGTCATCTGGAGCAACATCCTGAAGCTCGTCATCTATGATCATCCTGATCATCACTGCAACATCCTGCTGCATGTCATCTGGAGCAACATACTGAAGCTCGTCATCTATGATCATCCTGATCATCACTGCAACATCCTGCTGCATGTCATCTGGAGCAACATCCTGAAGCTCGTCATCTATGATCATCCTGATCATCACTGCAACATCCTGCTGCATGATCCACCTGATCATCAATGCATCTACCTGATGCATACCAAGTATCATACATGATCCTCCTGATCATCAATGTATCCACCTGATACAAATACATGATACATATCATCATACATGATCCTCCTGATCATCAATGCATCTACCTGATGCATACCAAGTATCATACATGATCCTCCTGATCATCAATGTATCCACCTGATACAAATACATGATACATATCATCATACATGATCCTCCTGATCATCAATGCATCTACCTGATGCATACCAAGTATCTACCTAATACATATCATCATACATGATCCTCCTGATCATCAATGTATCCACCTGATACAAATACAAATACATGATACATATCACCATACATGATCCACCTGATCATACAATGTATCCACCTGATACATATACAGATACATGGTCCAAGCATCCAACATGATGCATACATACATACATAAAATGATCCAACTGATCATATCCAAGCAGAAACCATTCCATCATCCTGATGCTCATCATCCAGCGCTTACATCCACAGCCATGTGAAGGATCCTCCTTCCAACATGCTTGGAATGGCTTCAGCAAATGTGTCCATCACTTCTTCCTCGAAGTATCCTTGATCTGAAGCACGCCAAGCCTCTCTCTGAAGTACTCGAACTTCACCCTGGCTAGTGGCTTCGTCAGCACATCTGCAATCTGCTCGTCCATCGCAACATACAAGAGCTTCACAGCTCCTCTCTGCACCATATCCCTGATATAGTGATATTTGATCTCTATGTGTTTCGACCTGTCATGAAACACTGGGTTCTCGGACAGCTTCACACAACTCTGGTTATCACAGAAGATACCAGTAGCCTCCAATGGGAGATCAAATAACTCAGACAGTAGCTTCCGTAGCCATACTGCCTCACAACTAGCTGAACAGGCTGCAACATACTCTGCCTCAGCTATACTCAGTGCTACGCAGGACTGCTTCCTGCTAAACCAAGAGATCACACCTGATCCCATACTGAAGCAGCACCCAGATGTGCTCTTCCTGTCTGCAGCACTGCCAGCCCAATCTGAATCAACATAACCTTCCAGGTTAAACTTTTGATTCGCCTCATACCTGAGCCCATAATCCACTGTACCCTTCAGGTACCTCAGAATCATGCTTTACAGTAACCAGGTGAACAGTTCTCGGATCCGTCAGGAACTGGCTCAATGTGTTCACAGCAAAGCAAATGTCTGGTCTTGTGTTCGTCAGGTACATCAAGGACCCAATCATCTGACGATACATAGAGACATCAACTGACTCAGATGAAGCATCACATAGAAGCTTCAGATTCGATGCCATAGGTGTGGCCATGGCCTTGCAATCCATCATCCCGAACCTCTTTGGGATCTCTACTGCATACTTCCCTTGTCCAAGGAAGATTCTATCTGCACTTTGCCACACCTCCATGCCAAAAACAAATAGTGCATCATCCCCAAGTTCTTCATCTCGAACTCGGTAGTAAGCTTCCGCTGCGTGTCGGCAATCAATCTATCTTCACCATACCAAGTTCTGGGAGCTTGCTTCAAGCCATACAAGGCTTTCTTCAATCTGCATACATATGACTCCCTGTCAGGTCTTGGGACTGCATCCCAAACATCTTCTTCATGATCTACGGATCATGGCATTCCATTTCTTCATCCCAGATACTGGGAACTTCAATATCTTCAATAGATATCTTTCTTGCTGGAACAAATGTTGTAGTCCTTTTGTAGGAGATGGCATATGATCTTTCCTACACAACAAGTTAAATTGCATGATTAGAAAACATCTTATAGTTTTCAGAACAAATTCTTACACATAAAGAAATATGCCATACAGTCATGCAATTATCTTAGCCAATGCTTCAATACAACATTTATCCATATCCCGTAACTTTCTAGATGCCTTCCAATCTCTACCAGAACATTGTTAAGAGTGTGCACAACTCCCAACATGTCAGCAAAGAGGTTTCATTCTAGATAAGTAGCAATGGAATGTTGTACAGTGCCATAGGCTACTTACCCATGCATATTAGTAGTATACTGTTCATCAATGCAATTATTCTAATATGCATAATACACAACCTAATTCTAGGAACATCAGTATATACATTATTGAACAATATTATTTAAGAAATGACAATTCAAATACTTATCTTTGTTTGTTCGTTGGGTGGACTCCCTCTGAGTCTTTGCTTCCTTGCAGGAGCTGCTGGAGTCCTAATCTGAGGTAGCTTCTTCTACACCTTTCTGTTGTGAAATGTAGAGAGATGATCAACTCCCTCTGAATATCTGCATCCTTGCAGAAACTATTGAAGTGTGCTCCTTTGCTTTCTTGCAGGAACAACTAGAGTGTGCTCCTTTGCTTTCTGGCAGGAGCAACTGGAGTGTGCTCCCTCTTGATCTTTGCTTCCTGAATTACCTGTTATTGAACTCATATTCATCCTTGGTCCCTATGCATGCTTATTAGTATCATGAATGTGTTATCCTTGTGATCTCATATAAAATCATACATTCATTAGTATACTATTAAAACACAATAATCTCAAGCATGTATAGTCATGATCATTTCAAACAGAAATAATAAGCATGAGCATTCAAGGATTCTTATGGTTAGTCAAATCATAAGAAACATAACATGTCTAAACCTGTAATTACTCAAGCCTATGACTCTTCAGGTTAGTTGAATCATCAATCAAGATAAGAGATATAAAATGCATAAAACCTGTGATTATTCAAGCCTATACTTTCATGATTCTTCTGGTTAGTCATATCATCAATTATAATAATATACATCCAACCATGATTATTCAAACCTATGACTTCATGAATAATTATTTTCAACAACAGTATAAGATCCTAACACAAGGTAGGATTTTAGCTTGATATAGGAAAAACATACCTGGATTAGCATACTAGCTATTTATGTCTAACATACCCGCATAATGTCTTCTGGTTCTCTTTAGTGACTTGTGCTAGTAACCTGCATGTCTCATAAGTTAACCATTATAAAACTAAGTTATACATACCTCGAGAATGGATCTTCTATGAGATCCATGGCAATGGATGAATCTTTGTCCTCATGATCATATGTTCTTGAACTAGAACATGATTTGTCTTCTTGGTGTACCTTTCATGTTAGTAGACAACATAAAACTCATACAACATCACAATGTGTTAGTACAAACATAAGTTTCATACTCCTAATAAATGAATGACTTCTATCATGCATTCATAATTTTATTAAGGTGATATGACAAGTCTAAAATCAAGATTGTACTAACTGTGATAATATGAAGACAAGCATACCATAAACTTAATTATGAACAAATCTCAAAACATACCTCGATGAGTCATACCTGTCGAGATCACTTGTAATCTTCTTATGTAAGGCCTTAGCCTCATCTCCCTCTGAAACAGGAACTTCTTCACTTATGCAAGTGACCAATCCATCTTCTTCTAGGATTAACCCAATCCACTTGATTTGCAAGAACTGGACCTTGAGCTGGATATGGGTTTGTCAGAGAAACCCCAAAAATTCAAACTTTGAATTTCAAACTTCTGATAGGATAGAAATATGTGCCTTGATGAGCTGATCAAGTTGGTATATTCAGAATTTGAAAACTGCAAAGTTTCACTCCTCAATTTTGCCTTTGAAACTTCCGGAATCACTGTACATGACCCTGAACTGGGGTTTGATGAAGCCCACTCTTTTGCCCCATCAAAATGTTTGATCCAAAGCTCTAAGCTTCTATTTTTCTGAGGAGCTTCCAGCCGTGGTCACAGATTTCAAAAATTCCCATTTTTACAGAAGCCCTAATTTTCCACTTTTCTGATCAAAGTCCCGAACTAGGGTCTAATCAAGCCCGGCCTTCTGCCCAATCAAAAATTCTGATCTTGGTCTCTAAATTTCTATTTTGATGAGTAGCATCCAGCCGTGGTCTCCAATTACAAAAATTCCAACTTTCTCCAAAGCCCTAAATTCCGGAAGCCATGAATGAAGGTACCAAAAAATAATTCTGTTTTGACAGAAATATGTACCTGATTGTTTCTGGTGTAACTCCGAAATTTTTGATCCACAGGGTCTGAAAAAGTTTCCTGAGATAGCCTGACCTGTTATCTTTCCATCCTGATAGGTCTGACCTCAATTGGATTCTCTGAGAGAGAGTTATGCCAAATGTCGCAACGTGACCTGTTTTGGGATAAAACAGGAGAGCGAACTTGTACTGCGTGCCACGTGTCACTGTTTTAACTTCGGCCTCTGAAAAAGTTTTATGAGATAGCTCGGACTGTTACCTTTCCATCCTGACAGGTCTGACCTCAATTGGACTCTCTGAGAGAGAGTTATGCCAAATGTTGCAACGTGACCTGTTTATGGGATAATACAGGAGAGCGCACTTGTACGGCGTGCCACGTGTCACTGGTTCAACTTCGGCCTCTGAAAAAGTTTTCTGAGATATTACAGACTGTGTACTACCTGTCACTTTTTACGAAATTTCATTTGGAGCTTCCTAGCCCAAGATATGACCTTTTTCCCAAGGTCACCTGATTTTGACTCAGATCTGGAAGAGGCAGAAACCCTATATTGTACAGATCATAAATCCCAAAGTTCAACGAATTAGAAGTTGTCCTTTGGACACAAGGTACCTGGAGATTTTAGCTTCGTCCTGTAACAATTTCAGATCCGAAAAATTCGCCAAAACGGATTTATAGCGAAAGTTCTACGATGACTGGTTTTTGCTATATCAAGCCCTAGCATCGTAAGTGCAACAAGTGTCATACATGCCATATCATGCCTTCTTTCAGGCTAGCTCTGATACCATGTTAGATTTTCAGAATTTACTTCAATATGATCTAGGATCTTAACTGAGAGAACAACATGTACAGCATATCTACAGCATTTCAATCATGGAGACAATAATGCAAGCACACAAGAGACACAAAGATATACTTGGGGAAAACCATAAAGGTGAAAAACCCCAATAACTTCCTCAGAGATAGATAGAGCAATGATACAACCAACCAATAGAGATAGCCATAACCTAGCAGCAATCCTCCTCCTCCATAAGTGCGCCTCTCCTCCTTGAGAGCATGTGTGAGAAGTGAGTGAGCAAATAGAGTGCCTCCCGCACTCTATTTATACTTGACTTGACTTGCCTTTTTACCTAACTCATGTCGGCTCTAACTTAACCACATAACATAATGCTGAGTGGGCCGACCCCCAATAGGGTGGTCTAATAACCCTTTGACCCACATGGCCGACCCCCAATAGGGTGGTCTAATAACCCTTTGACCCACATGACTTATACAGGGCCGACCCCAAACAAGGTGGTCTAATAACCCATCAAGTATAAGTTACGACACTTACAATATAAATGACGACACTTCCTTATAGAGGAATAATACCATCTCTATAGGAATATAATATACATATGTGTGAAATACATTCCGAAGTTACATATACATCAACACAACCAAAATACACTTGAGATAGTCTCCTAGAAGCAGATGATCCTCCTCCTCACTAGTGTGCCACTTTCTGAGTGAGAGAGATATAACTTTCCGAATGATCTAAATAGAGATCTCCAGATCTCTATTTATACTAACCTATTTGCCTAGTGACCTTATGGGGCCTACTTGTCTAGCTAGGTACATCCACAATATAATATATATTTCAGGGCTGACCCCACACATGGTGGTCTAATAACCCATCGGCAAGTACACACACTTGCAACACTTGTCAATCCACATGACGACACTTCCTTATAGAGGAATAACACATCTCTAATAAGGGTACAATAAATATATATGAAATACATAGATGAAATACATTCTGAAGTTACATATACATCAACACCCTGGAGAACAGCGAAAATGCTTTTCTTAGGGTTTACAGAGATGCCGTACTTCCTACAACGATCAAAGATTTGCTTTAGGTGAGAAACATGGTCTTCTCTCTTCTTTGAAAATACTGTCACATCATCCAAGTATAATACTACACATTGACCACCCAGTCCTCGGAACGCAATGTCCATGGCTCGCTAAAAAGTGGCTCCTGCATTAATCAAGCCAAAAGGCATTCTTCGGTGCATATCGTCCGGAGGAAGTGCTTTCAGAACAAGCACCGAAGGAACATGGAGCTATGAATAATGGAGAACAAGTTAATGATCATATTGAAGAAGATGATCATACTCATAACATAGTTGCGAAGGTTCCCCACTTTGTGCGAAAAGTGGTTTTGAGACAGTCTTCCTCTGCTACAAAACTTGGTTGTAACCAGAAAAACCATCTAGGAGGGAAAAGAGTTCTGATCCTGATACCATCTGCAATATCTGTTCCATTAGGGGCACCAGATAGTTGTCTTTATCGGAAGCTATGTTCAAGTTCCGGAAATCTACACACAGCCTGATTTCTCCTGATTTCTTCCGCACGGGGACTAGATTAGCCACCCATTCAGAATGTCGTACTTTAAAAATAATCTTGGCCTCCAACAATTTTTTTAGTTCCTTTTGTATTAGAGGTTCCAGTGTCGGGTGCATCTTCCTTAGCTGTTGTTGAAAAGGTTTGACACCTTCCTTCATAGGTATTACGTGTTGAATGATGCGGGTGTCATATGTCTTTAGATCGTCATAGGTCCAAGTGAACACGTCTTTATATTGCTGGAAAATTTTAATGAATCTACTTCTTTCTTATGGCGAACAACACTTTCCAAGATTGACATACTTTGGTTCAGCTTCTGTGCCCAAGTTTGTTAATTCGTACTGCATGGCTAAGCTGTGGGTTTTGGCATTCATAGGTTTTCTGAATTTGCTTTGTAAGTCAAAAAGCGCCTCTAGAGTTCTTACTCCCTTAGGCATGAAGTTCCCTTTCACTGTGTCATTATCTTGTAGATTTGAGTCATGCTCTTCTTCCTCTATGATGGCTTCCTGAAAGACATCTTCATTGGTTAAGAAACTAATAATCTGATCATTGTCATCAAATACTCTGAAATTTTTTATATTGTCCGGAACAGAAGGCCTGAAAATTAATTCAATGGAACATCTATTATTAGTGGGTACTAATCTAGAAGCAGAAGTAGCTAACAGATCAGCTACAGCGTTTTTCAATCTTGAGACAGAATTGATGTTAAAAGCGTCAAAACATAAAATTAAATTCCAAATTTCTGCTTGATAACCTTTTAAATGCGGTGAAAGACAAACGATTGTATTTCTTATTTGCCTAACAACAATTTCAGAATCACCAAAGACTTTTAGAAATCTAACATTAAGATCAATGGCTTTCTTCAAACCTTGAATGAGAGCTTCGTATTCTGTGGTGTTATTAGTACATTCAAATTCTAACCTACATGATAAAAAATGTTTGTTTATATCGAGATCAATTAAAATGCAACAGGCTCCGGATCCTTCCTGAGTTTTGGAGCCATCAAAATAGAGAGTCCAAAATATATTGTCTTCTTTAACTAGGTTAGTTTGATTTCTGTCTAAATTAGTGACTAAGTCTACTATATTACAATCAATATCATCAGCCCATGAAAACTGAAGGAGATCGGGCTGTTTGTTTGAAATATGGCTAACTTCTTCTGATTTGTAGTTCCCAAGTTCAATTTCCAAGAAGTAATTTCCTAAAACTGAAGAGGAAAAAGCCACAGCTTCATTTTTTCCTTCTTACTGAGTAACATTTTGTTTCATGTGTGGATCCCTTAATATCTTGATCTGATTCTAGCGATTCTGATGGGGCAGCCATAGATGAGACCAATCTATTGCAAAATATCCATTGAGTTTCACAGACCAGTCCCTACTCAAAATTAGACCATATGCCCCAGGGATATCGACCACCATTATATCAATGAATTGACATACTCTAGGATCGGATGACAACCTAATAAGTACATCCTTTAGTTCACCAATAACCTTGACAGCGGTCCTATCTAATTGAATGATTTGAGATGGGGATGGGATCGGCTATCCATTAATCCTTTTGCAAATTGATAAAGGCATGACATTTGAACTAGCACCCAAGTCTACCAAACAGTTGTGCACATTGTGATTAAAAATCTCAAAAGTTAAGAGAAAATGAAGAGTTTGAGATTTCGATTTCCTGCCAATACTTGCTTCATTAATTTCTGAGTTCTCCTCAGTGTTTTCTACTGAGACACTTGTTTGCAGATCTAAGGCTTCCATCAATTTCTTCCTCTACTGCGGTAAGCTACACATATCCAAAATGGAAATATTAGCTTTCATTTTTTTATATCCTCGATTATATCATAGCTCATGTCACATCCCAAAGGAGCTTGTGGCTTTTTAATTCTTTCTGAGTTTGGTTCTTTAGTCACCGTGGGAGCAACCACCGGGCTCATCTTGGGTTGGGGAGGAATAACAATTATGTGCTGCATCGGTACTTGGTTAGACCTTGATTTAGGTGATTCTATTTCTAGTTCAATCACTGGGCCTTTACTCCTGGTAGTAATGTTAACAGATGTTGTTTGTACTTCATCTGCGAACTCTTCACAAGACAGTTCTTGAGCAGGGGTCCAATCCCAAAGGATCATCGTAGTGTTGGGGGCTAGTTCTTCACTGTCAAGAATTTGTTCTTGTTGGGGGCTCGTTTGCTCGGGAATTTGTGCATCTAACATTTGGTTCATTACTAAGCTCATCGAGTTGATCCACTGTGGGCAGCTCTTTTCTGAGTGTTGTTCTTCGTGAAAAGTGCAGAAGTGGTCCATCCCTATTTCATTAAGATTTAGAACGGAAAAATTATTTACTGGTGGGGTTGGTTGTCCATTTTCTTCTTTCTTTTTATAGAAAGGTTTGAAAGGTGGCCTTGAAGAACTCGTTGTTTTATCCTTTTCTAGATCCACAATCTTATTGGAGATTTTCTGCATCATTTTTATGACATTTTCTAAATCTGTTGCGGGTTCTTCTTTATCTCTAGTTAACAAAAAAGGTTTCTTAGTAGCTATTGGCTTAAACTCAATATCTAAAGCATGTTTAGCGATGTTTTCAACCTCTTCTTCTACCTTAATGGATTCTTCAAAATTTTCTGTGAGGGTAGGTTTTTTGTTCTCTTGACGAACATTGCGAGCGGGGATTTAAGAGCTGTTGTATAATATTCTACTAAACATTCTTCAGCCAGCTTTGTTGCATCACTAAAATTATTTAACAATGTTGTGAACCTCTGGTTAAACTCTTGAACTTTCTCATTCTTTTCCATTCTCATAGATAATAATTCTTTCATGAGAGTAGCTATGATTTTCTGATTGCCATACTTTTTAAGAAAACATTTCTCAAAATCTTCCCAACTTGTTATCGAACCGGCTTACAAACTGAAGTACCAGGAAGATACTTTGGGTTCGAAAGTATAAGGAAAGAGACGACAAACCATGTCTTTGTGTTCTACATTTAAAATATTTAGGGCTAAATAAAAACTTTTGAGGTGGTGTTCAGCAGAAATTCCCTTGCTAGGGTCATACTTAGGAAAAACCTTTTCTGGGTTCTTGGGAAAATCATGGAATGGTCCAACTAAATTTAATGCCCCCTGGCTCTCCATGCGGGTACGGCCATGACTCTCAGGGGAGAGTGTGGTGGTGAGTGCGGTGGTGAGTTAAGAGGAGTATCCCTTGGAGCGTGTTGCTCTGGGTCTATAGGGGTCTCTGGTCTAATTTCGTCAAAAGGTTCGGTGATCTCTTCTAGAGATAAATCTAATAATTCTTCTAGACTTTGAACAAGAACGGAATCCCTTATACACTAAGGATTTTTCGAGGAGCTCTGGTTCTGGGTAATAGAGGAACTGTGGTTAGTACTCCAAGACTTCTCATGTATGAGCGAGCATGTCTCCTGAATTGATTTACTTCTTCAAAAGGGACAGCATACACTATTTCTGACTGTTCTGTTTCAGGGTTAGGATCTTCTTTATTTCTTGATTCCAGATCTAGAAATTCTAGGATGACTGTTTTAGATGGGTTTTCAGTGGAAATTTTACCAACAAAAGAATCTCTTCTGCTAGCCATGCACTGGTGGCCCTCCTTCTAGCGCCAAAAACTGTTGATGCCTCGAATATTGCTGTATCAATCAGCAAGGGATTCTCCCCAGTAAGCGATCCCAACTAGATCGCCCACCGTTTGGTGTGGGGAATCCATTCGATTAACGGTTCCGGCTACCATGAGTTTTAAAGATTTGTTTGTTTTACCAGTTGCGGCCCGATCCACCGGTTATGTGTTTTTTGTATTTATTATGATATGCATGTGCCCTAAATTAAATGCATGTAGTAAACAAATCTATGCTAATCTAATTTAAATCTAAATTATCCTATCCTTATAAGGAGCATATTTAAAGAATGGGTAATAGACTGAAAACACACCCAATAATTCCACAAATAGCTGTTAAATTGGAAGGAACATTTATAGTAGAAATAAAGATTATCCAAGATAGCCCAGATAAATACAAGCATTCAATCACCCATTTAACACAGAAATTTTGCAAAGAAAGTGAAAACATTCATGGCAAAGAATTAATTCATAAGAGCCAGGAAAGATCTCACAAGAAATGTATGAAAACGCAGAAATAGTTCAACAATTATCCAACAAGACTCTAAGCAAAGTGTTGTGCCAACTTCCACAAGCCAAATCGATTTTTCTTATTCATGTAGCAAAAATAGTTCATTTACAGGACAGAAAACCTTTCGCCTGCCAAAAGTCCTTTCTACCTTCCTCTAATCAGCTTTATATAGCTTTACAAAATGGGCCAAGAGTTGCCACCTATACCCTAACCATTTCTATTCCTCTAATTTGTCTTGTAGTGTTGACATTACAAAAATAGGAATATCTCAAATAACTTTAAAAAAACAGGAGCACAAGTTATTTTAATATTACAAAGGTATACGCATAAACTATCAACCCAAGAGACACGTTGACGAAGCCAAGCTATCTCTGAGCTGGCGCTTTGGGTGACTTAGGCGTTTTTGGGACTGCTGGGACTTCTTCCATCACTACTACAGTAGCTGAGCCACTTTCTGATGTGGGAAACTGACTAGCTACCAATGCCCTATCTACTTCTGCAATATAATTTCCCCACTGATTTGTTTCTTTTACTATATTCATTCCAACCAGGGGAATCATAAATATGAGGGACACTCTCTGCTTGGCGATTTCTTCTGCTAAAACAGTTATTTCTGCCATTGTGGCCCTGAGACTTTCTTCTAGCCGGTGCTTATGAATAGTTGCTTCGCTGATAAATTGGTGCAGGTCTTCTGAAGTCAAGACATCTAGCTTCTGCACATATTCATTTTCTGCCTTGAGTTCTTCACTTAGCTTAGATAAACGTTGTTCTTTATCCGAGAATTCTTCTAAATTTGGAGGCATTGCTATATGACAACTTTCCTGTGTGGCTCGTATTTGGGAATACAAATTCTTGCATCGCTCATAAGTAGCTAAGGTCACAGTGGCCAACTTTACTCTGCAATCCTTAGAATAATCTAGGGTGCGTATATCTTCCCTGTACTCAACAACAGACTTAAGGGGAAGATTTGCGGGGAACTCTGACCTCCCTTCCCTCCATTCAATGTGTTTTTTAATCTCTCCCCTGATGCGTGTGTGCTTCTTCCTAACCCGAGTGGCTTCTACATTGATTTCCTTAACCTGGGACATTATTGCTTTTAGCTTGTATATTTCATCTGATAGAAGTTCTTGTATGCCATAGGTCTCTCTTAGAATTTCACAGGCTTGCTCATGGAAGGGGCTAATGTCTCCCATTTTTTCTGTTTGCCAGCTTTAATTGTTGTTCTAACAATTTGTTGTCTCCTTGTAACTTTTCAATCTGTTCTTTCAGATCGACGATCTCTTGAATATTGTCGAACTTCTCTGATTCAAGCCTCATATTTTTACCTTCAAGCTCTCCCTTTTCTTCATCTAACATCCTTACTTGTATTTCCAGGGCCCTCCTGTCAGCTTCCAGTTGTTGGAGAATTTCATTTAACTCTTCCTTCTGAGATGTGAGAGCATCGTTCCTTTCGATCATCAAATTTGTATAGTTCTGCTCTTTGACTAAAGCTTCTTGTAGCCGACGTGCTTTCTCCTTTTCTTCACTCAATTTATCCCCTAGTAGGTTGACATTGTCTTCAGTTGTTGTAACCGTGGCTACAGAGATGGATGCCAGGATTTTAGCAGCCTCTTCTGTGTTCCACATGACTGTAGTCTCGTGTGTAGTGATGATGTTTGGCCTAAAAGGTATTTTCAATTTGGAACCTGTCTCTTTAACAATGGTTTTCCTTTTCTTGTTATAAGCAAAATTTTCCCAATTAGAAAGTGTACTGCCTTTGTAGGGTGTAAAAGGGACAGTGGGGAAATCTCTTATGGGGGAACCCATATCTACATTTTGCAGGTCTAGGATTTTGGGATCAATATCCTCTTGGGACTTCTTTTCTTCCTCCTGTTTCTTTCATGCCTCTTCCTCCTGCTCCCTTCTTAATGTAACATGTTGTTCTTGCTTCGCAATTATTTCCAATCTAATTCTCTCTTCTTCTTCTTGCCTCCTCGCCTCAACTTCAGCTGCTTGGATTCTCAAGTTCTCTTCTTCTATGTGTTTATCTTCTTCAATTTTCTTTGCTTGTTCTAGGAGCCTTTTTTCTTCTTTCGAGAAAGCCTAGGCAGTCTCTACGGTATCCTTTTCTCTTTGTGGACCCACAACATTAGAGCTCGAGCTGGACCCTCCTTTTCCCATTTGGAAAATATGTAGCTCATTCATATTGCTGATCCCCCTATATGATTCCTCCTGTGGATCAAAAAATTTGGCATATTCACAGGGAGTGGAGAGTTCTTTGCAATGTTGTGCAATTTTTCCCTGTCGATCATTCCTATGAAAAATCCTCTCTCCAAAATGAAAGCTCCTCAGTTCTGCAAAAAACTCTTTCACGGTTGCAATTCCTGAAAACTTGTAGGCCCCGACATAGAAGGGTAAGGGTGGAAAAGTAGCTTTATTGGCCTTATACAAGGTATTACCCATTCCATCAATGAACACATGCCTTACCATCTCCTTGTGGACTATATAATCCGTAGCGTATCTTGGTAGAATATACGGGGTTTTGGAACCTCCGTACATCCTTATGTAGGTACCTTCTGGAGAAAAATAGAAATCGCCATATTTCTCCAAAGTTTCCATGGCGTTCTCAGACAGGCAGTTGGGTTCTTCATTAAATATTAATTGATAAAGGGGCATGATGAACTCCTCGCAAATGAGCTTGTAATCCCTCTTGTAATTTTGGGCCCAGAAGATTTTGTAGGCAATGAACACCGAGCCCTCTGCCGAGTTCCACATGCATCCCAACTTGGGAAAGGGACATTTCACCACGATACAATCTATCAGGTAAGAATCCATATAAAACTCTGCCTTCCTCTCCACCAACCCTTCTTGTGTCGTTGTTATAGTTGATGACAGACTGTCTGAAATGATATCAACCCAGTTGAAGATTGTCCCTTTGAAGGATACATAGTGGATGATAGGGACCCATTGTAGCATAAACATCGTCCCATCGGGTCTCCCGAAGATTCTGCTTAACATGAGAGAGATCAGTCTGAAAGGAGGCCTCAAATTCTGAACCTCATACTCCTCACTGTCTTTCCTCCTAATTTGCTTGCCTGCAATTAACAACCTTCTTGCCATGTCTAGATTATCCATATGGATTCCTTCCAACCATGCATCATCAAGCCGCTGCTGTGCTTTGGGTAATTTGTAGGCCATTAAGATATAAGACGGGTGAAACGAAGTGAAGGCCTTTCCCGTACTATCTTCTATGACTCTTCTCTCGGTGTTCACATGTTGCAACACCCATCCAATTAATTCTGAGCACGGGAAGAGTTCTGGACGTGTGGCCGCCTTAGATATATAGGAGTTCCGGATGTTCTAATATAAACATTCCTCCTCAAGAATAGCCTCATGGAAGTCCTGATCTCTTATCATGCGGTAAACATCTCCCCAGTTTACTTCTGGAGGCACGCCTATAGTGCACTTGGTATCCTAGAACGTTGTTTCTATTCTTGTGCTTTCGTTGACTGCCTTTGATTTTCTCTTGCCACCTTTATCCATTTTGAAAATCCTGTTCAACAATTTAAACATGAATAAGCATGTATGACATGATGTTGACAACCCAAAATATTGTCCTTTTGATAACATCTCCATTTCAACTGAAACTCCTAGAAAATATTTCCTTCAAATACCAGTTTATAATCTTGCGAAAGCATTAATTTAGTTACCTTTACGGTTTCTATTATGATTAGGAGCAAATGGACAAGGGTTGGTCCAGGTACCTTAGTCCTTAAGAGACAAAACACCAACCAGTGTGCAAGCGTGAAAGGCGTAAATTCTATAGCTGTAGAAACGCCTACGATTAGGTGTGAGAAAAGGCAAAAAGGTCTAACAGGTGATGGGTAGAGGCAGCATTCTTCTAATTATTTAAATTGTGAGAGCCTTGAGGCCTTTTACGTCCATGCTTAGGGTTTCTAACAAAACGTTTCTTAGGTTGGGAGCAATACGCCATCCAAGACTATGAAGAACAAGCTCTAATGCTATTAATGATAGAAAGAGACCCACCACAATAACGGAACGACCTTGAATAATAAAAAAGGCTCTAGACTTCCCTGTGAATATGAAACTAGGAAGAATTGACTAGGCAAGATGATACTATCAGTTAGGTGCACAAGGGGTCGATGATAGGCGTAAATGTTCTGCGAAAAAACGCCATGGTTAGACAAGAATGAAATGAAATGATGGATCACACCCTTTTAAGTAGGAAACACACATCATAGCAGGGCCTACAAAGGTACTAACCTGGAAGTGATGGCGTGGTGTCGACGGTTTTTGCAGGGTCTGTGAATCTACGCCTTCGAACGATGATGGACGTGCTTCACGGTTCAAACGGAACGGAGAACACTCTAGGTGACGAAAAATAACGAAATGTTAACGGGGTTCACCCCAATATATTCAACTTGGTACGTGTGAACCATTAATATGGTGGTTGCAATATCATTAAAATGGGATTTTAAGGCGTGTACGGATGGGTCAAATCAACCCCTTTTCAATAAATATGACCGTCAAATGGAAAGGTTGGGTTAAGGCTTCTGCCTCAGCGGAAAGAAGAGTCGAGTTTTTCCCGCCATTGTGGGAGAATTGACTGAAAGCTTCCGCGGAGGAATAGTGTGCTGTGGCAAACCTATGTGAGCTCGTCCACTTTCACGGGAAAGTTAGCCAAGTTCTTCCGAAAATGTGCCAACGTTTTTTGGTGTGGAAGAGATAGACGAGCCTTTCCGTGAAAACTTGTTGATGTGTTTCCAATGCTTGCGAAAGAGTTATATGAAAGCTTCCTCCATTGCGGAGAGACTTGATGAATTTGTTTCGCCGCAGGCCCCCTTGATCAGAAGTTTCTCCCTTTCGGAGGCTTTAAGGTAACTTTTTTGTCGCGAGCTTGATTTAGCCTTTTATTTCCGCAGTTTCGGAAGGCTTGAGCTAACTCTTCCGTCGTGGCGGCAAGATTAGCTCAAAGCTTCCGCCGTTGCGGCCCAAAACTCTGAGTTTTACTTAGGCAAAAACATGACTCAAAAAATTTTAAGGCAAGTTGAGATTCTTTTTAGGGGAAAGCTAAGGAAATATTTATGATGTCCGGATAGCCTTGGGCAGATTTTCCTTTTTTCAAAAGCAAAGGAGGGGCCCCAATATTTTTTCAAAAAATCTAAGGGGGGATGTTGTACCAACAACAAGTATATTTGTGGGGTACATTGAAAGATCGAAGGCATACAGAATATACTTTCCAAGGTTCAAGAAGATTGATATCAGTAGATATGTGACTTTTGATGAAAACTCAGCATAGGTCAAATCTGGAAAGATACCTATTGAAGACTATGAAGAACCAAGGGTACCCAGAACACAAGACACCACCATGAATGAAGTAATACCAGAAGTGGATCGTGAAATAGAAGATCCACGAGAACCTATATATCCACCCCGTGAGAATATCTCTCACAAGAGGAAACCTGCATGGGCTAGAGAGCTCATCCAAGATGGAGAAAGGTATGGTATTCCAGAGGAGGAACACAAAAAAAGGAAAAGGACAAGATAACACACCAGCTATGTGGCCTTGCTCTATGACATAATGAACAAAGAACCTTCTAGTTATGAAGAGGAAGCAAAAAAGAAAGAATGGAAGGATGCCATGGTCGAGGAATACCAATCGATCATGAAGAATGATGTTTGGGATGTTGTCCCAAGACCAGAAGGGAATTCTGTTGTGACTTCCAAGTGGATCTATAAGATCAAGCATGTTGCAGATAGCAGCATAGAAAAATACAAGGCAAGGTTTATAGCTCGTGGCTTCTCCCAGAAAGAGGGGATAGATTATGAAGAGACCTTTTCTCCTGTAGCCAGATACACTTCCATCAGAACAGTACTTTCCCTAGTTGTAGTGATGAAGTGGAAGATACACCAAATGGATGTCAAGACAGCTTTCTTGAATGGTGTAGTCGAAGAGGAAGTGTATGTGGAGAAGCCACTTGGTTTTGAGACACATGACGGGGATTCATATGTGTGCAAATTGAATAAATCCTTGTATGGATTGAAGCAAGCTCCTAGGACATGGTACGGCAGGATAGACAGCTTCCTGTCCAGTTTGGGATTTACCAAGAGTAAAGCGGATTCCAACCTTTACTACAAGGTTGAGGAAGGCAATCCAGTGATACTCCTATTGTTTTTGGATGACCTATTTGTAACAGGTGAGGATAGATTGATTGTCGACACGAAGAGGAAGCTTGCTACCAAGTTCGAGATGAAGGACTTGGGAATGATGCATTACTTTCTAGGTATGGAGGTGTGGCAGAGTGCAGATGGAATCTTCCTTGGACAAGGGAAGTATGCAATAGAGATCCTGAAGCAGTTCGGGATGATGGATTGCAAGGCCATGGCCACACCTATGGCATCGAACCTGAAGCTACTGAGTGATGCTTCGTTTGAGACGGTTGATGTCACAGTGTATCATCAGATGATTGGGTCCTTGATGTACCTGACGAACAAGAGACCAGATATTTTCTTTGCAGTGAACACCTTGAGCTAGTTTTTGATAGATCCTAGACATGTTCACCTGATTGTTGTAAATCATATTCTGAGGTACCTGAAGGGTACAATTAATTATGGGCTCAAGTATGATGCGAATCGAAAGTTTAACCTGGAGGGTTATGGTTATTCAGATTGGGCAGGCAATGCTGCAGATAGGAAGAGCACTTCAGGGTGCTGCTTCAGTATGGGATCATGTGTGATCTCTTGGTTTAGCAAGAAGCAATCCTTGTTGATGTATATGTAACTTCGGAATGTATTTCATCTATGTATTTTATATATATTTATTGTACCCTTATAAGAGATGTGTTATTCCTCTATAAGGAAGTGTCGTCATATGGATTGACAAGTGTTACAAGTGTGTGTACTTGCCAATGGGTTATTAGACCACCATGTGTGGGGTCGGCCTTGAAATATATATATTATAATGTGGATGTACCTAGCTAGACAAGTCGGCCCCATAAGGTCACTAGGCAAACAGATTAGTATAAATAAAGATCAGGTGATCTCTATTTTAGATCATTCGAAAAAGTACATCTCTCTCACTCAGAAAGTGGCGCACTAGTGAGGAGGATCATCTGCTACTAGGAGACTATTTCAGTGTATTTTGGTTGTACTTTGGTTGAGCCATTGCTCTCTCTATCTCTGAGGAAGTTGTGGGGTTTTTCACCTTAGGGTTTTCCCCACGGAAACTCTGTGTCTCTTGTCTCTTATGCTTTTGATTCTTGTGATGCTTGTCATACTTATTGTGATTGTCATGCATTGATATACTGTATATGTTATTCTCTCAGTAAAGATCCTAGAGTATTGTGAATTAATGCTCAAAATTTAACATGGTATCAGAGCTAACCTGAGAAGAAGACATTTTGTAGTGACGAAAACTTGAGTTTCTTGTTTATTGGGTTTCTCTCCACAGATTTTGGAAAAGCATTATAGTAGATTGACTCTACTCATCAAGGCGCATCTATCTGTCCAATCAGAATTCAATTCTGAGCATTTTCAGATTTGGCCCTAAAAATTAGGGTTTCCACAAAAATAGGAATTTCTGGAATCTGAAGACACAGCTGGAAGCTCCTTGCAAAAATCAAAGTTTAGAGCTTTGGATCGAGATTTTTGGCTGGGTAGATCTCCAGGAAACTCAAACCTTAATTCAGGGCTCTCCCTAGTGAACCCGGGAGGACAAAGAAAAGGCAAATCTGAAGGGTAAAACTTTGTTGATCTCAAATTCTAAATGCACCAGGCTGATCAACTCATCAAGGCACATCTTTCTATCCTCTCAGAGATTTGAAATTCACATTTTGAATTTTTAGGGTTTTTCTGACAAACCCTAATCCGGGACCAGATCCAGTTTTCAGCATTTCAAGTGGTAAGACCTAAATCTTTTCTATTTCCATTTGAAGTACTCTTTAAAATGTCTCACCACACCAAGCTTGAGGATAAGCTTGAAGGGGCTGATAACTTTCGAGCTTGGAAGTATAGGATTGGGTTAATCCTGGAAGAGAATGAGTTGGACTCATATATAAAAGAAGACATCCCTATCCCAGAGGATGAAGAGGCTAAAGTATTGCATAAGAAGAACTTGGTCAACGCAAAGAGAATCATTGTTGATTCTATCAAAGACCATCTCATACCCCATGTGTCTTCTCTAAAGACACCCAAAGAGATGTTTGACTCTTTGACCAAGCTATTTGAAGGGAAGAACATAAATCGGAAGATGACCCTGTGGAACCAATTGAAAGGAGTAAAGTTTCAGAATGGAGAAACCATTCAATCTTATTTTTCAAGAGTCTCCTAGATCAAGGAACAACTAGAAGCAGTGGATGAAATGGTAGATAATGGTGAAGTTGTCATGACCACTCTGAATGGATTACCTAGGTCATGGGACTCCTTCATTCAAGGAATCTGTGCAAGAAAGAAGTTGATTTCCTTCAGTAGACTATGGGAAGAATGCTCACAAGAAGAAGCAAGGCTTGTGGCACGAGAAAAAAAGACGAGGAATGAAGATCAAGCTCTCACAGCTCACACCAAGAAAGGGAAGTCTAAGAGAGAGCCATCTCACTCTAAGAAATCTTCACATCACTTCAAAGAAAGAAGAATATGCTTCACCTGTAATGAGAAAGGACATATTTCCATAAATTGTCACAAGAACAAGAAGGACAACAAGAAGAAGAAGGGCAACAAAAGAAGGTTTCATGCTCATGCTGCCGAGGATGATGAACCACCCAAGAAGAAGGCTAGGGCAGAAAGTGATGATAACTCATCAAGTGAAGAAGAGTATGTTCTGATCGCTGCTCTCACAAGTACCATCTCCCATGGTTGTAATGATTGGTTGATTGATAGTGGGGCTTCCAAACACATGACTGGGTTTAAGGAATCTTTTGTGAATCTATCTGAAGATGAATCACCCCATAAGGTGAAACTTGGGGATGATTATCAATAACCAATCAAAGGAAGTGGTGAAGCCTCCTACAACCTAGATTCTGGAAAATCTTTGAAGATGAAAGAAGTTCTTTATGTACCTGGGCTCAAGAAGAACTTACTCTCCATCTCTGCATTGGATGCAAAAGGTATGAGGGTTGCATTTGTGGATGGTCAAGTCCTAATGTGGCCAAAGGGAAAGAACATAGATGATGTAGTAGTGATTGGAGAGCAAGAGGGAGGTTTGTATAAATTGAAGGGAAAACCTGAACATGCCATGGTACATGAATCCGTGGAGCCAAGTGAACTTTGGCATAGAAGACTTGCTCATATGCACTATAGGGCACTTCCAATTGCAAGCAAGGTTGTAGAGGGTCTTCCTGAAATCAAGACCAAACATGAAGGTGTTTGCAAAGGATGTGCAAAAGGTAAGAACATTAAGAAGGCTTTCCCAAGCAGTGAAAGCAAGGCAAAAGACATCCTGGAAATCATCCACTCAGATGTATGTGGTCCTATTTCATCCAGTTCTCTAAGTGGGTATGTTTACTATGTCTCATTTATTGATGACTTCTCGAGGAAGACTTGGGTATACTTCTTGAAAAACAAAGATGAGGTGTTTGATAAGTTTAAGGAATTCAAAACCTTGATGGAGAATCAAACTGACAAGAAGATCAAAACATTTAGATCCGACAATGGTGGAGAATTCACCTCAGGTGACTTCAAGACGCTTTGCAGTGATTCAGGGATTAAGAGGGAGTTGACTGCTCCTTACAATCCACAACAAAATGGAGTTGCAAAAAGGAAGAACAGAACAATCATGGAAGCAGCAAGAGCAATGCTCCATGACCAGGATCTACCTATGCATCTATGGGCAGAAGCAGCTAGAACAGCTGTATATGTGCAGAACAGAACACCCCACAAGATATTGGACAACAAGACACCAGAAGATGTCTTTTCTGGTAAGAAACCTGAAGTCAGCCATCTCGGAATATTTGGTTGTCTAGTATTCACTCATGTCCCAAAGGAAAAGAGGACCAAACTAGATCATTCAGGAAAGAAGGGTATCTTTGTGGGTTACAGTGAAAGCTCGAAGGCTTACAGAATATACTTTCTAGGGTTCAAGAAGATTGATGTCAGCAGGGATGTGACATTTGATGAAAACTCAGCATTCATCAAATCAAGGAAGGAATCAATCGAGGTTTATGAAGAACCTAAGGAAACTAGATTTCAAGACAGTACCATGACTGAAGCAGTTCCAGAAGTTGTTTGTGAGTTTGAAGATCCACAAGAACCTGTAGATCCACCCCGTGAGGATAACTCTCACAAGAGGAAACCTGCATGGGCTAGAGAGCTCATTCAAGATACAGAAATATTTGGCATTCTAGAAGAGGAACACAGAGCAAAGAAGAGAACCAGATCACATACCAGCTATGTTGCTTTACTCTATGACATTATGAACAAAGAGCCTTCCAATTATGAAGAAGCAGCGGAAAAGAAAGAATGGAAGGATGCCATGGTTGAGGAATATCAATCAATAATGAAGAATGATGTTTGGGATGTTGTCCCAAGACCTAAAGAGAAGTCTGTTGTGACTTCCAAATGGATTTACAAAATCAAGCATGCTGCAGATGGTAGTGTGGAGAAATACAAGGCAAGATTCGTAGCTCGTGGCTTCTCTCTGAAAGAGGGAATAGATTATGAAAAAACTTTTGCACCTGTAGCCAGGTATACTTCCATCAGAACAGTACTTTCCCTGGCTGCAGCGATGAAATGGAAAATACACCAGATGGATGTCAAGACTGCTTTCTTGAATGGTGTAGTTGAAGAGGAAGTATATGTGGAGCAGCCACTTGGTTTCGAAATACATGACAGGGAGTCATATGTGTGCAGATTAAAGAAAGCCTTGTATGGCTTGAAACAAGCTCCCAGAACCTGGTATGGTAGGATGGACAGTTTCCTATCTAGTTTGGGATTTACCAAGAGTAAAGCGGATTCCAACCTTTACTACATGGTTGAAGAAGGGAATCTTGTGGTTCTACTCCTGTATGTGGATGACTTATTTGTAACAGGAGATGACAGATTGATTGCAGATACTAAGAGGAAGCTTGCTGCTGAGTTCGATATGAAAGATTTGGGAATGATGAATTATTTCCTAGGTATGGAGGTGTGGCAAAGTGCAGGTGGGATCTTCCTTGGTCAAGGGAAGTACATAATAGATATCCTGAAGAGATTCGGGATGATGGATTGCAAGGCCATGGCCACACCTATGCATCGAATATGAAGCTTCTATGCGATGTTTCATTTGAGCCGGTTGATGTCTCTATGTATCATCAGATGATTGGGTCCTTGATGTACTTGACGAACACAAGACTAGATATTTGCTTTGCTGTGAACACATTGAGCCAGTTCCTGACGGATCCGAGGAGTGTTCACCTAGTTGCTGTAAAGCATGTTCTGAGGTACCTGAAGGGTACATTGGATTATGGGCTCAAGTATGAAGCGAATCAAAAGTTTAACCTGCAAGGTTATGTTGATTCAGATTGGGCTGGCAGTGCTGCAGATAGGAAGAGCACATCTGGGTGCTGCTTCAGTATGGGATCAGGTGTGATCTCTTGGTTTAGCAGGAAGCAGTCTTGCGTAGCACTAAGTACAGCTGAGGCAGAGTATGTTGCATCCTGTTCAGCTAGTTGTGAGGCAGTATGGCTACGGAAGCTACTGTCTGAGTTATTTGATCTCGTGTTGGATGCTACTGGTATCTTCTGCGATAACCAGAGTTGTGTGAAGCTGTCTGAGAACCTAGTGTTTCATGACAGGTTGAAACACATAGAGATCAAATATCACTATATCAGGGATATGGTGCAGAGAGGAGCTATGAAGCTCCTATATGTTGCGATGGACGAGCAGATTGCAGATGTGCTGACGAAGCCACTAGCTAGGGTGAAGTTTGAGTACTTCAGGGAGAGGCTTGGTGTTCTTCAGATTGAGGACACTTCGAGGAAGAAGTGATGGACACATTTGCTGAAGCCATTCCAAGCATGTTGGAAGGAGGATCCTTCACATGGCTGTGGATGTAAGCATTGGATGATGAGCATCAGGATTATGTTCTAGTTTCTGCTTTGTATGATCAGTTAGATCATTTATATGTATGTACGCATCATGTTGGATGCTGGATATGATCGGTTGGATCATTTGTATGTATTTTTTATATGCATCATGTTGGATGCTTGGACCATGTATCTGTATATGTATCAGGTGGATACATTGTATGATCAAGTAGATCATGTATGTTGATATGTATCAGGTATGATCAGGTAGATCATGTATGTTGATGGATACATTGTGTGGATCATGTATCTATGTATCAGGTGAATACACTGTGTATGATGATATGTATCAAGTAGATACTTGATATGCATCAGGTAGATGCATTGTATGATCAAGATGATCATGGATGACGAGCTTCTCCAGATGACATGCAGCAGGATGTTGCAGTGATGATGATCAGGATGATCATGTGTACATCAGGATGATGTATGGTGAGTATCACATGATACTTTGTGGCCGTGGATCAGGTGGTGCAGATGAGCATGTCTGAGAGATCCTATAGGTCGAAGTTGCGTACCCATAACAGCCTGGGATGCTCTTTCGATACATTGCTCTGGGAGGACATGTAATTTGTGCCCTAGGAGATCTTTAGGTCGGAGTTGTGTACCCGTAACATCCTGAGATGCTCTTGCGAGGTTTTGTCTTATGGCATGTAATTTGCTCCTGGGAGATCTGGACAGGATGAAAAAGGCCTCAGATGCTTCAGCCAGGTTTTGCCATGACCACATGTAATTTGCTCCTGGGAGATCTAGACAAGATGAAAAAGGCCTCAGATGCTTCAACCAGGTTTTGTGGTGGACCACATGTAATGTGCTCCTAGGAGATCCGACAGGTAGAGCTGTGTGCTCGTAACAACCTGGGATGCTTCATCCAGTTTTTGTGGTGAGATCACATGTAATGTGTTCCTGGGAGATCTGACAGGTAGAGTTGTGTGCTCGTAACAGCCTGGGATGCTTCAGCCAGGTTTTGTGATGGGTCACATGTAATGTGCTCCTGGGAGATCCTACAGGTAGAGCTATGTGCTCCTAATAGCCTCGGATGCTGCAGCCAGGTTTTGTGATGCACATAATAAGTCCTGAGAATTCCACAGTATGGCTAGTAATGATGAAGACCTGCAGGTACTGGGCCTACATCCAGTATGAAAAATGACTGGCTCTATATAAATTCCTATGACGAGTAGAGTCAGAGATTGGTTGAGATAGCAGCAGCAGTGACGATGACGATGATCCCGAGAAGAAGACTTTTCTAGTAGATCTGTGTCGAGAAATACCTTCCTAGTTAAGAGGGAGTGTTGATGTATATGTAACTTTGGAATGTATTTCATCTGTGTATTTTATATATATTTATTGTACCCTTATAAGAGATGTGTTATTCCTCTATAAGGAAGTGTTGTCATATGGATTGACAAGTGTCGCAAGTGTGTGTACTTGCCGATGGGTTATTAGACCACCATGTGTGGGGTCGGCCCTGAAATATATATATTATAATGTGGATGTACCTAGCTAGACAAGTCAGCCCCATAAGGTCACTAGGAAAACAGATTAGTATAAATAGAGATCAGGTGATCTCTATTTTAGATCATTCGAAAAAGTACATCTCTCTCACTCAGAAAGTGGCGCACTAGTGAGAAGGAGGATCATCTGCTACTAGGAGACTATCTCAGTGTATTTTGGTTGTACTTTGGTTGAGCCATTGCTCTCTCTATCTCTGAGGAAGTTGTGGGGTTTTTCACCTTAGGGTTTTCCCCACGGAAACTCTGTGTCTCTTGTCTCTTATGCTTTTGATTCTTGTGATGCTTGTCATACTTATTGTGATTGTCATGCATTGATATACTGTATATGTTATTCTCTCAGTAAAGATCCTAGAGTATTGTGAATTAATGCTCAAAATTTAACAATCCTATGTAGCACTGAGTACAGCCGAAGGAGAGTATGTTGCAGCTTGTTCGGCTAGTTGTGAGGCAGTATGGATTAGGAAGCTACTGTATGAGTTATTTGATCTCCCGTTGGATACTACCTGTATCTTCTGTGACAACCAAAGTTGTGTGAAGTTTTCTGAGAAACCGGTGTTCCATGACAGGTCAAAGCACATTGAGATCAAATATCACTATATCAGGGATATGGTGCAGAGAGGAGCACTGAAGCTCCTGTATGTTGCGACTGATGAGTAGATTGCAGATTTGTTGACCAAACCACTAGCCAGAGTGACGTTCGAGTACTTCAGAGAGAGGCTTGGTGTTCTTCAGATAGAAGATACTTCAAGGAAGAAGTGATGGGACACATTTGTAGGAGCCATTCCAAGCATGGTGGTAGGAGGATCCTCCCATGGCTGTGGATGTAAGCACTATGTGATGAGCATCAGGAAGATGCTCCAGATGATATGCATCAGGATGATGCTATGACGATGATTAGGTTGATCATGAGATGATGATGTGCATCAGGACGATGTTGTGATGATGATCAGGTTGATCATGCGATGATGATGTGCATCAGGATGATGCTGTGACGATGATCAGGATGATCATGAGATGATGATATACATCAAGATGATGTACTGTGTGATGATGATCAGTATGATCATGAGTATTAGGATGATACTCTGTGGCCATGGACAGATTATGCAGGTAGCATGTAATATCTCCCTGGGAGATCCTATAGTCTGTGCTAGGACGCTCTTGCGAGGTTTTGCTATAGGTTGGTTGCGGAAAGATTGTGCAGGTAGCATGTAATAGCTCTCTGGGAGATCCTATAGTCTGTGCTAGGATGCTCTTGCGAGGTTTTGCTACAAGTTGGCCGTGGACAGGTTGTGTAGATAAGCATATAATAGTGCCCTGGGAGATTTGCAGATACTCTTGCTAGGTTTTTCCTATGGCATATAATAGCTCCCTGGGAGATCTGGAAAATGCTATTTCGAGGTTTTGCTTGGGCGGACATTTAATAGCTCCCTGGGAGATTTGCAGATACTCTTGCTAGGTTTTTCCTATGGCATATAATAGCTCCCTGGGATATCTGGAAAATGCTCTTGCTAGGTTTTGTCCTATGGCATGTAATAGCGCCCTGGGAGATCCGATAGGTTGAGCTGTGTGCTCGTAATCAGTCTTGGGATGCTCTTTCAAGGTTTTTCCATGACCACATGAAATAGCACCCTGGGAGATCTGATAGGTTGAGCTATGTGCTCGTAATCAGTCTTGGGATGCTCTTTCGAGGTTTTGTGGTGGTCACATGTAATAGCTCCCTGGAAGATATCGCAGGTTGTGCTGGGCACATAATCAATCCTGGGATGCTCTTGCTAGGTTTTGTTGACGCACGTAATTAGTCCTGGGATCCACAGTATGGCCAAAGATGATGAAGACCTACAGGAGGCTAGGCCTATATCCAGCATGAAAAAGGGCTGGCTCTGTAGAACTTCCTATGACGAGAAGAATTGAGAGATAGCCTAGAGATCAAGATGACGAGTACAGCAGCAGTAACGATGATGCTCTATGATCCTATGACGATGATCCGGCTCCAGAATTGAAGACTTGTGCCGATATGTATTGATGACCTAAGTCTAGAGAATACCTTCCTATTTAAGAGGGAGTGTTGATGTATTTGTAACTTCGGAAGATATTCTTCTATGTATTACACTTGTACTTTGTTATATGTATGATGGAGATGTATTATTCCTCCAATTAGAAGTGTCGTCATTTGTATTTGTAAGTGTCGCAAGTGTCACAAGTGATGCAAGTGTCACAACTTATATTTGATGGGTTATTAGACCACCGGTGTGGGGTCGGCCCTAGTTGAGTCATGTGGATGGGTTATTAGGCTTCCTTAGGAATTCAGCCCTGTTAAGTTATTGGCAGGTCAAGTCAGTGTATAAATAGAGAGTGAATGTGTCTCATTCTATTCATTCACTCACTCATCCAACTTGCATTAGTTGAGAGAGGAGTGCGCACAAGTGGAGGAGGAGTAGCTGCTAGAGTTATCTATATTGGGTTTGATCATTGTGATCTTGTATTGTGGCTTATTCTATCTCTAAGGAAGTTGCGGGGTTTTTCACCTTCTTGGTTTTCCTCGAGGAAACTCTGTGTCTCTTATGTTTATGATTGTTATGTTGTGCTTGTTATTCTCTTAGTAGGATCCTAGATAATGTTTGAATGCATTTATCGAAAAAATTAACACCTTGTCAATGAATGCACCATATCAATTTTGGTTCAGATCGAGGCCCCATATGATCTCTAAGCACTAATATTTGAAAGTCACTAATTTGAAATTTATGCCAAATCGGAGTAGGATGGGCTCAAGCCTCTCACTGATGTTTTGGTGACCTTCTTCAATGGCGTCTGAACACTTTAGGTCACATCAAATTATGAGCTAAACTGATCCTGTTATGGACAAAACAAGACTTTTTTTTTGAATTTCCACCACGGACTTCTCCCCGCATCCTATTTCTTGAGATGCATTTTGGAAACCCCTGCAGATGCACACTGACAATAGACTATCGAAGACCGTCGATATGCAACCACCACATACCTATACTTCGTTGTGCTCGTGGACTTATCTTTGTGTCCTATTCCTCAAGACGCATTTCAGTAATTCCATGGATGTGCACCGCCGACTGACGACTGATGTCTGACTACTGCCGACCGACGACTGAGTTCCAACTATCGTCGACCGACAACTGAGGTTTGACTACCACCAACCGATGACTAATGTCTGACTACCTCTGACCGACTACCAATGTCAACTACCTTCGATCAATGAGCCCCTTAGACTTATACTCTACTGCGCGTGTGGACCTTTCTCCATGCCCTATTCCTTGAGACACATTTTGGAAACCCCGTGGATGCGCACCGATGACCATCAACTGTCGATCGCTCTGCACCGTTTTTCTTTCCACGCCCGCGGACCTTTCTTCGTGGTACTACCATGAACTTCCGCAGACTCTTTCCCACTGCGCCCATGGATTTTTCTCCGTAGCTTCCCACAACTCCTCTTCGTGGTATGCTTTAGAATGCAAGTCGACGACCGATGACCGACGTCGAACAATGACCATCGTGGATCTATACTTTGCGATGCTTGCAAATTGTGGACATCGTCTACCTACATTTCTTTCCAGCATGGCTAATCCACATCATACCTCGGTTTCCCACATGGCATGGATGGGGTCCATCTCAAATTTTCCTAATTTGTCATTTTAAAAGTGGTAACGGCTCACTAAGAAAGCAGTCTTGGAAAGGATAATATTGGAGCCATTACTGTTTAAATTCGAACATGTGGATAAATGGTATCTAACCAGCAGATTTCCCACTCTCCATTATCCAGTGTGCAATTTGTAGATGTGTTGTGAACCATGCCCATTGATCATGATTCCTTCTCTCTGGTAATAAATAATCTATAAATTTAAACTAATGATTTTAACCAAAACGTTTTCATCACTTCTTGTGAAACTTCGGTGTCATGCCTGTGAGTGTGGATTTTAGCCCAAAAAGACTTGGTACTACAACCATTCGCTTTGATACCACTCTATCACATCCCCATCCATTAGTCCAACCAGCGAAGGGGACATGAACGAATTATTGGGGACTCTAAATTTCAACACCATGACCATATTAAAAATTTCATAAACATTTAAATGTGTGTGTAGATGCATAAATAAAAACACATTGGAAATAAATCTATCCACAGACACATCATGCATATACCAACATATTCATCACAGGCATAACCATAAAAATCAAACATAATTAACACATCAATGGATTAACAAGTAAACACTTATCTTTTTAAATGAAGTCGTCCAAGAAACTGCCTATGGAAAAGCAAGGTTCCACCCATCCATAGGCACTCTATCCAGGACTTTATCTCTCTACTGAGAGGCCACTCCTGAGCTGGATATGTATTCATTGATGAAATATGCAAGCTCACTCACAGCCATAGGAACACACTCACATGATAAGCCAATGCAAAGCTGGGTTTATCAAGCATACAGAGAGAAAATAAAGGTGAATTCTAAGCGAGTGAACTCAAACATAGAGCTACAGGCATCTCAATTGGTCTCAGCTAGCCTTGGCACCCACAATACCTACCACACCCAACACATGGAAGGTCCCCTTCTCTGCTACGTATTCCCTCAGACGCCCTTCCCTCCAATGTTATTCATGGTGGGCATAGAAAGGTCCAAGCTACTAAACCTTTAGATATATTTTCCTACACTGGGTTTATCAATCAATTCCATCTTCAAACCTCTCTCTGACTTCACTTGTCTCTTGGATTTTCTTATTCCTGACAACACTAATGTGCAGCCACGAAATTCAATTTCCAGGCTCCCAAATCTGGGTTCTCCCACGGATTTTTGAGCTTCTAACACTCTTAAATTCACCCCAGGGTTCAAGTCTATGGATCCCCCATTGGATTTCATGACCAACACAAGTTTTTGGGCAATTTTGACATTCTAAAACAAGGCTCCTTCTCAAGTTGTGATTTTTTCTATTTCTCTTGCTGGGATTGCATAACATACTCCGAATTAGTGTCTGGTTGCAAAACAATGGAATGGGAATGATGGTAAATGAATCCCCATGAGATAAATTGACTTATGGGTACCCAAAACTAAGCCCATACTCATTCATACAAATTTATGGGTTGTGCCCATTCTCCATTAAATTCATGAGCTAATTTATCAGCTGCCTTCTTACAAGAGAAATAAATATCAGCATGGAAGTTCATTTGGGTAGTTTCTTATCATTTATGGATCATGGGTTCTTATGATGACACTTGGAGACAAAGGATTTGATCCCACACACCCCTCACCACTCCCTAGTGGATAAACACGGCCCCCTCATTCTACTTGCTTCCATATCTAGCTCTTGGGATTTTATTTGTATTATAAATATTTACATGATGTTACATCGTACCATGGTCGACTGGCACATGTCCACAATATATAAAAATACCTACCTTTATAATTCTAGGCATTCAATAACAAGGCCTTGGCCTTGATCTCCACACTAGGAATCATAAATTACTTTTTTACAACATTTACATTATCAAACCAATATGGTATAGGGGTCAAAATGGGGGTGTTACACTCCTACCTTGAAAATATTCATCCACGAATCTTGGATTTTTCTTAATTAATTGTGACATCAGAGAGGCTTCCAAGGTTGATGACAGACAAAACCTTCTTTAGTGATTTATTTCGGATAACAGTACCATGATTTAGTAGTTCTTGAAAGAGTCGGTTGCAGAGGACGTGGACATCGTAGAACTACTAAATCGCATAGAGGAAAGTGATTTGAAGAGGATATGAAAACGAAATCTGGAGATACAATAAAGGTAAGAAGATGGATCAACCTCAACCTAAGGAGGAAGGTCTTCATGAATTCATAAATGCTACAACATAGAAAAGATAAAGTCAATTTTTTTGTCTTTAAGGCCTTTGAGGTCAAACTTATTGGTTGAAAATGCACATGAATGGTGATTAAATGTGATTCTAGGATCAAGGGGAAAGTTTGTAAATTATGTTGGACATGTGGGATAGCCATGTTTGATACTATTCTTGTTGAAATTTTGGCTCAATGTATATACCTTGTATGATAAAATTGTTTTTTTTTCAACTCCAAAACATGAAATCAATTTGTCAAATATATGACTAAAGTGAGGTTTTGTGTTGGATAGCATATTCATTGAAATGATATAATTGGTGTACTAAACATTATTGACATTGATGTATATTTCATGAGCCAGATGAGGCCATGGCCACAGATTGTGTAATATCAAATGAAGACACAACAGATGATGTAGGACATCATGTACTCAAATTTTGACTTAACTTAGGAAAATTTGTTCTGATGGCATTTTGTGATACGTCCATCTTTTTTAACAATATTATTAAAATTTATAGTGTATTATCCAATATTGATATAAATTAATGCATGTTGTTGATTATTTTAGATGGAGGTTGGATCCAATGCAAATTCTGAGCATTAAACTAGCAAAAGAAAAAGATATGTGCATGGACGTGGACCTAAAACTGTTAAATCACATAGAGAACAGTGTGTGGAAGAGGATATGACAATGGATTCTGCAGACATAACAAATGAGTGCACTAAACAAGAGATCGGTCAGGACTATAGTACATGGGATGAATACTTTGAGAAAATTGTTGTTTGTGGATGTTCTATATATCATGGAAAGAAACACTTCAAATGGGGGATTGTACAAAGACATTATATAAATGTTGAGCTTCAAGTGGGTAGTATGTCTCCAACAATTAATTTGAATCCAATAGGAATTGTGATAAGGAATTTTCCAATTTGATATCAAGAATATGTATACTTCTTTTAATCACAATTTTATATTATTTGAATAATTAAAAAATTTCTTAATAAATATTTGCAGGATAAATTTCTTGGTTTAAAGTTTCCTAGAGAACCAACTTCTAGCCTAGAGGGAATGATCATTTTATTAGATGATACATCTAACAAAAATATGTGCACATATACTAGCTTGAAAGATGAGGAATTGATGAAAACAAGTAACATAATAAGAACCAATTTAAAGATGCATAGTTTACTTAAAGAAAAGGGGAAGGTGGACTACATATCATATGAGAATGAATGTGATGGCGATGATGACTTTCCCCTAAATTTGAGATCAATTTATGAAGATACATTTGATCATCGACTATATTGTGCTTGGCCTAGTGATCAAAAACTACATAGAGTGTATGAGGTGTTTCAATTTTGGGGATACAGCTACATGATATGACCCTCCAATATTTACATAGTGAATCTAGGACTCTTTATTGTTCAAAATTTCCATGTGGGATCTAAACATAGAAAAAAATCACAACAAACCACTAGGAGATTAATTTCATATTATGGTCCATCATATTACAATGGTGAATGGAAAAAACTAGCAGAATATAAGCATAGCATGTCAGCATATGGTCTCAATTCGAATATGTATACACATTGTCTCCAATTGGAAAGTGGAAATGAAACAAATAGAGGTCACTTTATGTATATATATGGGTGTGCATACACACACAAAAATATTGCAGAACTTATAAATAGTAGTAAGGGAAGGGACCCTACTGTCAGACCAAATTGAAAATTTGTTGAGGTTATAAATGATAAAGATGGAGATATGGAAAGCGAGGTTGATAGATTGATAATGGTTGAGGCTATTATGGACCTTACTATTGGGGATGAGTTATTGATTAATTACTCTTTCTTAAAATGCACTCCTACGCGAAAGAAAATAGAAGAACAAGATCTCCCTAAGTATGTTCATAAGGGTAGAAAACCAAAGAATAATCAATGAGTGTGGCTTGTTTTTTAAACTATGTTGTCAAAATTGTATTTTATTTTAAATTATTGTATAAAAGAATGCACTCTAGAATATAATGTTCCATTAAATATATATATATATTACTTTGTTAAGTATTTGATTATATTTCTTTGAAATGAATCCATTAATGATTTGTCTAATTGTTGGATACCATTAAATAATGCTTGAATTTGTTGATAGGTTGAAGATATTGATGATACACCTACTAATACCCAAGATCCAACTGGATTATTAATATTTGGATGGGATGATCCAAACCATCCTTTAAACCATACCAGGGTGAAAAGAGCAGCATTGAATAGAACACTATCACCTAAGAAATTTGAAGAACTAATGAAATTAGCATACAATGATGACACACTACCTAGCCTTAATGATGATGATGATAGTGAAAATGTAATTCATGAACAAGGGTTGAATGAAATCCTCATGGGTTTCTTTGAGGATGGAAACAATGATGAGGATAATGATCCTATGGTTGCAAGTAATGATGATAGCTGGGGTAATTACCACCATCATAATGTTGATGATAACAACCTAAATTACTCAAGCAAGCAAGCAACAAAGACACTTGTGTTCAGATCACGTGCAAGTAGAACCTCAAAACTTGCATGCACATTAATATTATTAGAAATCAAGTCAGTATTTGGTTGGTCAGACAAAGGCTTCACTACCCTATTAAAGTGAGTTGAATTCTATTTCTTACTTTGCATTGTCAATTGGTGTACCTAATTCAGAAATATTCATCCGCTTATTTTATATTTCTTTAAGGGAATTTTCAAACCACATATTGTATATAAACAATGCTAGTATAGACTCTGACATATCAAACATGTTCATCATAAGTCAAACATTCAATTGATTTAATCTCTGACAATCTTATAGGGCACTAAAAACTAAAATATTCCCTAAAGAGAATGCATTGCCATCAACTTGTAGGGAATCACGTTAGTTGTTGGTCGAGTTGGGGATTGAATAAAAGAAAATCCATTCATATAAAAATGATTGCATTTTATACAAAGATGAATATCAAAACAAGGTAGAATGCCCTATATGCAAAGAAAAGAGATATCGTACCGATGTACAAGGTCCTACGGTTCCAAATAAGGTTTTATGACACATGTCAATTATACCTAGACTTAAACGAATGTTTTTTTGCAAGTCACTTTCACAATTGATGGACCGACATGCAAACAACGGGAGTAAAGATGGATTCATACGAATTTCGGCAGACTGCAAAGCAATGAAACACATAGAGGGAAAATGGCTAGGAAAATTCAAATATGAACCACGTAACATTAGGTTTGGGCTTGCAATAGATGTGTTGTGCCCATTCTCTTTCATGAGCACAAATTATACTATTTGGACGATCGGATTGATAGCATACAATATTCCCCCATGGATGAGTGTTAGAAAGGAGCACCTTATGTTGACTCTCATTGTTCTAGGAAAACATCCCAAAAAATGGATGTTTATATTGCGCCTTTTATTGATGAGATGCAATTTCTATGGAAAGGAATAATAATGTATGAAATAGGCATGTCCTCCATCAAATAGGTCCTTCATGTTGTACGGTGTGCTATGTTGGACTATTCATGATTTCACAGGACTTGGTGTTTGTTCAGGTAATAACGAATATTTGCGCATTTACAGTCATAATTTATTTTGATCCCAACTTTCATGCTTACTTATATACTATTATTTTGATGTTATTAACATTACTTATTGAATTGTAGGGCTTCAAACAAAGGGGATATTTGCATGTCCGAGATGTGGAGAACAATTTGAGGGGAGGTATTATGAATATCTACATAAATTTATTTACAAAAACAACATGGTTCTTCTACCACTAGATCATAAGTTTAGAAATTCGCCTGAAGAATCATTTTGATAGAAAAGTTGAAAATAGGGGTCCTCCCATGGTTATGGGTTCAGGTGGTTGGCTTACGAAGTATGAAGATGATAAATTGAAAGCTTAGGAGGATTTCTTTTATTGGGGTGATTCAATTGAAGAACCAAAACAAGTTGTAGTTAATATGCCAAAAGGAATGAAAAGGAAATCCATATTTTATGAGCTCCCTTATAGGTAGGACCTATTAATATCTCACCTATTGGATACTATGCACATCTTCAAAAATGTCCCAAATTCTATATTTCAACATATATCAGGAAAAGAGAAGGACACCTTGTCTTCGAGGAGAGATATTGCTCTTTTGCGTACCAAATTTGATAGAAGACATTTGTGGCTAAACAGGGAAAACGAATCATTTGCATAAGCTCCATGGATTTTGAAGAAGAAAGGGCTAGACCAACTAAAAAATGTCATTTGTTCAATAAGGACATCTACTAGCTATGGGTCATCATTGAATAAAGATTTTACAGTTGATGGACATATCACATGATTTAAAAGACATCATTTTCATAATTTTATGAAGGTATTATCATCATTTAACGTTTACTGTTAACATTAATTAAGTACTAAATATATTTTGATATTATATTATGTGTGAAAAAATACTAATTACCTTTGATAAATGTGTTTGATAGCATATCATGCCATTGGAAATTAGGGGGGATTCATGTCTTAGAGTTGACTTAAGAAATGCCATAAGTCGATTGTCAACATTTACAAGGTATGTGGTATGAATGGGTAATGTGTGAGAGACATAAATATATTATATTGCATTTTAATTTTGACTAAAGGTTCATACTAATTTAGTATTATTATATTAGGTGGGTGACCTCCAAGGACATCCATGTAAAGTGTCGAGATGGAAGAAGGAAATTGCAGAAATTGTATGTGTATTTGAGAAGGAGCTCCCTACAAGTTTCATGGACCTACAAGTCCATTTACTTATACACCTAGTCGATGACATTGAATTGGTGGGTTTTGTATCAATAAGGTGGATGTTTTTCTTTGAGAGGTATATGAAAACTCTAAAAGGATATGTCCGAAAAAACGCACATCCAAAGGGTTGCATGGCTGGAGGGTATGTATTGAATGAATCATTTTTCTTCCTATGTGAATTCCTTAGTAAATATTTTGAAGATTGGCCACGATTCTGGGATGAAGAACATGCATCAGATATTATTGATGGAGAAAAACCATAATCTGATGGTGTTCAAATAGAAATTAGTAAGTAAATTCATGATAATTGTGGTTGTTTTTATTACAATGATTTATTCTATAAAAAAATTTGTCAAATTAACAACATGACATTTGGAGTTTGAAATATACATGTTGAATTTAATAGGTGTAAACGAAATTGTTCTGCTCAACAAGTTCGTTCTATACCACATGGACTATATGAACAAATGGATTGATATATGATAATAATAATAATAATAATAAAGGTGTTAGAAGCAATGAGACAATTTAAGATATTGAACTCAAGGAATACTCCACTTCCCACTGATCTACTTGGGGAATGGGGCAAAGATTGCACACTACAATGGATTAGTGAACAAATTCAAAATCAAATGGATGATGCAGGTATAGATGCAAACATAACAGAAGATGAAATCAACATGCCTAGAGGATGTGAAAAAAGGTACTACTAGATTTTTACAAAATGTTTTTTCAATACAGTTTTGACACTATTAATTGTTTAAATATGCATAGTTATATTTATTTTCACTGAAATAAATGGTATTTCACATGCGAGGAAATATCCTACAATGTGGGCATATGGTCGACATTATCATGTATAAAGTGTAGATATAAAGAAACGACCCTTTGATTGTGGCATCGTGGTTTATTTCAAGCAATCCAATCGAGCAAGTTCAAAAGATAGGAATATTATTGAAGGGAATCTTCAATATGTTGGGAAAAGCCAAAAAATCATTGAGTTGGATTACCACTCTTTTAAATGTTGTATTTTTAAGTGTATATGGTATGAAGCATTTGAGAGGACACGAAGACATGATAACCATAGTGGATTGTTTTCTATAGATTACTCAAGGTTCCCATCTGAGGATAAGGAGCCTTGTGTTCTACCAATTCATTGTGAGCGGGTATTTCGTTAACTCAAACAAGAAGTGGTAATGATCAATAATCTGTTAATTCTAGTTTATTGCAAAAATGTGTGTGCATGTGTGTGTGTTTATTAATCAATAAAAATGTTATAACATAGGTCTAATATATGTATGTGGTTCATGTGTAGGTATTTTTCTATGGAGATATTTTGGACCTGAAATGGATGTTTGTCATACATTATGATCCAAGATCAAGGCATGTATTTGACGATGCCTATTCGGGACGAAGAAGTGTTTTGTTGTTGGGGGAGATGTTGAGAGGGACATTTAGCCTCATTTTGGTATCATCCTGTACTAATGTGTGTTATTGTATACTTAACAAATGAGCGGTTGGAGTAGATGTAACTGCTCCAACCTCTCCACTTATTGTATAAATACTACCATAATGAATTAACAAACTGACTGAACATTTTTTCCATATCGTGATCTTCCTTATGGTTTATATGTGTGTATTCTTATGTTGTGCTTGAATATGTAGTGAATCTGAGCATTCAACAATGCCTCAATGGATACAAAGCATAACAATGATGGCCAATAAAATATGAGTGAGGGATTAGAGAACAGAGAAGAGGTGGACATCCATGATGATGTTGAAGATGATTATGTTGAGGAATGAGAATGTGAAGTTGATAATGATGAGAATATTCCTTTAGCAATGTTGAGAAGTAGGGTCAGAGATGCATCATCATGGAAAAATCATTTAGATGACACGATCAGTCATGAAAATCAACAAAATCCAGAGTTAGATGATCTTATACAAAACAACAATATGGATGGTATTGAAATTGGTGATCCAAATACATCTTGTAACATTAAATATGGTCTACAAACAAATTTCATTGATGTTGAAGATGATGAATCTGAAGACAAGGATGATTATAATACCACTTTAGCAAGATGGTGTATCAAGAATAATATTAAATACTTGCGAGAGCATATGAACATTGACAATGAGACATTATATGACATTGTTGTAGACAGTAATGTAAATGATAAAGACTTCTAAACTTATAGAATTTGTAATCCATCTTTAAACAATGATGAATTTTATCGACCAAACTTTGAAATGCTTCATTATTATTTGTCTCGATACAAATTACCTATTGCAATATTCTTAAAATGTTCAATCTTTAATATGAATTGTTTGCAAAAAAAATTAGGGTTAGTTGGATATAAAGAGTTAGCATGGTTAGTGGTCATTTATTGGTCGATAATGGTTTAGAGGTGTTGTCGGGTTATTGGTTAGGCTGGTACTAAAATAGCATGAAGAGCCTATTGAATAACAATATATTAAATATGCAATTTTAAAAAATATAAATACATATATTGTATATGTAAAACAATGTAAATCCAAAACATTAGGCACAATGTATGCAAAGTTTGTTCATTAATTTATATTAAAAAAAATATTGAAATATTTCACCAATCCTAAGCATAATCCCTTAACCTTTAAACCATCTAAACCCTCAGCCCCTAACCCCTAACCCCTTGACCCTTAATCCCTTAACCATGATGTTTCAAGGTTAAGTGTGTGGGGGTCGGTAAGTGCAATCGATGGTCATTGCAATAATGGGGAGATGTCTGATTAGTGTTGTATTTATCAAAGGATTTAGGGGTCTATTTCGTTGTCTAAGATCCAAGGGGTTAGAGGGATATTGTGTAAGGGGTGGGAGGGGTTAGTGTGCATAGGGGCATAATGTGATAGTATGGGGGGCACACATGGAATTTTATCCTTTTACCATGGTTCAATTCACAATAACCATTGCAAATACACGTAACCTTGAAATAGTTACCAGATTGAAATCATGGGACATTGATCCCCTATTAAATTCCTTTTTGATGTGTAAGGATCATGCACATGGTCCAAATATTTAGTGTCCTATGTGTGCTAGTATCATACAAGTCTCCTTAGTGTCAAATGCATTATAGTGATGACATACTCTTCCTAATCCCTTAACCCATAATCCCTAATTCATAAACCATTAAACTAACTAACCCCTTAGCCCTTGACCCTTAATCCTTTAAACCCTATGCGGAAGAGATCGGGGACTCATGTATTCACCAGAGACTATAAGGGGGTTAAAAGTGGCCTAGGAGGAAACTATGCCATGACCCTTAGGTACCTTTTAGACCTTTAAAATATCCTTAAAGTTTATCCTAAGTCATGGTTAAGTATTAATCCCATTTTACTAACTTAAAAAAATATTATTAAAATAATAATTATAAGATAAGTGGTTTTAAGTGGGATTAGGGGAAGAGCTTATATGTTTTATTTGAAAATAAAAATAGAAATAAAAAACAGTTAACGTGGATCTCTTGGAGAACCCACCTAGTTCCTTCTTGCCATGCATAAAACTAATGCATGCAAATGGAAATTTCACTATTCCTTCATCCTAGAAGAAAAATGTGCATAGTTGGGAGGTATGAGTAAACATGGGAGATAATGATGATTTGAGAATGGAATCTAATACTAATTCATGAACCCATGAACCAAACTGATGGAGAATTTTTGTTGAAACTCCGACCATTTTGTCTCTGGTGGTACCAGCGAAGTGGCAAATGGTCTAGAAAGTTAATTTGGTAGAATTATGAGCACGGATGGAAATGACGTGTATCATTGTTGTGTAGTTAAAAGGAAATCTCTGGTCATTCCAATGAAATGGAAAATGGTGCAGGTAGCTATCTTGGTAGAATTTTGAGCACATATTACAATGATGTGTTTTCACTGTTGTGTAGTCAGAAGGAAATCAAGGAAGTGAAATGCAATGTTTGGCATGGAATTGGATTTAATCCAATTTCATGATTGCCAAGAGTTTAATCCTGAGAAATTATGGGACTAGTGAGAATTGTATGTCTGGTGAATGCATGAGTCTCATCTCAGGGGTGGTGTTTTGATGAGAGATTAATGAGCAAAATTTCCTACAGTTGGGGGGAGTGTTCCTCACACAAAGCCAGTTTCCCAATTCAAGTATTTTTCAGATAAGTTTTAATTCTTGGAAATGATGTTTTAATTTCTCAATTTTGTTTATTTAATGAATGGTAAAACAATTTACATGGCTTTCTTGTTTTAATTTATAAAATTAGATATAAAGAATGAATTCATGCATTGTTTGGTTGGATTCTTAAGTATGGAATGACTGTGAGTTTAACTCTACGCAATGCTTGTTAATAATGCATAAGTTTTACAAATGAAGCTAAAATTGTATGAATGCTCATTCTTTAATTAATGAGTGGTAATTGCATTGAAATGCACATAATTATCATTATTTTGCTTAATTGGTAATTGTAAACAATTACCGTGTGTTAAGGCTTGTTTACTATGCCTTGCATTGAATGGTATCTTGTATTTAAAAACCACATGTTGATTTTACTTATCCAAAGAAATCTAAATGATTATGTTTAAGTTTAAATCTAGCCTAGTTCATTTTCACAACTACCATAAGCCAATAATGAATGGTATTTGTTTTTATTTCACAATTATTGGAATTGTATGCAAAATACTATGGATTAAATTAGTAAGGAATTGGTTATTACATTCCATACTTTAGCTAAACTGGTAATTGCTATCCTAAGTAATTTATGCCTGTAACCTTACTCCGCACTTAATATGTTGAATTATTAACCTTAATAAGCAGTTATTATATTGGAATATTACATTCCATGTTTTGGATAGACTGGTAATTGTTATTCTACTTAAGTTATGCATATAACCTTATTCTGCAGATAATATGTTGGATTATTGTTCTTCCTTGTCATAATAATATGATAATTACATAATTGGAAGATTGTCTATGGATTTGACTATAATTCCTTTGTTCCATTTATGTGATCCCTTTTGTGCAAATTCCATGAAAGATAATATTTTACTAAGCAGTTTCTACCGTATAGATTTTACAGTTTTTATTGCCCAATTTCAATAAAATCTTTACTGCACAGTAAGTTTAAAAGAATATTTTGGGCTATTGTTAAAATGACAATTATGGGAATTGCATAATTTGAAGTATAGCTATGCATATAGCTATAATTGCATTTATTTCATTTTTGGTGAATCAACAGTCATTAGGTCATAGTGATGGGAAAGTATTTATAAAGAAGGATTGGAAGTGATTAATAGAAGATATATTATGAGTACTAACTATGGTATAAATTTTATATGTGTGAAATGTACTTCACATGGAGATAATTATGTTTCTGCTAATATGATTTTATTTGTTATGCATTTGATATAAGATTTCATGGATTTTTTGAAATAGTTTAAGCTTTCGCTATTTTATTTATAGTTATTATGCATTTTAATATGCACTTGTCATAAGAATGCATATAAGCATTACGTGTGTGGCTATTATGAATATATGTATATGTATGTATGTATATATACATACATATATATATACATATATACATACATATATATATATATATATGGGTTTTTTGAAATAGTTTAAGCTTTCACTATTTTATTTATAGTTATTATGCATTTTAATATGCACTTGCCATAAGAATGGATATAAGCATTACACATGTGGCTATTAATGTATATACACACACACACACATATTAATGTATACACACACACGTGTGTGTGTGTGTGTGTGTGTGTGTGTGTGTGTGTACATATATATACATACACACGCACGTGCACACACACACACACATATATATATTGTGTCTTAAGTCTCGTGTAATGAAGGGTGCATTACAAATTGGTATCAGAGTGAGTTTTCCAACACTTAGTCTTTGGCTAAATATAGCTAATGTTAATTAGTAGAGTGAGGCTACAACACTTAGACTTTGGGGAAATGTAATTAATAATAACTAACAGAGTTGGGTTTCAATACTCAATTTCTGGTTATATAGTCAAAGAGTAGATGAGGTTAGATCTCTTGGTTTTTTGAGTTTGTAAGTAAAGACAAAACTTGTATGGTTTCTTGCATGGGGAAAGATGGATTAACGTAGTTTTTATCCAGTTAATCTTGGTGAAACAAGATGTTTGAATAATCCGGGAACTTCAAGCAAAACTTATGATCTTTTCTGTTTAAGAAAATTTTGAAGTTTAAAATCATTTTTGTATAAAGGATTTATCCTTAAAGATTAAATTATATGAGACTTGGTTGTTGAATCAAGTCTCCAGTGGACCCTTGTCATGGGTTGTTCATAGTGAGGGATCTTTGCCTTACTGATCCTTGGTTAAAATCTCATTGATCTCTAATTATTGTGTATGGTCACTATTTTGTAAATTGTCTTTGGTTGTCCTTGTAACTGTATTCTTGAAACAATTAAATTTTTTTCTTGTGGATGTTGGGTGCTATTGTCAAAACCAGAGCTATTGGCCATTGATATGGTGAATGGTGTATGTGTCGAACCTAAAGGAATTCCTAAGCACTGGAAAATAGTGAGGTGCCTCACTGTTATGCTATCAGAAGGAAACCAGGGAAGGGAAATGAGTTGTTTAGCATGAATCTAGTTGTAGTGAATCCCTTGAAATGCTAAGTAGCATGTGTCTCTTGTATTTATCTATCTTCACAGCTAGATAACTTAGATAGGTGTGACATGCATAGATTTCATAACCTGTGGGTTCATATTAATTACTTGGTAGTTGCATTAAAACTCATAAGTCTGATTGGTTGTCTCTTTGGGACATGTTGGCCTAGTCTTAATTTTTCTGTGCACTACTTGTATTTCTGGTACCCATGTTTTCCCTCATGTATCCAGTTAGTAGTAAGGTTGGGGACATGGAAAATGATTTTCAGTCATCAGTTAAATGTTTGAATGTGTGATAGCCAGTTGGTGTGTGTGTTTGGCATTCTTTAGAGCATGCTATTGAATGAATGTGTTAAGCATGTTGATGCTTGTTTCAATTATGACATGGTGTAGTCAGGGAAAACCTGGGCTAGATGATCATGGGTATTTATCCTAATCAATTGTGGTCAAGGTGGATAAATATCCAGATCTGGTGATTGATTGGTTGCATTTGTTATTGAATTTGGAATTTTATTGCTTGAAGTAAATGATTTAGTAACATAGTTAATTACAACTTGACTACTCATGTGATATATTTTAGAGTAATGTCAGAAATTTTGCGCAGTGGGTCTGACAAGTGTTGGAAAATGCATAAGTTGTATATGCATGCGCTACATGCACTTTTAATTTCTTATTAAATAATCATGTTCATGATATTATGCTCAATTAGGATAATCCTTTTGGATGAGTATGAGTGCATATTAGTATATGTGTTCAAAGTGGTATCTCTAGATAAATTGTATGGTTGCTATGTACAGATTACCGAATGGTATGTTGAATGCAGAATGGTGTATGCCTATTTGACAAGGTGTACTTTTCATGTTGAGTCTTTGGTGACTATCTATGGCATGTGTGCGTCATGTGTATTAGTCTTTGATGACATTATGTGACTTGTGTTTGGCTTATATTGGAGTCCTCAAGGACTATTTGAAGCTTATGCTTGGTTTGTGTTTAAGTTTGATGGCAGATGGCCATATTGGACAGCTAGCTAAATTCTTTGGTGGACCTATGCCTGATTCCATCTGTGCAAGGATGGTTTATGTTGATACAACATTGGAATGTTGTTATTTAATGGAAGTTAGTGTAATTGTAGAATTATATATTTGAATGCAATATTAAATATGCAAGAGACTCTAAAACAACAATAAGTGTTTGAATTTTGTTGAATGTTTTCTTAATAAGAATGGTGCACTCACATGTTTTGGTGCAGGTCTGGTTGCTTGAATTCTTGTTCATCGCATTTGTGTGAGTTGTAAATGAATTGTTAATGCTTTTATACTTATGCTAACTTATGAAAAGTTAAAACTAAGTATTTGTTTCCAACTGAGATAAGTTGTTAGTTGATTATAAATTATTAATTGTTGTTATTTGGTAAAGTTGTTAGTTGGTTATAAATTGTTACTAGTTGTTAAATGAATTTATCTGATATGATTTATTTGTATGTATCTAATGCTATTACCTGTAAGTGATGCAGAGGATGAAATTGCAAAACTAAAAATTTGGATGCAGAGAAAGAGATTGCAATATTAGAGTTCTCTGGGGTCATCCAAGAGGTTCTTCATCATGTTTGATTGAAGAATGTGGCACAAATAAAGAAATTAAAAATTCGATCAAGCCTTGAGGAAGAAGGGAGATATATTTACCCTAACCTCGATTTAATATTGAAAAGAATTTTTATAAGAGATAATATTCAGAAAATGTTTTTACTTTGAAAAGATACTTCAGCAACAAGTCCAACTGACATGGCACACACCTGGAAGGAATGGACGCATTCCTAGTGTTGTGTTATATTATGGTAGCCGACATTGATTACACCTTAAGGGAATGGACGCATTCCTGGTGTTTCAGTGACGAGAAGTCAAATGCGTAAAATGATATGTTTTTAGTTTTATGATAATACATTTTGATAAATGTTTGATACCGATGAGCTTGGCTAGCCATTTTGTGTTTATTAGGTATACATGCAAGTTGGTGCTTTCATATTGAAAAAGAGAAGTGAAGTGAAGTAAGGAAGTAAATCTAATTCAAATATTGTGCAATCCTAGTATGAGTTATAATCTCTTTGTAGGTGACCATAGTTTGGGTGATCCTTCTACACACACACAGAAAATCACTAGAGGATTTTGTGTGTGGTGATGTAATGTGGACCCAAAAATAGCAATGTTTCTTTGAGAATGTATCTCATCAAACTAAAATTCTGCTTAGCCGAGCGCCTGCATTGAGGATGTGACTTCTCTAAAAGAGCATAATACTTTGCAAGTTGGTGCTGCAATAAAAGTTTTAAGCAATATAATAAATTAATAAAAGAGCTATAAATTAATAAAAACCCTCACCTACTAACAAAATCCGAAGGGGGGGGAGGTTCCCATTCTAACAAACAAACCTAATAAAAATAACAATAATACAATAAAAGTGATTGATGATGTGGTATTTATGATGATCCTTTTACCTAAGAATCCTTTGAGCAAACCATGGGGATTGCCCCGGGTTGTAAGTCCTATGGATAGATTTCAAATATGAAGTGTCTTAGCTGGAAGATAAACAAGGTTTTGGTGATCATTTATGTGCACACTGAATAGCACTAGAGGAAGGAATACTTTCATGGTGTTGTGCAGGACAAATAATGTGGATCCCAACCTAGAGGAAGACTAAGCAAATCGAGCACCTGCATTTCAAAGAGAAAGAGACCAAGGAGCAGGGAATCCATAGTTGTGGAGCTCCATATTGGGACAAGACTAAGAGGGGAAACTCTTACTTTTTTCTTTTTACTTATGTTATTTGCTTTCTAGGAAGAGAAAGTTGTTCAAATGCATGTTACAACTAAAAATTTGCTATGTTTATTTTTGTTAGAAATAAACAATGAATGTTGAAGTAGTTAAAATTTTCTGTAAAATAAATGAAGATGAATGGATTCATTTGTATGCATATACTGAGTTAATCATGAAATGCATGAAAGCATTCTAAGCAAAAAAATATATAGTTGATCTTTCATAAAAGGATAACCTGGTTTTTAATATGTTGGCTTAATGAATACATGGTGATTGAATTTCACAGGAAAAACTTCAAATAGAAGATGGTTGTTGTTATCTTAAAATTTAAAGTGGAGTGGCACAAGATCCTATTGTCATCAGCAGAAACAATGTGATGAAGTATGTCAGAGTTTGGTGAACCTGATTCATCTTTGAAGAAACAGCTTGAAAGCTAAAATGCTAGCACAACTTTGTAGATTTTTTAATATCTGATGTATGCAAAAATTGTATAAATGTCTATAAGCATTAGAACACTGAGGATGGTGTAGACTCTAAGGGGGACGATAACATAACACCCCTAGTTTGAAACGCCTAGTCTTATTATGGCCGTATGTAACTATGGTTATGAATGCCTGCAAAGTTGAACATATTGTATTTTTGTAATTATTAATATTGAAATCTACAACTGGTTATGCTGACACGATATGCAGAAGAGATTAGGGACTCATCTATTCACCAGAGATGGTAAGGGGGTTAAAAGTGGCCTAAGAGGAAACCATGCCATGACCCTTAGGTAACCTTTAGACCCTTACAATATCCTTAAATTTTATCCTAAGTCATGGTTAAGTATTAATCCTATTTTATTGACTTAAAAAAATTATTATTAAAATAATAATCATGACATAAGTGGGTTTAAGTGGGATTAGGGGGAGAGCTTATATTTTTTATTTGAAAATAAAAATAGAAATAAAGAAATGGAAATGTGGGTCTTTTGGAGAACCCACGTGGTTCCATCTTTCCATGCATAAAACTAATGCATGTAAATGGAAATTTCATTATTCCTTCATCCTAGAAGAAGAATATGCGTAGGTGGGAGGTCTGAGCGAACATGGGAGATAATGATGGTCTGAGAATGGAATCTAATACAAATTCTTGAACCCATGAACCAAACTGATGTAGAATTGCAGCTGAAAATCCATCCATTTTGTCTCTGGTTGTACCAGCAAAGTGGAAAATGGTGTAGAAATCTAACCCTTGGTATAATTCTAAGCACAGATGGCAGTGACGTGTGTCACTGTTGTGTATTTAGAAGGAAATCTCTGGTCATTCCAGTGAAATGGAAAATGGCGCAGGAAACTATCCTGGTGGAATTCTGAGCACAGATGATAGTGATGTGTTTTCATTGTTGTGTATCTAGAAGGAAATCAAGGAAGTGAAATGCACTGTTTGCCATGGAAATTGGAATTGGATTCAAGCCAATTGCCTAATTGCCAAGAGTTTAATCCTAACAAATTATGGGATTGGTGATATGTTTGTCTAGTGACTGCATGAGTCTCAGCTCGGGGGTGGTGTTTTGTTGAGAGATTAATGAGCAAATTTTCCTACGCTTGGGTGGAGCGCGCCTCACACAAAGCTAGTTTCCCAATTCAAGTATTTTCCATATAAGTTTTAATTCTTAGAAATGATGTTTTAATTTCTCAATGTTGTTTATTTAATGAATGGTAAAACAATTTCCATGGTTTTCATGTTTTAATTTCTGAAATTAAATATAAAGAATGAATTCATGCATTGCTTGGTTAGATTCCTAAGTATGGAATGATTGTGAGTTTAACTCTATGCAATGCTTGTTAATAATGCATAAGTTATACAAATGAAGCGAAAATTGTATGAATGCTCATTCTTTAATTAAGTCGGAAATCTATATGTGTAATTGCCTTAATGGTTCCATGTTTCTAGATTATTTGGGAAAGGGTTATGTGTGACTGTAAAAACATTTCGTAGAAAATGGACATGACCCTATCTTGCTTAATAGATAAATCATAAATATAAATACCTAGTGCATAAGATGCAATAGTAATTTCATATATTAAGGGTTGCATTGGTTGGTAAAACAATATTTAATATGTTTTACCTTGAATGGTATTTGCATTTGTAAACCATGGGCTAGAAATTATAAACCACGGGCTGGTAAATGCAATTATCATTATTTTGCTTAATTGGTAATTGTAAACAATTACCATGTGTTAAAGCTTGTTTATTATGCCTTGCATTGAATGGTATCTTGTATTTAAAAACCACAGGCTGAATTTGCTTATCCAAAGAAGTCTAAATGATTATGTTGAAGTTTAAATCTAGCCTAGTTCATTTTCACAAATACCATGGGCCAATAATGAATGATATTTTTTTTTCACAAGTATTGGAATTGTATGCAAAATACTGTGGATTAAATTAGTAAGGAATCGGTTATTAGATTCCATACTTTAGCTAAACTGGTAATTGTTATCCTAAGTAATTTATGCAAGTAACCTTATTGTGCAGTTAATATGTTGAATTATTAACCTTAATGCGCAGTTATTATATTGGAATATTACATTCCATGGTTTGGATAGAGTGGTAATTGTTACTCTACTTAAGTTATGCATATACGTTTATTGCATAGTTATTATATTGGAATATTACATTCCATGTTTTGTATAGATTGGTAGTTGTTATTCTACTTAAGCTATGCATATAACCTTATTGCGGAGTGAATATGTTGGATTATTGTTCTTCCTTGTCATAATAATATGATAATTACATAATTGGAAGATTGTCTATGGATTTTAATATAATTCCTTTGTTTCATTTATGTGATCCCTCTTGTGCAAATTCCATGAAAGATAATATTTTACTGTGAGTTTCTATTGTATAGTTTTTGAAGTTTTTACTGCCCAGTTTCAATAAAATGTTTACTGCGCAGTAATTTTAAAAGAATATTTTGGGTTATTGTTAAAATGAAAATTATGGGAATTACATAACTTGAAGAATAGGTATGCATATAGTTATAATTGCATTTATTTCATTTTTGGTAAATCATATTGACTACGTAGGTTTTACTACGCAAGTCATAGTGCAAACTTTTTTACTGCACAGTTCTCAACAAAAGGTTTGATTCATAGTTCTTAGGAAAGTATTTATAAGGAAGGATTGGAAGTGTTTCCTTCCAAACCTTAGTTTATTAATGTATATTAATAGAAGATATATTATGGGTACTAAATATGGTATAAATTTTATATGTGTGAAATGTGCTACACATAGAAATAATTATGCTTCCACTAATGTGATTTTATTTGTTATGCCTTTGACATAAGATTTCATGGGTCTTATGAAATTGTTTAAGCTTCTACTATTTTACTTGTAGTTATTATGCATTTTAATATGCACTTGTCATAAGAATACATATAAGTATTATACATGTGGCTATTATGCATATGTGTTATATATATATATATATATATTGTATCTTAAGTCTCATGTAATGAAGGGTGCATTACATAATCCATAAATCCTCTGACCCCTAGTCTCTTAACCGCTAATCGATAATCCCTTAACCCATAATCCCTAACCCCTTAATCCCCTAATCCCTAACATGTTAACCCCTAACCCCTTAACCACTAATCCCTAATATCTTAACCCTTAAACCCTTAGACCCTTAAACATTTATCCCTGACAACTTAAACAATAACTACATAAGCCCCTAACCCCTAAATTCCCTAAACCATAAACCCCATACCCCTAATCCCTAATCCCTTAACCCTTAATCCCTAAACCATTAATCCCTAGTCCCTTAACCCTTAATCCCTAAACCCCTAATCCCTTAACACATAATCCCTAAATACCATAACCCCTAATGTTAGTTGTGGAGCCATATCTTCTAGTCTCATAGATGATATTGTCTCAACCGTGTACCCCAGCTTTATATGATATGCAAAAGGATTGTACACTTGTTCCCAAACCTTGGGCTGTTTTCGCCAACAATTTACGAGCCCATGGTTTTGGGTAACCCATGGTATTTTTCCATTGTATTTCCCCTTTATAAGAAATACATTGTAATACGGCTAGGGTTGATGTATTAGGTATTATGCATTGTAAAGATCTCTGAGATTGTGAAGAGAGACTGTGAGACAGTGAAGAGGAAGTGCAGTGGATGTGCTGCAAGTTGTATCCCTTCATTTGTTGGATGGTATAATAATAAGGACTAGAAATTTCAGTGTGGACGTGGCCCATCTTGGGTGAACCATGATATATTGGTGTCTCTCTTGTAATGTGTCTATGTGATTATATTTGCATTTTTAATTATTGTTATTGCTCTGTGATCCTATTTTTCTAACACCTAAGTCCTTGAGCCTTAATCCCTTAAGCCCCAATCCCTAATCCCTTAACCCCTAATCCCTAAACCCCTAACCCATAATCCCTTAAACATTAATCCCTTAACCCATAATACCTAGAATCCATTAACCATTAAAATACCTAAACCCTAAGCCTACAACCCCGTATCCCTTGACCCTTAATTCCTTAACTTGTAATCCCTAAACCCTTAATCCCCTAATCCTTAACCCCTTAACCGCTAATCCCTATGACCTAAACCCTTAAACCTCTAAAATCTTATCCCTTTACCCCTAACACCTTTAACGAACCCATAATCCCCTAAACAATCAACCCCATGCCCCTAATCCCTTGACCCCTAAAGGTTGTATTCCCTAAACCCCCCAAATCCTAAGCCCTTAACCCATAATCACTAAGGCCTTACCCTTTATACCCCTTAAGCTCCTTATGTTGAGTCATTGACCTTTAATCACTTAGCCCCTGATCCCTAAACCCTTAATCCCTAACCCTAAACCCTTAACCCATAATCCCTAACCCTAAACCCTTAACCCATAATCCCTAAATCCCCTAACCCCTAAGACCTCGACCCTTAATCCCTTACCCCCTAATCCCTTAACCCTTAAACATTAAGTCTTAACCCATAATCCCTAAGTCATTAACCATTAAACATTAAGCCTTAACCCATAATCCCTAAGTCATTAACCATTAAACTACATAACCTCGATTTTCAATTTTATATGCTTCTTCCATTCACTTTGTATCAACATGTTTGGGAAGAGACAAAACTCAATAAAATTTTAATGCACATATCTCACAATGATTTGAATAAATAACTTGGTTAACTTCATTATTGTTATGTTGTTTCCATATTTATGGTGAACATAAATTTTATAGTATGTTTTATTAAGAAGTTAAAATAAAATCATTAAATGAAAGTAAAATGTTTAATCACCTAGAATTAGGAGAAAATATAATTTAAAGCTCAATTTGAGTTTCCTATTTCATATCTTAAAACAAGTGAAATTAGTAGTAAAGTTGCTTATAGCTGCTTTTTAAAAATTGTTTAATCTAATAATTTAGAAATGTTTTAGTTTAACTGTTATAAATAGTTCAAAGTTAAAGCTAAAATAGTTATAAAACATTTAAAACTTTTAACAATGTATTATTTATGAATAGTCTAAAAACAAGAGAGAAGTGCAAATGATAATTATAGTTTAATATCAATTTACAATTCATTGAATTAAATCTCTTACAATTACCTTAATGTTAAACTAACTACTATAATCATTATAATATGGATGACATTAATTATAAATTTATGTATATAAAATAACTTGACAATAATGTTTCGAGATTACAAGTCATTAAGTTAGAGAAGCATCATATCTATTATGTAGAATTGAAGTTATGCCGCCAAGTTAAACTAACTAGTATAATCATTACAATATGGATGACATTAATTATAACTTTATGTATAGAAAATAACTTGAAAATAATGTTTTGAGATTACAAGTCATTAAGTTAAAGAAGCATCATATCTATTATGTAGAATTGAAGCTATGCCGCCAAGTTGTCTATAGAGTGGAGTGTGATCTATTGATATTTCTATTTTCATGTCTATGTCGCCAAGTTGTCTATAGAGTGGAATGTCCAACACCAGAATAATCAAGGTATAGCCAAAGTTACATGTCTAGTCAAACCATGACATAGTCAATACATAGGGGCTCAACAAGAGCATCATGTCACTTACAAGAATAGAACCTGGACAAGGAGGGTAACAATCATTCCTCCCAACCACCCAAGCTACATCCAATGGACATAAATCTTTGCATATATACCCTTATTATAATCAATGTATAAAATGTTTACATGATGTTGAATTGTCTCAAAGTGTGTATAAAATTGCTAATATAAATTATTAAATTATCTTAAATTTATAAAATAAAAACCAAAATACATTAACACTTTATAATTTTAGTTTAATTTTAACCATTAAATTAAATTAAATACATCAAATTATTTAAAATTATTTATTGTTAAATAATAAATCCTTTAAGTGACATTATTAATTCAATCAAAATATATATAAACTACTAGTGTCTTTTATTCGAGAATCATCGAGTCTCCACAAAAAACTTGAAGGGATGATGCCAAATATTAAAGTATTATTATTATCAACGTCACATCAATCTCAAAATTGGTCACGTCTAGTTTTTAAACAAATTAAATAAGAGATAAATATTAAATAAACAATTTTATAATAAATAAAAATTGATTATTTTTAAAGTTTTAAAATTAGGTAATGAAAACATAATATTTTTACAAGGTCAAGAATGTTTGTCCATGAAACAATGGCTATATACCTGCATTGGCAGGTGTAATAAAATATTAAAAAACGTATAATTAAATATTTATTTACAATTTGTCATAAAATATTTTGATAAACCACATAAATATATTTCTTAATTGATCACTATAAATTGGAAACTTCAAATTAAATTATTTTTGCCTTAGTTATATTTACATTATGATTACAAAATTTAAAATAATAAAAAATCTATATAAAATAAATTCGCATCTTTTATTATGATAAGCCAATTCTAAACGTAAATTGATATATTTAGTATTTTTAATATTAATACATTAAATATTAATATGGTATCTTTTGTAGTTAACATTAAGAAAAATATTATTTATTTATTCAATACAATTGAATATAAAAAATTATATATTTAAAACATGAATATTCAATATTATTAATATGTTTTAAATCCATATAAATAATAATCAAAAGTAGACAAAATAAAAAGAAAATATAAAACATTTGAAGACATAATGTAAAATAAAATTTAAAATAGAAAAATAAGGATAGGGGGATATTGTATAAGGTGTGGGATGGGTTAGTGTGCATTGGGGCATAATGTGATGGTTTGGGGGGCAAACATGGACCCTTGATCCTCAATATCATGCTTAATTCATAAGAACCATCCCAGGAACACCTAGCCTTCAAATAGTCACCAAATTGAATTCATGGGACATATTGGATTCCCTATTAAATGTGTATTTGATGGCTAGGGATCCCAAACATGACCCATGATCCCTTGAGATAATTTTTTTTTATTATAATACCACAAATTGTGACCTTAAATTATGGCAGGGGCCTCGAGGACCATCCTCAATGCATTAATACTAAAAATGATGACAACACCTCACTTTTTAACTAAAGATTCCCTATGTAGGGATTGCATGTTTCTTTGGGGTACTTTGCATGAACCATAGGTATTAGAGACCATTCATATGGAGTTAGATCTTGTATTTTGATCATGGGCCAGCACATCAACTCCAAGAACAAACCTTGGTGTTGCAAATCTTAGAATCGCCACCATATCCAATATTTATTCCAAATATTTAGTGTCCTAATATCATACAAGTTTCCTTATAAGTTTCAACTACATTATAGTGATGACATATTCTTTCCTATCATTTTTACAATGTTCTATCATTGTTATCATTGAATTTTTTACTATGTGACATAAGTCTAATTTACATTTATTGTAATCAAATTGAGGGTTGACGGTCTTTGGAATTTTATAATATGACACTGATAAACTAATTGAACCCCTAATCCCTAATCACTTAACCCCTAAACCCCTAACCCCTATCCCCTAAGCCCTTAACCCATAATCTATAATCCATTAACAATTAAACTACCTAACCCCTAATCCCCTAACCCCATATCCCTTGACCCTTAATCCCTTAACCTCTAAAATCCTTTAATCCCTTATCCCCTTAAACCTTAAACCCCAAAATTCTTAAGTCCTTAAACCCTAAGCCCTTAAACCCTGACCCCTAAACCCCTAAGCACTTAACCTTGTAGCCCATAAATCCCCTAATCCCTAATCTCTTAACCCCCTAACCCCTAAGTAGTTAACCCTTGTCCTTTGAACCCCCTAACCCCTAACCCCTTAACCGCTAATCCTTAATACCTCAACCCTTAAACCCTTAGACCCATAACCCTTTACCCTTAAAACCTTAAACAATAACCCCATAAGACCCTAACCCCCTAGAGCCCCTAACACCTTAAATGAGAACTCTGTAAGACCCTAACCCCTAAATCCCCTAAACCATAAACCCCATACCCCTAATCCCTTAACCCATAAAGGCCTAAATCCCTAAGCCTTGTAACCATTAACCCCTAAGCCCTCAAACCTTAAGCCATTATCCCATAATCACTAATCCCTTTCCCTTTTAACCCCCCTAACCCCTAAGCCCCTAATGCCTAATACCTTGACCTTTAATTCTTTAACACGTAATCCCTAATCCCTGATCCCTTAACCCTTAATCCCTAAACCCTAATCCCTAATCCCTTAAACCATAATCCTTGGATCCCCTAACCCCTAATCCCTTGACCCTTAATCCCTTAAGCCCTAATCCCCTAATCTCTTAACCCCTAAACCCCTAAGCCCTAAGCCCTTAAACATTAAACACTTAGCCCATAATCCCTAATCCATTAACCATTAAACTATCGAACCGCTAAGCCCCAAACCCATTATCCCTTTACCATTAATCCCTTAACCCCTAATCCATAATCCCTTAACACTTAAGACCTAAAACCCTAATCCCTAAATCCCATATACCCATAACCCCCAAGACCTCAACAACTTAACTATTTAAGTAAAGCAAGCGTTGAATTGGAAGCTACATAAGAATCCAACTAGAAGCTAAAAAGGGAGCTAAACTAGAAGCTAAAAAGGAAGCTAAAACATGAGAAAATAAGGAAGCTAAAAAGGACATTAAACTAGAAGCTAAAAGAGGAAGCTAAAAGAGGAGCAAAAAAGAAGCAAAAAAGAAAGATCGAGAGGAAGCTAAACTAGGAGCAAAAAAGGAAGCTAAAGAGGAAGCTAAACTAGAAGCTAAAGTAGGAGCAAAAAAGGAATCTAAAGAAGAAGTTACACTAGAAGCTAACGTCAACGCTAATGTTGATGCTAAATAGCGCTGACTTAGCGTTGAATTTAGCGATGGATACTTGGTACAAAAAAACACCATAAATAGTGCCACCTTCATGAATAGCACCAAGTTTTTCAATAAAATGGAAATAATACATCAAAACAGTCAATGGAAGCAAAAAAGGGAGCTAAAAAAAGAAGCTAATCACAAGGATTTGTTGTAGTAAAATAAACCTCCACCACTCCTAACTTCCATTTCTCAATTGATGAGCAAGTATTATGTATCCCTTTTTTACATAATGCATGCCACCATCCTCATTCTTAATACACATAAGGGAGTCTGGATGGTCCCTTAAAGTAATCACAACATAGTTGAGCTTGGATGTATAGATTTCCCACTCATCTCGATGCTCCCCTTCAATACCAATATCAGTCGCAAGGCTCCAACCCTCACCCATAGACATGTTATTCTCTAGGTATGCATATTCCAGCACAAGAAGGTTCAATGAGGCCAAATAAGATGCAACTTATCAAGATAAAGGTCTGTCTAATCTAAACGCACTATTGGGTCCACTCCTAATTTTATGTCTTCCCCATTTCCTATCTTCCAAACCAAGTTACCCAAGATCAGGTTAAAATATTTCGCCAATTCCCTCCATAAGAGTGAACCTTCGGTTGGGAGTGGGAGCCCTTGCGAATCCACATTATAATCGAGATAGGCTCTATGTATTTCCTCTGCACACACGTCTGTCATAAACCATATGAAGTAATGAGCCTCCTAACACTCTTTGTTTCCATCACCTATAAGAAGAGGAAGATATATTTAATCCCCAATCCTCCATTGTTCTTTGGTTTGCACAAGATCTCCCACCCTACAAATGGGAGAGGATTTTTCTTCCGTGTTCCCTGGCCATATATATTGTGAGCATATCTTCCTTATGGAGGTGATGATCAATTTTGGGATGAAATCCAAGGCCATCCAATGGAATAGAATAGCTTCATTGACGTGTTTGACCAATGCAACACTACCATCCAAATATATCCACCTATGAAACCATGTACCAATCCTCTTTTTTATCTTTTCAATCAGCCACATCCAATCCTTTATTTGGTATTCATTTTCTTTTAAGAGGAACCCCGGGTACTTGAAAAAAGAGTTCGATGCTTCTTCTATGAAGGGGAGGTGGCGGAGAATGATCAATTTTTGGGAGATAGGAATGGGGAAGAAGAGAATGATGGACTTCTCAAGATTGGCATCCATGCTAGTTGAGGAAGAAAAGAGGTTCAAAATCGGGTACAACATCTTTGCTTCTATGATAGATTCCCTTCCAAATATGAAGTGTCATCTACAAAAAGAATGTGGGATATAGTGAAGTCCCTAGCAACTTTTACTCCGTGCAAATTCCCCAAAATTATCTCATGAGTGATATGCTTTCTCATATCCTAAATGACAACAAGGAAGAGGAGGGTGAGAGGGGGAACCCTTGATGAAGGCCTAGAGGAATAAAATAAAGATGACACTGATTCCTTGATGAGTACTTCGTAGGAGACTCCTCCGGTGCATGCTTCGATCCAATTTATAAAGTGATAGGGGAAACCCACTTGACTTAAGATTAAATGAAGGTATAACTAGTTTACCTTGTTAAAGGCTTTGGTGAGGTCAATATTCAGCATGAAATCAGGGAGGGAGGAGGTTTTATGGTGTGGATGGTTTCCTAGTCCAATCCTATCTTACCATGAATATTTCGTTGGTATAAGAACCTGAATTGATTGGGAGAAATGTTGGCAGAGAAATAAGGCTTGAGTCGGGATGCAATAACCTTGGAGATTAATTTATAGATGCATTTACAAAGGGAGATATGTCTATAGTGGTCAAAACCATATGGGTGGTATGATTTTGGGATATTTGCTTTGAAAGTTGAATTGAAGGGGAGGTTTGCCATACATGTGGATCAGGATTCCTGCACTGCAACTATGATGTCATCACCAATTAGGTCCCATAAGCCCAAGTAGAACTCAGAGGTCCAACCATTTGGTCTAGGATATTTTTCATGCTGAAAAGCAAGGAGGACATTGTGAACCTTATTCTTTGAGAATTCCTCCATTAAAGTGTCAACCTAATCCTAGTCAACCCACTTGTTGAAGAAAGAGGTAGCTATAAGAATATCCTTGATATTCTCCTTTTTTTATCCAATAAATGCTTTATGTAAAGGTGTACAGTTGCTGAGGAGATGGACTAACCCACATGTTGAATGGATACGAGGTAGTTAGATTCCTAAAGTATCGAGTGACATAAGATTCCCATGACATCAAGAGGATAATTATGTGATATCAGTTTTCTTATTATTTAATTATGAATTCCAATATTGTTATGACATATGGGTGAGTGTGAGATTTGAGAGGAACCATAGCTTTCCCAAAATAGTTGTTTGATGATGGGACTCTTAGAATCATGATGGCATGGTAAGGTTGATGTAGGGTGTTGAGCCTAGTGCTATCACGGCAATGGAGGCATTTATCACCATTTATCCTCTAAAACCTAGAGTCATGGGAGGATGATGTTGAGCATGCTTCCCTAAACATGTGACGACGACTATAAATTGCTTTATGGGGAAGCTTGGTCGATGTAGTCGACACTTCTACTTACGAGTTCTAATTGTGGTAAGGTTGGTACAACCAATGCCACAACATATTACAATAGAGGATGGGACAGTGAGGTCAATTGATGGATGTTGTAGTGACTATATGTTTGGAGTATCTATGGATATTGATGGGACCAAAGATGGGAGTGGATGGTCTTGTTCATTATTATAAACCATCATGATTATATGCTTGATATGCTTCATTATATTTTTCTAATTCAGTTGTAATTCTTTTGTATGAATATTTACTAATGATGCATTGTTTAAATTGTTCTTCCTTATGTTGTTTGAAAGCATATCGTAATTATGCATTAGGGGAATTAAATGTGATTATCAGTACCCATGTGAAGAGTGTGTGCATTGGCCATGTATACACACCGTATGCGAGTACATTAGTATGTGTGGTTAGTACAATATTCAGCATTAATTTGGTTGAGATTAAATGAATTATTAGCTAAAATTATTCATGGGGAAATTATTGAATATCTTCATTGAGGTATTATATATGCAACATTATCCATCCATTTATTTATATTGTTCTCCCACACATAAGACAATGAAGCACAAAAAAAATAATTGTATCCCTCTTATGCATAAAGAATGGATGTTGCATCAAGTGTGGAATGAACCACTAGGTAGGTACGAGGGTAGCAGGTGTACTCATAGCCTAGCTTGATGTGGATTCGAGAGGTTGAGTCTTAGATTGAGGGAGGAATGTGAGATGGTTTAATCTTGGTTTTGGGACTAAGATTGATGAACCATGTATGTGAAGAGAATTGCTCTATAACCGGCGGTTACAACAGGTGGGGACCCATGTAATCTAGTAGATGGATTCTTTTTATATGGACGTCAATGAAAAGGAGGCATGACAGATGACGAGCATGGAAAAGTGAGAGGATTAAGCAAAGGATGGTGATGGTGTAGTCACTATGAAGATAAAAGAAAAGAAAAAAATGAGCAATTTGCATGTAAAAGGGCATATGGTTGCAAGACCTGGTAAGGCATCCATACCCATGGTAACTCACTAGTAAAGTCGAGAGATAGACCTAGGTGATAGGGGGTGTATGTGAGATCCCCAACTCAAGCTTAAAGGGGGGATTTTTAGGGTTAACTTTGACTCGGGCATGATTCAAATGGTTTAGGTCTCACCACGTTTTTTTGGGCACATGGTATTTGGTGACCAATGGTATTTGGTGGCCAATGGTGTTTGGTGATCCATGGTATTTGGTGACCCATGGTATTGGCCTATGGTATTTCATGTAATGAATCCTAGAAAGGCATCGGTATACTCCATTGTAATGTATCCCGGAGGTGAGCAGTGGCTATCTCACTTGGGCCACCAAATACCATTTTCTTTGTCCCCAACCAATATTATATCAATTACTCATTCACTGAGTCAGGGTTAACCTAACAATCCCCCCTTTAAACTTGAATTGGAGAAATGACCAACCCCACTCAAATTTTTTAACGAGGAATCTCACATGCACCCCTTATCACCTAGGTCTATATCCCAAATTTACTAGTGAATTACCAGGGGTACGCATGCCTTAATTACATGGGTCCTCAGCCATTGTAACCGCCAATTCTATAGGAATTATCTTCACATACATGGTTCATCAATCTTGGTCCCAAAACTGAGATTAAACCATCTCACATTCCTCTCGCAATCAAAGACTCAACCTCTATTATCCACATCAAGCTAGGCTACGAGTACACCTGCCACCCTCATACCTACCCAGTGGTTCATTCCACACTTGATGCAACATCCCTTCTTTATGCATAAGATGGATACAATTATTTTTTGCATGCTTCTAAGCACCAGGAGAAATCACATTATAATAGTAACCAAAAGCAGCACGGGTGTTAGGTACCACCGAACATGCACCCTATTCAATTTTAAATTTGATTCAAGGATATGGCCTCAAGGATATCCAACCTTGCACTCTGATACCACTTATTAAGGATTTAATAGCATTAATAAATATGAGAGAGAAATAATACAAGATAACCCAATAAACCACATAATAATAGACACACAAAGTTTATGTGGAAAACCCAAACCGGGAAAAACCACCATAATAGATCTATTATCTCCCTTGACCTAAACTAGTCAAGCCAAGCCGAGTGAGATAGCCACCACTCACCTCCAGGACACATTACAATGGAGTATGCCAGCCCTTTATAGGCTTCATTACATGCAATACCATAGGCCAATACCATGGGCCACCAAATACAATGGGAAACCAAATACTATTGGCCACCAAATACCATTTTCTTTGACCCAAACCAAGATTACCTCAATGACTCATTCACCGAGTCAAGGTTAACCTAACAATCCTCCCTTTAAACTTGACTTGGAGTAATTTCCAACCCCCCTAAAAATTTTTAACAAGGTATCATGCATGCTCCCCTTATCACCTAGGTCTATCTCCCGACTTTACCGTTGATTTACCAAGGGTATATATGCCTTACTTACATTGGTCCTCAACTGATGGTCCTCAACTGATATAACCTCCAGTTCTATAGGAATTCTCTTCACATACATGGTTCATAAATATTGGTCCCAAAATTGATATTAAAAAATCTCACATTCCTCCCGCAATCGAAGACTCAACCTCTCTGATCCACAGCAAGATAGGCTATGAGTACACCTACTACCCTTGTAACTACCCAGTGGTTCATTACACACTTGATGCAACATCCCTTCTTTATGCATAAGAGAGATACAATTATTTTTTCCATGCTTCTAAGCACCCAGAGAAATCACATTATAACGGGAACCAAAAGCAGCAGGGGTGTCGGGTACCACCAAACATGCACCCCATACAATTTTAATTTTGATACAAGGATATGGCTATTGTGGAAAAAAATTGCACAAGTGCACTCTTCCACTTGGTGAGGAGCTAAGCCTTATAGGTTACAGCAAGGCCTCAGAACTTGGAGCCCCTTTTGTTGGTTTGGTTGGTATTCCTCCAAGTGATCTTGCAAGAGATTGTTAGTGTAATTCACATTCAAAGAAAGAATAAGGATAAAAACAAAATGAAAGATATGGGGGGAGAATACAAACTCCAATAACAATTATAGATATGTTAAACCACTCTTGTATTGCCCAATGGAATAGTTGTACAACACCTAGGAGGTGTGCGATTCAAGGGAATCCAACAATATCCCTTAGGGAGCCCTTTCTTGTCCAAACTAAATGCTAAGTAGATGGTAGAACAATGGAGAGAAACACTTTCCCCTTGAAGGAAGGTGGCAAGGGAGCTTGGGAATGCTCACAATGGTATGAAATGGTGGGATATGAAGAAGATCCAACTCAAATCCAGCAGCATAACCTTGCTCTAATTTCTCCCTCCAAAATGCATGACAATGGATTCCTTTTATAGGCCAAGAGGTGGCCAACAAACAACTAGATCCAAATGTGAACTCTCCTCTCCCATGAACTAGTTCCAAGGTACACAAGGGGGGATGATTAATTCCACCAAGTGTGTGAGGAGCCGAATTCGGATACTTAGAGAGGAAAGAGCCTTTAATGCGCTGCTAGGAGTTATTGGTCTCGTTGTTTTGATAGTAGCATGGATATCGAAGGAAAATCCGCGCGGATGTAGAGCGGGCATTATTCAATTAACCTGCGCTATAGCACGGGTCATTAGTGTATTACCCGCACTACCCTTTATACTATATGCTTGGAACATGGATGAAGGAAGATTCAATCCATGTTTGAGTAAATGCCCCAGGAACTGCTACGGAATATTAAAGAAGTAGAACTGCTGGTGAGCATGATAATCCCATTGCGGTGGGGGACCAAAGTGGTATGTAGATATGCTTGAGAGCTTCACTATACTAAATAGACTGCTACCACGATATCTAAATGTGAACAATGCTACCTTCAAAAGTATGTTTCCCCTTGATGCGATGATGTGTTGACGTCGAGCATAGGGAAAACCACTTAGTTAGGGAGCACTAATGACTCTCGCTACTAAGTTTGAGGTGATCCCTTATAGTGATTGAAATGGATCCCAAGGTACAACTGCAACTACTGGAACTCTCAGGATGTAGTGTTTTGACGTTGATGAGAGATGAAGTACATTATGAGATGGGATTCTCATTGTGATAACCAAGATCATACTATAACCAACTGGTGGACGGACAGACCTGACACAAGACTGGTTGATAAGCGTGGGCCTCATAACTTCCTTTGATCAATGTAAACATGGGGAGTGAGGGAGGCAACTTTTCTTTTGAAACGACACAGATTGAAACGAGAAGAGACAAACTACAATTGAAATGGCTTTGATGGATATGCAAAGAGAATGGCAATGGTGACCAGCAAAACAAATATTTTTGAACATATGGAGACTCAAATACATCAATCAAAGGAAACCATGGGTTACTGCTAAAATAATATGGTGTTCCCTCAATGTGAGGTGACGAGGGAACTTGTTTGTCCATAAAGAATATTGGTGGGTTCCCCACATTTTTGGGTGTGTCGGGGGACCAATTTGATGATGGGTGTATTCCCCATGGTTTTGAGTGGGTCGGGGGATACTTTACAATGATGGAGTGAGGGATAAACTAGAGACATAAAGACATGTGCCCCATGAAATTATGCCATGCAGTGTATATCTGCAGGAAAACTAAATAGAACCATTGCTTCTGAGGGTGGGGGCCCCATAGGTGTCTTTGCAGGGGTGATGATACGAGGGGGATTGCAAAGGGTAAATTACTCATGGAGGCATGACAGATCTTTGTGAATTGTTCTTGTATCATGTGCCGAGGGATCTAATGAGTGTCTACTTGGTGGAGTAAATGCATAATTATGCAATGATACTCTAAGTGAGGGTATTTTCAAGTTGGGTCAGATTCCTCGGACTTGTGGGGGGGTGACATCATGGGTGTCAATTGATGACTTGAATGTAAATGGTGTGCACACACATGGGGGAACATGTTATTAATGGTAATGATGATGATGGCACATCAAGGCCATGAATTACGTCCCTATCGTTATCAGCAGTAATACTAGGAGATTCATTATAAATGGAGAGTAAATAGTGTCTATATGCCAGTTTCGGGATGATACCTGTGGTAGTGTGCATGACCCCTATTGTTAGAGCTTGGAGTCTTATTCTTATAAGAAGTTTCGCATTGTCCTGATTGAGATCATGCACATATGGTGGACATACCCAAGTGTAGTAAAGAACATAACCAAGGTATTGACAATGCGACAATCATAGAACCAAAACATCTCGTACTTGTGGGTTACCAGAGAAAAATAGTGTCCCGATGGTGCTAGTTGGAATCCAAATTGGTTGGATCCATGTTGAATATCTCAATGTGCTGATCATGGCAGTGTGAACGGTTTTGGAAACAGAGTTACGGTTTGTTCGCGACATCAATTGGAAGTTTGGGTCGAATGACTATAAATAGGGGTGGGGCCCAATTTTTGAAATCATTTGTACTTTTTTTCGTTGACCTCCTAGAGTGCATTTTGATCGATTCTAGGAGATCTGGGGTTCCTATCGACAAGCCGTGAGATCTAGGTATGCCTTGACCTTTCTCTTTTTAATTTTGTCCGGGTATATTTAGGTTTAGGGGTCCCCTGGGTGGACAGGGGGCCTTTTCAGGTGCTTTGGGCTGCCCGTGTGGGATTTTGAGAAAATATCGCATGGTAGCATGCGATTTCAGGAAATCACGTGCTAATACACATGATTTTCGGGAAATCGTGTGCTACTACGCGTGAGATTTTCCGAAAATCTCACGCGTTGCCATGCACCTCGAAAGCGCGGGTAAAATGTATTGTTCGGTCGCGTGCTGGTTTGGCACAATTGTTACATGGTTAGCCGCACTACTCGCGTGGCCGAGTGGTATAACTCCTACACGCTAGTTTTGTGCGGCCGAACTGTAGTTCGACTACGCTACATGTGGACCTTTTTGGAAAGACCGTGCTACTCCTATTTTATGGATGTATTTACCTAATGAGTGGGTATTGTCCTTATGCAGGTTGTTCTTGTGGCTCATATAGGTATACTTGAGTGGAGAGAGAGGGACTATGATTCCCTCTAAGACTTGGTGCTAGCTGACCGTCCAGCGATAAAGGCTTTGCGCGATGTTGGGCTCTTGAAGTTCTTCAAGTGCCCTTTGATGCGATCAGTGGACTATCTATTGTGGAGGTTACTCAATTTGTGGATCCCAAACTGAGGGTTTTTCTAGGTTGGGGAGGAGGCCTTGAGTATCACGACTCAGGACATTTATTTTTTGACGGGGTTGACTCACTGAGGGGTGAGAGAGCCCTTCCCTCCACAGATGGTGGGAGAGACGATCCACACTCTAGTGGATAGATAGTGCGGCGCTAACAAGAGTTCTGTGAACTATGGTGGAGTGTTGGTGAACCATTTGAGGGCTCTTCACGTGCAGGATATTGTGACAACCATGGTGCGTGTAATGGAGGTTGCGTCCCCCAACCGGATTACAAGGTGCCAGCTCTATTTGGTTGAGAGAGTTATGGTTGGTCGTCACATGGTGTGGGGTCTTTTGTTGTTGCAGTCCATGATGTTGCATATGTCGGATCTACATCGGGGTGGGGCTCGGAGCACTTTCTGCTAAGACAATGTGTTGTGCTCTTATTTCTTCAAGTGCTACCCTTCGTTAAGGCCACAGGTATTAGTTCCATCGAGGGGACCAGAGGAGCCTCAACTGGCATTTTGGGGGTGCATTATGCCTTGTGCTGATGGTAGGCCCATGGGGGCCTATTATACGCCCCAGGTGATGGATGTCTGGGAGAGACACATTGGTCGGGTGGAGAGGTATCCCTGGAGCGGCATGGAATACTGGGAAGATCTAGAGTTTCCCATTCCTGCTGGAGGTTTTGACGCTTCAGGTATGTTTTATGGTTTGTACTTTTCACATATATATTTGTACATACTTTTATTTCTACACATTTATGATATACATGTTTATCAGGTACTGATGATGGTTTCCTCCTATGTGATGTAGATGTAGGTCCTGTGAGGCCACCTCGGAGGTAGATACCGAGGAGAAATCATCGATCTGCTCGGGATGGGAAGGCCATCGTAGGAGCAGGTGGTGTCACCAGAGCAGGAGGATCCGGTGCTGGAGGAGCTGCGGAAGGGGGGCGCTACCGGGTACCGGATGGAAAATGTTATAGAAGACTTGGAGTAGCGGTTCAGTGGATTGTCTACTGGGGTTGATGATCCGGGTTGGGCCGATCTTGAGGACGATGAGTTGGACCTAACACTTCATCTACCTGCTGAGAGTGGGCCAGGTTGGAGGCACATCATGCGGCGGGTAGCAGTAACATTTCATGTGACGCAAGAGGTGTGGGAGGTGCGGCCCCTCCTCCATGACAGAGGCCTCAATAGGGACCAGAGCTGGCATGAGGGGAGGTTGTGCGATCGTTGTCCATTTTGGGACCCCAGGATCCACCAGCTGGCGGGGCAGCTTGATTCTTTGTATAGGTCTATGAGCCCTAGTTTGTATATTTTTTATGATCCTATGGTAGGCGGGTTATATTTGATGTATCCCCCATAAGGATACTATGTATATGCCCCAGGAGGGCCATTTTTGTACATGACACACATTTTTTTTTATGATATATATATATATACCATTTTTTACGGCATGTGATGTATGCATCTCTTTATGTGTGTGATGTATGTTGTATGTTGCATATGTGTTGATGTGATGCATATGTAGTAGTTAACACTAACATATTTGTTTTGGGCATGTTTTATAGACTTAGGACTTATGATGATGGTATACATATATTTGTAGTCGTAGGTGAAACACATAGACGTATTTACGTATGTTTGATATGCAGGGTTATGCAGTCGGGTTATGTACTAGGTTCCAGTTCAACACTTCATTCGCGATGGAGTCGGGAAATGCATTGGCATTTCTCGGTATACGTGTGAAAGTTATGGTTACAAACTGTCGAATGAGAAGGCGCACGTGTAGAAAATTTTGAAAGAGGAATGAGTTGCGAACAAGAAATACATTATTCAACTGCAATATGACCTGTTGTGAGTCAAGGTGTACTTGTAGATGGTGAATTTCCAGGTCCAGGGCATCGCTTAATAGTCCTATTACGACATCGTATTCTGCTTGGTTGTTTCTAAGTGCCCCCAAGCAAACTCCGCTAGTGTGGTGCAATGTATGGGAGGGGGTGTATATAACCCAGGTAGTAGATGCTAGATGTTTGGACCATCGACTGGCGTCGTCTACATATCCTATGTAGATGTCCGACTGGGAGACCATCTGCATTCAGAAGAGATGGATTTTACTTTCTAATTCAAAAAAGAAAGTAAATTTTTGACACAAATAAGAAAATCAATGGCTGGTGTTGGTTACCTTGTTTGTGTTGCGTGGGTTGACCCCCTGTTGGTTTTTTTATTTTTTGGGAATGCTTGTAGGTGGTCTGTGTCTTCGTCGAAAGATGAGGAATCACTACAACTAAGGACACTGGCTAAAGGAGATTCGGTACTGATGGTATCTACTAAGGTCGGTATTACTTCCTTGGTTGGGTTCTAATTCACCTTGCAGTCTCATTAGTTCGAGACATGCTTCTCTTTTGACGCGCAAAGTGGGGCACTGAAATGAGAAATGGGTGGTCTCTCCACAAGATCGGCAAGGTCTTGGTACGCATGGACAAAAGCATTCTTGGACTTCCTAGGTGTTGATTTGCTCCATTATGCATGCAATGGAACTAGAAGGAATCATGTGTGTGGAATTTCCACATGATGAGCATTCATTGTGTGACGGCATTGTCATAAGTTCATATGAGTTTTGCGACATGATAGGCTCTACCACATTTTCTGTAGCTAACACAAATTTTGTGGGAGGCGCGACTGACAATATCATTGATGTGGTGATCACATTAATGGATGCTACTTCTTGGGTTGAGAAGGGGGGTTCCTCAATCGTTACTTGAGTAAGACGAACGGTTTCCAACACCTCTCGGTATCGAGGGAGTTCATGGAAATGGTGCATATAGTGCCCATATTGAGCGCATATGGAACATGCGTGATTCATACGTAATGTTTTGGACTTAGATTTGGGTGAGGGAGGTGTGTCCCCTTTCATTGTCGGTGGAGCGTGTGTTATGCTAACAGGATTGTTGAGAAAATGCATTAGCTCTGGTAGAGTAGGACATAGGTTTTTTGTGTGGCATTGATTCCCGCAAAGGGAACACAACGATGTGACCCTTTGAGTGGGAGTATTTATCATAACTGGGGATTTTAACTCCTTATGGTTAATGCCCCCATGTTTTAGGCTTCGCAGTTTCTATTGAATTAAACATCGAGTTAGGTAATAGGGGACCTTTCAACTTTGATTGTTTAGTGCCCCCATTGGCGATCTTAGCGATGACCGATTATGATTTAGTTGTAGATGTCATAGGTTGGGATATTGTAATTGAATGTGTTATGGGCCTTGTAGGCGTAGAAGCCAAAACAGAGACAAATTCGTAATGGGTGATGGGTTTGGAAGCCATATCTAGGTAGGGTGGTGTGAGGTAATATACCGGTATTCCCAAAGTTAGCCTAGGTAGAGATAACTGAGCCATAACCGGTGTCCCTTGTACACTCATGGGGGGATAAAAGAATGGGATTTTAAAAATCGATGGTACCGATGGAATCAACGTTTATTCAATGCCATGACTCAGCGGTGCTGCTGATGATGGTGTTGAGGTGGAGGCAGCTCCATTTTCAGCGGTGAAAATCATGCACATTAGTCCATCGGTCGAGGTAGGGATCTTAGGTGGTGGTCCCTAATACGCTCCTAACAAATTGGAGTCCTTGTACATACTAGGGGCAATGTCAACATACAGTTGATCATCACCTAGAATAGTCACTAGGACATTGTCGGGGTTTCCTGTGGTATTAGGGTCATAGTAGTTAAGCTAGTTGAGGGTAACTACCTTCCCATTTAAGGGAAGCATCATGATGCGAAAGACTGAGGAGGCTACCGCCTTCATGGCATACATGTAACTACACCCTAAGAGGATGTTGTAGTTGAGTTCATCGTCAACTACTTAGATATCGATCATAATCATCTTGCCGATCATAATCATCTTGCCCCCAGATATATGGGGACATTTGGTACAGTCCTCTTGGTTGGGATGGTCTCCCATCATATGCGCAAAGAGCGATAGACGAGGGGACCAATTTAGGGGACCCTAATCGTTTCCAGACTTTTATAGACATGCCGCAAGTGGATGATCCTTCGTCAATGATAAATCGATGGATCATGACGTTCTTTACAGTAACTGGAACTTGAAATGCGATTGACGATGGTAGTCGTAGGTCACCTTTGTCAATATTAAAGGTCATGAGGTGATAGTCGAAAGGATCGACAACACTGAATGCATTGAGTAATTCCTTTCTCTGTGTTGGGAAATACTGTAACACTTCTAATGTGTACATGGCTGCAGGGGATTGATCCAAGTCATCCACAATATTGTAATTGTGGGCGGATTTCATGTGAGGGTTATTAGGGGTACGTCGAAGTGGTACTTTCGGAATCCATGGGATTTGTTTGATATTCAGGCATGGTATCTGTAGAGATCCCCTCGAGGGGATAGGAACGTCTTCCACTTTGGGTCTAAAAGGCCCATCATAACCTCTAGATCGCGTCTAAAGTTTTACATCCAATGTATAGATATTTTGAAAAGAGTCACCACTGGGTGGGTGAGGATCTTGTTGTGTGACTACCCCTTGATTTGCCAAGGGTTGTTGTAACACGACGGTTTGTGGTCGGGGAGGATTCACTACCTGAGGAGGGTTTGTCACTGTGTTTTTTTTGGCCTCGACTAACTGTTGGAAGTCGGGGATAAGAGGACAATGATGTGTGTAATGGCCATAGTCATCGCAAATGGAGCAGCAATAATTGGTTCTCAGGGTGCGATTCTTCCCTTGTTTGGGGGGGTTGTTAGTCCCTTCATTTTGGTTACCTATATTCTAGTTTTGTTGGGGATGGGGGTTTCCCCCTTGCCCCGGCTATTGATTCAGTTTGTTCTTATCTTTATTTTTCCCCATATTTTGTGGATTTTGGGGGTTTGCGGCATTCAATTGCTCAAATTGTTGAGCTTGTTGGACATAAGAAGGTTGAACTAGGTTGACCCCCATGTTGGGGGCAGGTTGCTGACCAATTGGGCATGGGAAGGGGTAATAAGGGTTATACCCCCAGGGTAAGATAAATGTGGTTTGTGTTACATAAGAGGTGGATGTAGGAACGGCTTGTGCCATTGGTGGTCTAGGAACCGGCATCACTTGGATAATGGTCGGGTACATAAGACTATACGGTCCATACTGTAATTGACCAACTGATGGTGTTGGTACCGGTGTATGGGGTATCGACGCAGGTGACATGGATGGGTAGTATGGAACCATGTTGAATGGCGCTGATGTAGTAGGAGGAACCTTTCCTAAATGGGAAATGGACCCAATAAGCCCATCTGTAGAATGTGACAATCCCGAAGGTGTAGGATCCAATGACCAATGCCGAGGGGAATTGGGGAGGATATTGTAAAGGTAGTCGGATTGTGCATATATGAGGTTGAAATGTCGTGCTTTCATAACAGCCTCTTCCTCGCTCTGTGGCATGGAGGTGGCAACATCTTTAGCTATGGCGGGTTCGAGAGATTTGATAAACCAATCCAACAAAAAGGGAGATTGTATTTCGATCTTGCATAATGTGCGGCGTGTTCGCCACTCATGGATGTGGTCCACGATGTGGGTGGAAGTATTTTTCCGAAACTCGGTAAGAATTTTGAGGCCAAGGTCATGTCGAATTGGGAGCTGGAAGTAAGTAAGAAACGCAGTATTCAATGTTGTGAATGTGGCATGGGTTTCGCTTGCTAAATTGACATACCATTTGGATGTCATGCCTGTGAGAGTATGCTGAAAGAGGCGGAGCCTCACAGGATAATCCACTATGTTGTTAGATGAACACCATAAGTGAAAAGACATGACATGGTTGGCGGGATTGTCCCCCTGCTTTCCTTCAAATTTAGGGATATCGGAGGGAATTTTATCTGGCATATCCAGACATGTGGGATCATGAGCTATGGGATCATTAATCAGTTTGGCCAAATCAGGTAGATTTAAACTAGCCATGAATGGTAAGGTAGGGACTACTAGTCTTGCCATTTTGTGTGGGATGTAATTTACACGAGGGGGGGACCCAGGTGGTGTTGTAAACAATGGTTGACCTACTGCAAGAGAGGAGGGGTCAAAGGGAACTGAGGGATCTACAAGGGGAGAAGTCAGTGGGGTACCTCCTCCAATGGGGGAAGAAGTGGTGTAATTAATCATTTCTCCGAGAGGAGAAAATGCACCTATCAAGGCTTGGCCTAGACTAGATGATCCTATCAATGTAGCCTGGGAACGACCCCATCTAGGGTACCTTCCTTATGAACCACGAGAAGAAGGTGTAAAAACACCCCTTGAGAGAGGGGATAGGCCTTGCAGTCTACAAGACTGTCTCAGGATGTTGTTTTTTTCCTCAATGGTGAAGGATTTGTATCAGATGAGAGTGATAGTCAATTTAAACACAATTGACCAAATGCAAAAATATGCCAACCACAATAGATGAAAAATGGTGTGATAAGTGAGTGATATGTGCAATGTCAGTTTTAGTGCATGAGTTTCAACATGTAGCTTCTTTTTATTACGAGTTTAGTGAAATTGTAGTTAAAAATAAAATAAATGTAAATTCCCTAACAAGACCTAGCGTCCTTCTTCTCAAATGTAACTAGCCCTCCCAAAAGCACAATTGATGGTGATAATGGTATCCACTCACCAATCTACTAGTGGAGGTAACAAAGAGATAGTTCTATCGGCGATGCGACCAATGTTCCAATCAAGAATACTTGGAAACACCTCCCAAAGGAAATAGCTAACTTCAGGAGTCAATTGCACTCACAATTGATCCTTGGTGATATCCTAAGTTGGTCCACTAAGATACCTTGCGTCAATTGTGGATCAGTGGTTCGGCCTGCACGGTATAGTGTCATCTTCCTACGACAAGCTGAGTGGCTTGTAGGGGATATCAGGGCAACTATACCTCGGCTTTCACCTCCTTGGTCACGATGCACTTCTGATCGGGGTTTTCTTTTAACACTTGCTTATAGCAGGATTTTGTAAGTTCCCTATGAGACGACAATGCTATGTTTCAAAATATTGCTAATGAAACTAGATTGGTGGGAATTAACGGATGCCTAACCCAATCAATCCTACCTAACTAAAATATTGTTTTGTGACCTCCTGTGGAGGATTTTAGTTGGTCAAGACAATTACAATGTTGATTTTAAGGGGTTTTGAGTGTTCACTTATGGAGTGTAAGAGAGGTATTTCACAATACCTACCTTTCTGATTCACCAAGCTCACATGAAGTGCGAGGTGAAGAGCATACTTGGATCGGAAGAGTCTTTAGGTCTCTTAGTGTGTGCTAATGGTGCAAGTCTCTTAGTGTGTGCTAATGGTGAAAACATATGTGATGAAAGCAAATTGATATCGGCAAATTAACTAGAAGATCATATCAAGTAACATACTTTTAACTCTAAAAGAAGCTAATGATGTTTTGCAAATCAAAGATGCTAACTAATAAACAAGTGTGCAATGGAGGTATTTCACTCTTCTTGCCCTTTTCTGATTCACCAAGCTCACATGAAGTGTGAGGTGAAGAGCATACTTCACGAGACAAGAGTATTTAGGTCCTTTCTTGTGCGCAAAAAGTGTATTCTACACTAGCATTAATACTAAAAACATGTCAATTGTGCATAAACAAGAAATGGTCTTGAATACTAGTAGAAACAATGGGTCCCGTTGAAAACCTCAAAGTTGTTTACCTAGGTAAGTTTCAAGAGAGATGAACTCTTTTATTCCTAATCTTGGTCTAGGTGAACTAATTACTAAAAAATTAAGTAATTATGTGAATTATCCTTAATTCAAGTTCATTAGTAAGCAGCAATTGGACTGCCAAATTAAACTATGTAGATAAAAAGCAAATAAACAAGGGTAGTGCGGCTAAATCATACTTTGTCACACGGACCATGTGCGTAAATTCGAAACAGGTGCGCTGAATAGCGCGGGTGGTACATTAACCAACTGCACAGATAACCTTAATGGGGTAGCGCTACCTACGCTGATTGTGCGACTGTCAGAGTCGTTTCTGCACTGGTAGCGCATCCAAGAGGCCGAGATCTGCGCTACTATGTAAAAATAAATTGGGGCTGACTTGGGGCTAAATTCTGGAAGCGAGAGGTGGAATAACTGATCTCCTGCAATTGAAAAATACCCAAAATTAATTACTTAGCATAAAAAACCTATTTTAATGAGAAATGAATAAAAATAAGTATGGTCGCCATTAGAACTGTTGTGGAAAAAATTGCACAAGTGCACTCTTACACTTGGTGAGGGGCTAATCCTTGTAGGTTGCAAAAAGGCCTCAATCCTTGGAGCCCCTTTTTTGGTTTGGTTGGTATTTCTCCAAGTGATCCTGCAAGAGATTGTTAGTGTAATTCACATTCAAAGAAAGAAATAAGGATAAAAACAAAATGAAAGAGATGGGGGGAGAATGCGAACTCCAATAACAATTATAGATATGCTAAACCACTCTTGTATTTCCCAATTGAATAGTTGTACCACACCTAGGAGGTGTGGGATTTAAGGGAATCCAACAATCTCCCTTAGGGAGGCCTTTCTTTTCCAAACTAAATGCTAAGTAGATGGTAGAACAATGGAGAGAAACACTTTTCCCTTCAAGGAAGGTGGCAAGGGAGCTTGGGAATGCTCACAATGGTAGGAAATGGTGGTCTATGAAGAAGCTCCAACTCAAATCCAGCAGCATAACCTTTCTCTAATTTATCCCTCCAAAATGCATGCCGATGGCTTCCTTTTATAGGCCAAGAGGTGGCCAACAAACAACTAGATCCAAATGTGAACTCTCCTCTCCCATGAACTAGTTCCAAGGTACACAAGGGGGGCTGATTAATGCCACCAAGTGTGTGAGGATATGAATTCAGATCCCTGGAGAGGATTGAGCCTTTAATACGTCGTTGTGAGTTAGTGGTCTCGTCATTGTGACAGTAGCACAGATATCGAAGGAAAATTCACGTGGATGTAGCGCGGGGATTGTTGAGTTAACATGCACTATAGCACGAGTCATCAGTGTATTACCCGCGCTACCCTTTCGTTTGACTACTTTTGGAAATTATGGGCTCATGTTGTGTTTTGGATTTGTTGAGGATGCCTGTGGTGATATGCATTCTTTATGTTGATGACACCTTACTGGATGAATCGTCGAAATGTCGCATGTGTGTAACTTTTAGGCATTAACAATGGCCTCAAGGATCTCCAACCTTGTGCTCTGAAACCACTTATTAAGGATTTAAGAGCATTAATAAATATGAGAGAGAAATAATACAAGATAGCCTAAGCAACCACATAACAATAAACACACAAAATTTATGTAGAAAACCCAAAATGGGAAAAACCACCATAATAGATCTATTATCTCCCTTGACCTAAACTGGTCACATCGGGACAAGTGAGATAGCCACCGCTCACCTCCAGGCCACATTATAATGGAGTATGTCAAGACCTTTATAGGATTCATTACATGCAATACCATAGGCCAATACCATGGGCCACCAAATACCATGGAACACCAAATACCATTGGCCACCAAATACCATGTGCCCAAAAACACATGCTAAGACCTAAACCGTTTGACTCATTCCCGATTCAAGGTTAACCCTAACAATATATATGTGTGTGTGTGTGTGTGTGTGAATTTATGCAACATTATCTAGCCATTTATTTATATTGTTCTTCCACACATATGAGTATAGGGTAGTAATCTCAAGTCATGTTGGCAGGTGGTTTGTATGAGTTAGTTGAGCAGCATCGCAGATGCTGCACAAGGTCAAAGACATCGTGCAAGGAGGAAAACCACGAACAAGTCGAAAATAATAGTATTTTATGTATTTTTGGGTCATGTTGAACCGCACTGTGCAAGTTAAGGGTCGTTTTGTTGTAAATATTGTTAGAAGGTAGTTAGGCGGTCGGCTAAGTGGACCATGAGTGCAAAGGCGCAAGTCTATAAATAGATGTAGCATTGCAAGTACTATAAATCTTGAATGGTGATCCAGAGAATTGTTATTGCGAGATGTTTTGGATAATGATCTAAGTTTGTTTGAATCTGGGTATGCGACAGAAGAACTATATTGTTGTATATGTGGTTTAATGCGAAGGTTAATATGACATGACGGATTTTTGAGCAGAATCACTGTGTCCTTTCCTGTTTTCTGTTATGAATGTGATCTGCAATATGAATCTGTAAATGATGTGATGTTTTCCTGTTTCAAATGATGTTATGATGTTAGATCTGTTTGCGCATTGATAGTTTCGTTGGCAATGAGATCTGTTGAATGATGTTGTAACTCTGTTTAATGCATAAGTTGAATAATTAGATTTGATATGTAACGTTGCACTAAGTCGATAAGTAGCCACACATGGTCCTTCTTCATTTGGCAGAAACGTGGTTCCGTCAACTCTCCCTCGAACATCTCGGGTGAGACTTCATCTGCTCCGCAGGTGTTGCTGGACACGGTAAAACCTGTCTAGGCCGATGCTCAGGGAGATCGCGGTGGGTTTCGGTGTCGATAGAGTGAGGAACCCCTGTCAACTGGGTTTGTGTCAACAAATGGTTCCATTGTTGGGACCCTAGCACGAAGTGAAGGGAGGACTTGTTGTGGCATCCAACAAGACCAAAAATTCAAGATTGGTTCGATCAAAAGTTGCAAGAGTTCACTGAGAAAGAGAATCAGAACCCTAGGTTGACAACGGATTGGTGGTTGGAAAGGTATATAAATGACGGTCCACACGAATATTTTTTCTGTGAATTCCCGATCATCTTGTATGAGTGGTTGGCGCAATTGAAATTTCACAAAGTAAATTTCCAAGGTGGTGAGCCAATGTCCTGGACCTTAGAATTGATCCAGGAGTTGCAGGAGGTAGACAACAGAGCATCGCAGGCTGTTGAAGTTTGGTTCGACAGTATATTGGAGGGCTATATCATAGAGTTTGCAGTTGACATGACTAAATCCTATAGCGAAGCTGAAAGGGAATTTTTCAATGGACCAAGAGGCAGGTTCCCGTTGTCGCTGCAATTGTCCATTAAGATGCTCATCTGTGAAAAGGGCATACTAAAGATGAACCTCGAGTAGAAGAACCCTGGTGGGCAAAAGCTGTGGATACCAATGGAATGACACGGGGTATATGGGTGCAAGTTATGATGAGACTGTGAAGTAAGCTGAGGAAGAGAGTGGTCTTACGAGGGGAGGAGCAAGGTTTCGACAAGAGAAGAGGCAGAGGACAGGAGAAGGTCCTGCTGCGATCAAAACGCAAAACCGCGAAGGAAGACCACACAAGACGAAGTGACCTCACAGTGCCAACAAGGACAACCAGGCTACGCCCATGATAGAGGCAGGACTAACCCCTAGCAGTAACATACCCACACCTCTGCTCACTATCTCACAACCAGGAAGAAATACGACTTTGACACCGCCGTGTTCATTGTGTCAACATCACTTTATTACTAGCGGATCAACGACTGTAGGAAGGAATCCCAGGATGGTGGGCAAATATGCGAAGTTAACCTATGTTCCATGGAAATGGAACTGACAACCCAAAGCAATAGTTGTTCTTATGTGAAGTTGTGTGTACTGTTAAATAGATTATGGACGATGAGGCCAAGAAAGGTCAATTGACGATGACTCTTCGAGGTTGCGCACTAGACCAATTCATCAAATTTGTACAAGTTACTACAGGAAGTCCAGAGAAAACATTGGATGAAGTTAGAAAAGGGTTAATCGCAGAGTTCAGAAAACCGAACTCCGAAGCGCAATACATTACGGAACTAAAGGAGATCAAGCAGTATCTGAATGAAATTGTTTGGGATTTTGACCAAAGGTTTAAAACACTAATGGAAAGAGTCAGCTTCGAGATGAGTGACGTTCAGCATAAGGAATGGTTCATCGCAGCATTACTACCTCATATTTGACTCCCATTGATGCAGCAAAACATTGCGATGCCCAGCGAGGCTCTGAATATTGCGATGAGGTTAAAATCTTTACCTATCAGTGAGAATGTAGCCGTCATGTCTCATATCCAAACGCAACTGGCAAACCTAACAATTCAGTTGAAAGATCTCAAGAAGGGTATAGAACACCGCGAAGAGGCTTGGTGTACACGACGTCGTGCAAAGGGTCATACCAAGGATAGATGCCCATATTTCTGCAATTATCTGGTATCCGAAGTGCCAAACCCATTGAATGGCGGAGGTATGCCATTGTGTCGCATTTGTCAAGTTTATGGGCATCGACATGAGGAGTGTCAATACATGCAGAAGATGGTCACAAAGCTAATGAATTTGTACTGTACATTCTACAAGTCTGTCAGGCATGAAGATAAGGATTGTCGTGCATATGGCCTACTTCAGGAAAGAACATACGACTCATACTATGTGAAGGACGACCATCGTACAGTACAGCAACCGCAACTGCAGCCACAGGTGGCCCAGCCGCCACCTCAACCGAAGATGCAATTTGTATTGCAGCTACAACCACAACAGCAGTTTGTACCACAACCGCATTATAATCAGATGCAAATGGCTCCACAAAATCCATAGTACGTTCAGCCAGCGCCGTATGTTCAGCCAGGGCATTGTCTTCAGCTGCAACCGAATCCCTTGCAGCAACAATTTAATCAACCGCAATATCAGCAGCAAGGAGGATTCCGCGGAAGACGAGGTGGAGGCTTTGGTCGAGGAGGAGGACGAGGTCACGGACCTATCCAATGTTATAATTGCGGAGTATTGGGACACTATCGGAGAGATTGGCCATAGTTGCAAACACGGTGTACATATTGTTTTGGTATTGATCATGCTGTTGAGAACTGTCCACAGCTGATCACAAGATAGCAGGCCGAAAATGTTCTGCAGTTGCAGAACCAGAACCAGAACCAGTTTCAGAATCAAAATCAAGTTCAGAATCAGTAACCACTGCAGAATCAGAATCAAATGTAGTACCAGAATCAACGATAGAATCAGAATGCAAATCAAAATGTGAATCAACCTGCGAACCCACCTCCGAACCAGAATTAGGGACCAACTGTCACGATGATTTCAGCAAAGCCAAGGACGCAGGATGTTGCTATTGCTGTTATCACTCGTGGAGGTGCAATAATAGGAGAAGATGGTCCGCATCCACTGATTCGACTGGCTAGAAAGAAGAAGGTGCAGTTTTATATTGATGCTGAGCGAGATACGTTCTTTAAAGCGCGTGATGCGATAGGAAGAAATATTGGTAAGTCAATTATCTATGACATGCCCCCTGCTTTTGATTCAACTTCGGGAGAAGGACCATCGTGACAGTGTGGTATGTTGCAGAACTTATTTGAAAGTTGCTTGGTGCTAGCAAGAGATCATGATTCTCTTGCTGAGATCGAGAGTCTGCTGCATTGACCGGCCAGGGGACGGAAAGAGTCCGCAGTGAATTCTTTACAGAGGAAAAAGACAGGAAAAGAGATGCGCCTGAATGTCTAGATTGGGGACGACGACGTAGATTCATTCATTCTGGATCTAGGCTCAGATTTCAATATTTTAACAAAGCAAGCATGGCCGAAAATGGGGATCCCAATGCTGAGTTGGTATCCCATGCAGCTGCGATTGGCTAACCAGGCCAAGGTAACACCAATTGGGAGAGTTTCGCGCCTTGTTGTGGATATTGAGGGGATGAAAACATATGTTGATTTTGATGTTATTGAAGTTGTTGATGGGGGAAGCTGCTATCCCACGTTGCTAGGGATCGGATGGGCCAATAATAGTATGGTAGTAATTAATTTCAAGAAGCGGGTGATGACTTTTGAAAATCAAGACCTCAGAGTTATAGCACCATTGGATCCGACTGAAGGGCGCAAGTATGTTGAACTAGTCAGGGGCAAAGTATTAAGGAGATGGGATCACGCATGTAACATTTCGGAAGACTACATCCATCCAACTAATGACGGTGAACTCGGATGGCACATCTTTAGCTCGGTGTCTTTCGATTTTGATGATGCCTTAGAGAATTGGTAGAATCGCATGCATGAGGTGTCATTCAGGAAGTGTGTTTTCTGACGCAGTCACTGTGTCGCCTTGCAACTTAAATTGTTGAATTACTAGTATACGAAGGACTGCCCGGGTTGTCTGAATTTTTAGTAGCATTTGAAGACAAGGTGTCTGAACCACAACGATTGCTGGCATTGGAGGAGGCGTTGAAGGCTGCTCCAACACGTTGGTGGGAGACCCATAAAAAATCGATTACCGGGTGGTCACACTGTCGAAGACTGATGACGGTTCGCTTCGGCAACACAGAAATATACCACACCGGAAGGTACGATGGGTTGAATGACCCTGGTAGTCATCTGATTGAATGTCAGACTTTGTGGGCCTCGCGACCAAAGGATGAATGGGTCCATGTCTTTGTCCACACTTTGGATGAAATGTCGCGATCTTGGTATGTTGCAGCTGAGTTGCGCGGGGAGATTACCACTTGGTTAGAGTTGACGGTTTGATTTACTCATACCTTCAGTTTCACGGATGCCAATCTAGATGTTCATAATTCCTTGTAGCTCATCTATGACATCGTTCTGAAGGTAGTTCTAGTGGCATATCTCATGGATCCGCATACGCATTGTCAGATGTCGTAGGAGAACCCAAAGTTTGAAAATGTCAAGGGTCATTTCAAGATGTTTACAGACTATTCCTGGTCAATAAGCCTGTGTTGGGGGGGGGAGATATGCCGCTGGCTACTTCTCTTTCAGGAGTTTGATTTTGAGGTAATTTTGAAGCCAGGTCGCTTGAATGCGAGGCCGGATCATTTATCGTGAATTGAGACAGGCGAGGAACCAACCAACATTGAAGATGGGTTTCTAGATGCGCAACTATTCAAAGTCAAGGTGGTTGACGACTACTATGAAGAGATAATTCAGTTTTTGGCGATGGGAACTGCACCAGAGGAGTTTACCACAAGTCAAAAGAAGCAGTTGGTGGTTAAGGCTGCAGATTTCCAGTTTATTGTTGGACAACTGTATAAACTCAGACCAGATGAGATCTTGCGGCACTGTGTCCTACCTCATGAACAAGGGCATATATTGGCCGAGGCACATGCACGAGTGGCTGGTGGACATTATGGCGGTCATGCTACCACTAGAAAGGTGCTTCACGCAGGGATTTGGTGGCCCACTCTTCACAACGATGCAACGGATTATGCGTGGACTTGCGATGTCTGTCAAAGAACTGGAAAACCTTCCAGGAGGGATGAGATGTCGCTGCTACCTCAAGTGACATTGCAGCCATTTGATAAATGGGATGTGGATTTCGTGGGACCAATCAACCCACCTGGGAAGAGAACTGGCATGCGGTACATCATTACCACAACTGATTATTTGACAAGGTGGGCGGAAGCAGCACCAGTTGTAGATTGCACCGCTACGACAATAGCGCGATTCTTGTTTGACAATATTGTTACACTGTTTGGATGCCCAAAGATATTTATGAGTGATTAGGGGAGTCACTTCATCACTCACACAGTCAGCGCATTGACTAAAGAACTTCACAGACAACATAAGAAGAGTACCCCATATCATCTGCAGCAAAATGGCATAGTGGAGGCCTTCAACAAAGTGTCGGAGCATGCGCTTACAAAGATTTGTAATGCAAACCGCGATGACTGGGATTTGAAGATTCCAGCAGTCTTGTGGGCATATCGCACTACCTGCAAAAGATTGACAGGACAGACACCATTTAAATTGGTGTATGGGCAAGAGGCAGTTATGCCTATGGAGTACATTGTTCCGAGTTTGCGCATAGCGGCATCGATAGGCATGAATGATGAAGTAGCATTGGCAGAACGCCTGGAGCAACTGGTGCAGCTTGAGGAAGATTTCTTTCTCACAGGTTTTCACCAGCGTGTGGAGAAGGATCTACAAAAAGCTTGGCATGATCGCCATATCAAAAATAAACAGTTTCAGAAGGGCAACTTGGTGTTGTTGTATGACAACAAGTTCAGGAAGCATCCCGAAAAGTTACAAATGCATTGGATGGGTCCATATGTTATTAGTATTATTACTACAGGAGGCATAGTACAGCTGCAGCAGTTAGATGGAGTGATGCTACCAAATATGGTGAATGGTAGCTGGCTGAAGCCCTACAGGACGGGCCCAGAGTCACGCGATGCTTAACCGCATTGCGGGGAAAAAAAATGCAGGATGCTAGGTGGTAGGATGGTGCACCAACAGGAATAGAATGTGCAAGAAGGCATGATGATAGCACCATGCCGCAACAACTGCAGGATCATGACACAATCAAATCAGCAATAAGTGCAGACCATTAAATGCAGTTAGATGTTGGCACTCGTTGAAGGGACATGTATTTATGGTGGACCAACCGTTAGATTGACAAGATCGACGTCAGATTTGGATAGTTAACACATGATTTAGTCATAATCATTGAGTTGATGTGGTCATGATGATAGATGGATTGGATCGACGTCTCACACAATTGGCATGCATGGAAACAGGGGGGAGCATGGTCGATGCTTTGCGCATATGAGGTCAAATCTGAGCATGAGTGCTGCGTATCTGCCTCACCAGGAGATGGCAGAATGGTATGATGACAGGATTGGAAACTTATGCGAATGGATTTGCCAATGATTTCAGCATCAAGCATCCAGGACACGCTGAAAACACATAAATACAAGCACAGGAGACTAGCTGAGAAAAGAGGTATCTATCAGCCGAGAGGAACCCATGCTGCGAGCAGGTCAGGAAGCTAGATAAGTTAGGAATTCCAAGGAGGCTGTGGAAATTATCTATTTCATTTCGTGCGGCAGCACACCAGGTGCGTTGAGGGCTTGAACGACGAGTGTGCATGAGCACCCAGAGAACAAAGCGACGCAAACACTTGGGATAAATGGAGACGAGGTCTCACCCAAGATGTCTAAGTATGTGGTGGTAGTTCGAAGATTCATGGTCCTCCCGACCACCAGAACGGTAGGGACAGAGGTTCCCTGGCCCCAATAGTCAGTGATCCCAGGTGCGAAATAGATGTGCCAGATCAACTGGCCTATCTCGCACCTTGGCACTGTCAATAAAATTTTCCTCGAACTAGAACAACTACGTAGTGCGGCAGCAGCGACCGAAGCAATAGACGATCAAGGTTTCCAGAGACTGGAGGATGAGTTTGAGAAGTACCTGACAGTGTGTCTAAGACCTTCATATCAATATGAGAAGTACATGACAATGAGCCTGAGATCGTCGTATCAGTTTGATAAGTACACAACAGCGAGCTCCAGACAGTAAGAATAGTTTCAGATGAATAATCCAGCAACGGATGAGTATAGTACACCATGTCCAGCTAACGTGGCTCGAGGGCGATCCAAAATATTGTGTTGGGGGCCTGTTGGCAGGCGGTTTGGATGAGTCAGCTGCACAGCATCGTGGATTCTGCGCAAGGTCAAAGACACCGCACAAGGAGGAAAACTGCACACAAGTCGGAAATAATAGTATTTTATGTATTTTTGGGTCATGTTGAACCGCACTGTGCGAGTTAAGGGTCATTTTGTTGTAAATATTGTTAGAAGGTAGTTAGGCAGTTGACTAAGTGGACCATAAGTGAAAAGGCACAAGCCTATAAATAGATGTAGCATTGCAAGTACTAGAAATATTGAACGGTGATCCAGAGAATTGTTATTGCGGGATGTTTTGGATAATGATCTAAGTCTGTTTGAATCTAGGTATGCGACAAAAGAACTATATTGTTGTATATGTGGTTTAATGCGAAGGTTAATATGACATGATGGAGTTTTGAGAAGAATCACTGTGTCCTTTCCAGTTTAATGTTATGAATGTGATTTGCAATATGAATCTATAAATGATGAGATGTTTTTCTATTTCAAATGATGTTATGCTATTATATATTTTTGTGCATTGATAGTTTCGTTGACAATGAGATCTGTTGAATGATGTTATAATTTTGTTTAATGCATAAGTTGAATTAGATCTGATATGTAATGCTGCACTAAGTCGATAAGTAGCCACACATGGTCCTTCTTGATTCGGCGGAAATGTGGTTCCATCAACTCTCCCTCGAACATCTCGGGTGAGACTTCATCTGCTCCGTAGGTGTTGCTGGACAGGGTAAAGCCTGTCTGGGCTGGTGCTCAGGGAGATCGTGGTGGTTTTGGGTGTCGAAAAAGTGAGGAGTCCCTGTCGACTGGGTTTGTGTCAACAAGTCATAAAATTTAAAACAAAAAATAATAAATCAGGGAGTAGTATCAACCCTATGTTCATTTCCAAAAAAATTATGGAAAATAAAAACAGAGAAATTGCAAGGGAGGTATCCGCAACCCACTCTATTTAAAAAACATAGCTTATGATGACTGTTACTTCATATAACAGTTTATTTGATCAGTTGATCTGCATTTCCCTGGTGGTTTGATGTCCATCAGGATCTTTGATTTGAAATCTTATCTACCTTGTTTCTAGATGACATTTTTCCTTTGCATGGGAGTCCGCCTTTTGATTAAATTCTTTGTAGGTATGTGTTATGCATACATCCACAAGAGTGCATTATAGACCTTTTATCTTCTTCAACAATGGTTGCATCTATATATTGGGGAAGGTTTCCTCTTGGTTTTCCTATGCAATGAAGTCCGTGAAGATCACCATATTTTGTATAGTATATGTATGTGCTAGATTAAGGGCTATGTAGATACTTTGTAGTTCTGCAAAATTGTTGGTATTGATGACCAAATCCTACTAAGAAGAGTAGCTCATGCCCCCGATAGATAATATAACCCCATATCCACTCAAGCCCGAATTTCCATTGGATAACCCGTCACATAAATAGTATGGTCGATTTGGGTTGAGGCTGAGGGGAATAGGATTCCAACATTTTCTAGCTTTCCCTCTATGTGGATCCTTTTATCCTATGAAGAGTCATTGTAGGCATAGGAGTCATGTCTTTGAAAATAACCTCATTTATGGATATCCATAGTGCCCACATCATATTTAGAGGCAAATCTTGATACACTGGGATGAAGAAACTTGCAAACCAATTGTCACACACTTCCATAAGGGTATCTCTTTTCCACTCTAGTCTTTATCCCAATGAATCTATCACAAATGTTGGAGATACTGAGAGGGGGGTGAATCAATATTAAGAACTTTTTACCATTTCAAACATTAATTATATCACATAAACATTAGCCTTTAACAATGTCATTCATCATCACATAAACCATACACAGTGCACAAGAGATTTAACGTGGAAACCCAAACGGGAGAAAACCACATAATGCTTTTCTTATATAATAGCAAGATTACATTCATAGTAAGCACTAGCTTCCAAGATTCTCCAGCACCGACTGGAAGGAGGAACCAAACCCCTGATTTATAGGCACCAACCTAAAGGAAGCTGCAACTCCCTGATTTACTAGCACCAACTAGAAGGAGGCTCCAACCCCCTAATTTACAAGCTCCAACATGAAGGAAGCTCCAACTCCCTTATTTACCAACACCAATTGGAGGGAGGCTCTAACCCCATGAGATCACAGGCTCCAACTTGTCCTTGCCTCGTCCTACCACCTTGATAGAAATAAGAAAATTATTCTGCCATTGTCATTATATCACTGTCAAAACCTATGCCTGTATCACTGTCTAGGTCAACCTATACCTATATCACTTCCTCGGTCAACTTGTACCTGTATCACTATCTCTATCAACCTGTATCACTGCATCACTACCTTTGTCAACCTATCACAATCACTATCTCTATAACAATGCCCCAATCCCTATATCTGCAACTTGTATCTTTGTCTCTATCAACATGTACATGTATATATGTCTCTGTATATGTATCATTGTCCCTTTCAAAATCATTGTATATTTATCTAAATGCCACAATCACTGACTCTGACACAATGCCACAGTCACTGACACATTGTGTCAATATTTGTCACACTATATCAACCTGTACATGCCTCAAATCTATACCCAGAAACATTCGTCCATCGATTTCATTTGCATCCTCAACTTTTACATCATGGACATTTTCAAAACATTGAACACTCCAAGAGATGAGCCATATGCCAAAACATAACCATGGACTATACCAAGATAGCCACTATGATCTATGCCAAGACCATCATACAATATGTCCGAATAATAATCAAGATCTATGTCAATATCATCATACAATATGCCAAGATATCATCAAGATCAATGCCAAGATAACATCAATATATATCCCCATATAACATCAAGATTTCTACCAACAAATCACCAAAATCTATGACAGCAAATCACCAAGATAACTACCAATATTTATCTAAAGATAACCATCATAACAGCCACCATAACACATTAAATGACTTCAAAGATATATAGCAAGAGAGAATCTCACATACCAAAATCAAACATGAACTATATCCATGAGAGACATGTGCCATCAAAAGAGAAACCAACAAGCATGAACCATACCTTTCCCAAGATCACAATATGAAGAAACAATAGATAAACCAAAATAAACTCTATATCATGTCATCACATAGCCTTTGCAACAAGTTTTCCAATAGCCAAGAATTTCATAATTCTAATATCATATGAGAAAGTTATGCCAATTTTAGTGAATCTCCTCAACCCAAAAATTTATCCTCTACAAAGTTTCGTGCTTTTCTCCAAGACGTGCGCAATACCAAAGAGAGACTTGATGGATGATCAAATGAAATGTTTGATCATCTATTTATACACTTCATCATTCCTTGTAGCTTCTTTTAGGGTCTCCTTAAACTTATCATTAATTTGTGGATCTCCATATTTTAAGGGGGTCTCAAGGCTTAGTATCCTACTTCAAGGATCCATCATGACACTTCACGCCAAAACTTCAAGATTACTCCATATATTATGAAAGGGGTTGTAGGGACTGTCCACATCATCATACTTGGTAGATACATCATTGTTTCTTACGGGGATCCTTGCCACTTCATGTGGTCCAATGAGCTAACGTACCACAACTTTCAAGGTCATGTGAACCAAGAATCATGATTTTGGGGATACTTAATGCTTCACACCAACTTTCTTTGGACCAACTTTGGGGAATATTTAGATCCTTCTCCACAATGGGTTGTGTGACCCAACCACATGGTCATGTGGACCCAAAAATGACTATTTTAGGAATTTATTCACAATTCTTTCCGACATTGCTTTGAGGAAAAATTAGGGACTTCCTTACACTTCTCATCATCATCATTAGATGACCCACCATCATGGTCATCTGACCCATTATCATGGTCATGTGGACCCAACATCATTTCTTTAGGAAATTCTTCACACTCCTTCAGGACACCTTAGGGACTCCTTTACACTCCACATCATCATGGTCATTAGGATCTTCTTTAGGGGCTTTGCACCACTTGCTTACAACTCAAATTTTCTTCCTGTGATGTCCATACACAATCGCTACGCTGTAAGGGGACCGCTTTGGAGTTATGTACACTTGTGACAAGGATTCTTCTTCAATAGATTCCTTATGATCATTAAGGTCTTCTCTAGGGGCTTCAAGGCTTCATCAAACATTCCCAAACAATCTACCTCTATTACAGCCACATCATCATTATTACCTTGACACCAATGGAAACACTATAGATCTCTTCTCCCTTTTGACATCAATGACATCCTGTTTGACATCAACGACAAATTCTTCCAACAATCTCCCCTTTTTTATTGATTGAAACAACTTCAACTCTCTCTCCCCCTTTCACATAAATGACAAAAGGGGTGAAGCAACTTTATTCACCTACTCCCCCTGGGATTATGCTAGCTCCCCCTATCAATATTCTTCTCTTATGTGACTTTGTTTTGTTGACCATTTTATCCCTTGTAGAAGATAACATTACTTGACTGTGAATGCCTTATGATAATATCTTTCTTTGCTGACAATTATCCCCCTTAGACTTGGCCATTGCTTGAAGCTTTTTGAAGTAGCTCTCCCTGTGTTCCTAAATCCACTACAATAGAATAGGCAATTAGCACCTAAAATAGTGCTGAAATTTAGTGTATTTCAGTTCATGAATTGGACACATTCCCCGACGTAAACCTGGGTGCAATCTGGATTTTTCATGATTGCGCCAAATTTAGTGCCATAATTGGCGTCGAAATTAGAGCCGGATTTAGCGCCAAAAAATGGCGCCATATATAGCACCAAGAATAATGTTAGGATTAGCGCAGAAATAGCGTCAGGATTAGCGCCAGGTGTTGCTTCCAGTTTTGCTACTTATATGCCTTCCAATTTTGCTTCCAGTTTGGCTTCCAGTTTTGCTTCTGATATGGCTTCCAATGTTGCTTCCTGTTTGGCTTCCATTTTTATGTCTAGTTTTTCTTCTAGTTTTGCTTCCCGTTTTGCTTCCAGTTTTGCTTCCCATTTTGCTTACAGTGTTGCTTCTAGTTTGGATTCTAGTTTTTCTTACAGTTTTGCTTCTGGTGTGGCTTCCAATTTTGCTTCCAGTGTTGCTTCCTTTTTTGCTTCCAAAAATGCTTCTTGTTTTGCTTACAGTTATTAATTTAATATGTTTTATTTCAATTTAATTAGTTAAATATATCATGTCTCTTAAATAACTTATATGATTATATAGTAAGTCATATAAATGCATTTGAAATATTTTATAGGATAACATTTATAAAGGATTTTTAAGGAAACAAACATCCATACAAATTAACAGCATCATTATACTTACTAAATCTCCATCAAAATATAATCTACAACATCTAGTATATATATAAAAAAAACAAGATAATTATTATAACATGATCATCATCTATAATTAAACCAAGTGAGTCAAATATCTATAATTTAAGTGAATTTGACAACATCCATCATGAGCAGTAAATCAAAACCATCATATGTAATAAATATGCATCCAAAAATCATCAACCATTTTCAATTTATAAAAATTGACGAGTCAATATTGATAAGATCATCATCATATATAACTAAAACAGGTGAAGGTCAAATATACCAGTAGATCAATAACATGTGAAAATGATACATGTCCAACAATTGACATAAGTCAAAGTAATACATCATGTACAAATGATATAAATAAAAATTATAAATTATGTAAGACAAAATGATACAAGTCAATAGGATACGTCATGTCCAAATGATATAAGTAAAAATGATACATGTCAAAATTATACAACTCAATAATATGGTCCTAGAGGCCATGAAAATGATACATGTGATAGCAACCATGAAAAGAGGCATTATAACAATATATCAAAAATGATCCATGATGCAGTTTATATGATCATGAATGTCACTAGCTGCTGCAAGGAAGTGTCTCATCGTCATCATCACCATCGTGATCATGATCATTATCATCAGCATCATCGTCATCTGCATCAACATCGGCCTCGCTGTCATCCGTATCTGTGTCATCATGAGCATCATCTGCCATCTCAACATTGGACCCAATGTGATCTGGATCTATTTGATGAGGATCATTCGGATCTTCTGGAAGATCCTTGTTCTACAAAAAAAAACATTAGAATGAAAAGTATTATTTATTTCATGCAATAATTAATTTCTGTGTTATATATCTAATATTACAACATATGAAATGAAACGATAATCATATTACATCATATCAAAGTGCACATACGATAATAAAATTTCAAATAAGTTAAGCTAAGATGTCATTCCAATTATGTAAAACATTCAACAATTCTAATAAATGTTAGTAAAGATCATAAAAAAAATCGTTATACAATTTAACTATCAATTGTAATTTCTATTACATAAGCTTAAGTACAAACCCTCTCTATTAAGTGAAGAAAAACCTCCATTTAAGCTTAAGTACAAACCCTCTCCATTTAAGCTCTCGAAATCTATACATTTATACGCCACATATATCTCCATTTCGCTTACCCTCATCATTCAATGAGATGATAATATACACTCCATACATAAACATTTATTCAAACTCTACCTATCTTATTTTAACCATACCTTGCCATAATGTGATAGTACCAATCCAACCACAAGATAACTCAATCATGCCTATTATCAAAATCAACAAATGAGGTGCACTTGGTTTCATCAACAATTATGTAACAACACAAACTTTAAGAAATGGCCAAAATAACTCAATTTAGAAAAGGTCTCCAAGAATTTGATTTAATAAAATATTGGAAAACCCTAAATATTTTTTTTTCACGACATTGGAAAACCCTAAATCATGAATTACCATGTACCATTTTCCTAAATAACTATGTGGGTCATGTAGAGAAAGCTTCAATACCTCGTGGAAGAAGGAAAATTACTTCTTCACACATGCAAGCATGATGAAAACACTTAAAACAATAAAGTAGACTCGATAACCAAACCTAAGCAATGTCTTAATCATAGGAAAAGGCTCATATCTTTATGGTGACCTTCAGAGGCGAATTATGAAGTCAAATGCGTGCATAAAAAAAAGGTTTGTGAATAATTTCAAATATAGTGAATTTTGTTCTTTCACTTTCATTTTTAATTGTTTGCATTGGAAGATTTACGTTTCTCCAAAATCATGCCATTTCCCTGGAAAAGAGAACAATATAGGACAAGCCTAACAACAATAATAGTAAATTCATATGAAATTAAATCCATGGCTCTTCTTGCCACAATTTGTACATTGAATGTCAATGAGTCTCCTCAAAGTGAATGGTCTATAGACTCAAGGGACTCAAATCATGTCTAAAAAAACCATTTCACTTTACTTCATTAGTCCAACACTAAGCAAAGTTTTGTCAGTGGCGATTCTCCTCTAGATGTCTTTGCTTCATTATATGTAGAAGTGAAGGATGGCACCATGACTCACCACAATACTAATTTCCATGAACCAAATTACTCATTCATGACAAGTTTAAAATTTTATTGCATCTAGTAGCAATTATGACTCTAAAACTATACAATTTTGACTCCTTTGTATCTTCATCACCATCATATGCATTGATTGCACATTCATTTTTGGTATGGACATCATCTAAATCACCATTCTTTGCAGCTCTTCTCGAGGCAAAAGATGGTTCATGGACTTCCTCTTAATCTTGTCAAGATTGTTTGATGGTTGTGCCTTAGGAAAACATCACAAATAAAAGTTTGAAAAATGCAAAGGCTTGGAAAATAAAGGAACATTTGCAGCTTGTCCACAATGATATATGTGACCCAGTTGATCCATCCTTTTCTAGGACCAAATATTTTTTCACATTCACAACTATTCTCACCACACTTGGGTTTTACTTCTTGTAGTGTAGAAGTGAAGTCTTTGACAGAATCATTACTTTAAAAGCCCTGTAGATAACCTTTCTAATCATCTTATTCACTAGATTTGGATAGAAAATGGAAAATAATAAAGTAATGGGTTCACATACTTTTGCACCGCTACTTTCCACTATAGTCGACAATTAAATGGAGTCATTGAGAGGAAATTAAGTGAAGAAAAACCCCTGAAGTAATTTTGAGAGTGATGGGGTCCAAATTTCTAGCAGATCGTGGGATAGTCACATGAACGGCTCTCTTCTCATTTCGGAGGTGATACTTGCATGAAGGTTATTTCTCTTAAGCAGTTCTAAAATATAAACCACCTTGTCGCGTGTCCTCCAGTGATGTATTCCTGGGATTGGAGCAGGAGGTATCAAAACTGCCTTGGTTATATTTCGAAACCTATTTTATTCTGGTAATGCCTTTATGTCCGCCGTTTATGTCTGTTGTTTTCAAAGTTGGTTCATTGACTTCAAAATGACATCGTCCACCCATGAATCACTCTTCTCTTCATTATCGTGCCAATGGCTAATTCAATGTGACTCTTTCTATGGAACAAATTCTAGTTTATGTTTTACTTTGTAAATACATGGATGAAAAAGAAAAATTCATAGTCGATAGGGAAGGAGACATTTTTTATCCTATCTTATGTTTCAGTAGTGTCTCAAAGTCTAAAGAAAGATTAGTTGCATTAGAGACTGGATGTATGTATGTTTTGCAAATCTCCAGTTCATTTATTTATCATTTCAGTAAGGAACAAAGTTATCATTTTCATGAGTTCGTCAATTGGTGTGCAGCTAATTATTCAGAGTCCGAAAGAACAATTATTGCCTCTGATGGGTCTAAAATCCTCTATCATGTAAATTCTCAAGTCATTAGAGAGTCATTAGGGTTATTCGAACCATTTCTCCAATCCACTATGTTGTTTAACGAAGAAGAATTTAATAGGGTTTACCGAGAATGCAGTTCGGAGATGAAAAAATAATTCCTTTCCAAAGTCTTGAAGTCTATCCAAACTGTCAAAACTTTGTCATTTCCATATGATGTAAATATTTTCAAAGAGGATGTACAACTGGTTTTGTCACTATTGAGTCAAATTTTAGGTCTTGATAATGATAAATTTTTCATTGAAGCCATGTTAGGGTTTCTTATGAAGGTCAATTTTTCAGAGTCAAGTCAAATTGTCTACCTTAATTTTGATGAATTCCTAGCTGAGGTAATCCATGCTCAACTAGTGAGTTTCCACACTTTGAAGCATTTTCGGTACCAAACCTATCTTCTAAATGCACTCATATACTGAAATCAAGTAGACTTGAAGCTTTAGGATCCAACGTTTTTCTCAGATCGTTCAATTGTCTCACCTGAGACAAAGAAGATAGGCATGTTTGATTTTATCAATAGAATCATGTCCAGAATCTATAGAATTATTTTTAATGTTGAATTGCCAAGGGTTTCAAAGGAGATGAAAATCATGTTACAATACAGTCTAGAAACTAGAACAGGAGATTGGTTTTTGTACAGGGATCATATTCTCATCAGGGTTTATGGATTTATTGATGCACCTTATATTCTGCCAGCTTTTCTGACTGCAAGGATATTTTATCTTGAGTTTGTTAGACAAATGCTTCATTCAAAAAATATACATTTCAAAAAATCCAATAAGGCATTTGATATCAAGTTTTCATTCAAAGTTGGACCATTTGTCATCAAAAGTAAATCATCCCTTACTATAGTGAAAACTTCTTGAAAGCTATGAATTTTCAGGAAGCTGAGAAAATTAGATATGATCTTCATCATATTATATCACAGAGAAGACAAAACAACAAACAAGGAATATTTTGAACATCAAACAGTTGAAGGATTGGATAAAATTGCCAATTTACAGAGCTTTGATCAAGACCAACAAGAGTTAGAAGAGTTTAATAAAGCTCTAGACTCTCAAGTTCATATAGTTCAAATAGATTCTTTTGCTCTACCAGTTCAGACTCCAGCCAAGACAGACAATAAAAGGACTATATCAGAAGTAACAAGTATGGATATTAATGAGGAATCCTCAAGTAAAGGGTCAAGCTTGATCAAGATAAAGACATTGTTATTTTAAAAGAACAAGTCTTAGTAGACCCAGAAGAGAATGTTTTACCCCGACATCCTTCTATTCAAATTCAGCAATATTCATATTTAGATGTTCATGATGTTGACTCAGGTTCTCAATTTAAGTCTAGAAATGACTTGGTTTCACATTACACCGCAAAGAAAAAACAATTTCTGGTAGAAAAGCAAAAGTTGTTTCTAGAGGTTCGACAAAAATCAAAGGACAAAGTTTCACTGGTTACTGTTAAAGATCAAGAAAATAAAACTCTGAATAATGCAGTTGCAAGTGAGGAAAAGGTGTTAGAAGTGAAAATCAATTTGGATGAAATAAATGTGCCTGACAATATTCATTTACACCAACAAACTAGTGAGATCATATATACTAACCTTTTACAGACCACTTTAAATGTTTCAAAGTTACAAACAAGGGTTACAAAATTTGAAGGTCACTTAAAGCGGGAGAAAGCAGAAAGAAAGGCATGGAAAACACACAAAAAATGACTGTAGTTGAAGATATCTCATCTCCTCATCTGGGTTAGGGTTTGGAGTGCTCTAAGGTTTTAGGCTTGAGCGGCTGCCTCGTCGGCGGAATGGATCCTCCCCTACCTCCTGATCCGGACCCTGCAGTAAGGCGTCATATTTTGGATGACCATTTTCATTTTTTGGTAGCCTCTCATCCAACTTCAAGGAAATCCCCTCCAGCAAATGCAGCCAATGATAGCAAATTCGTGAAGAAATCTGAAGTTCCAGAAGTCAAGTTTTCCTCTGTGGCAGCAAAATGAAAATCTATTGAGTTATCATAGAAGGGTTTAATTGGCCACTTCATGGGCCTTTGGCCCTCCCCTCAATCTACGGAGATCTGGTTAAATAAGAACCGATGGCCATTAATTCAAGGAGTAATCCAACAATTTTTTTGTGGGAAAGGATTCTTCATTTTCTTGTTTGATAAGAAGGAAGATAGAGATTTGAAATTCATAAATGGGCCCAATTTCATGGGACCAAGGGGGATGTATATCAACAAGTGGGACTTGTCTTTCAACCCTGAGAAAGATATCCCCGCTTCAGTTCCAATTTGGGTTAAGTTACCTCACCTACCCCTTCATTGTTGGACTGATAAAGATCTAAGAGAAATAGGCAAATATCTCGGGAAGTATATAGACAAATCCAAAGCCAATGTTTTCTTGTGCATGAATCTGTGTTGAAGTAGATCTATAAAAGGGTCTGCCATAATCCATCAATCTATCTATGGATGGTTGGACGCATCTTCAGACAGTAGATTACGAGCAAATCCCCTTCAAGGGAAAATTTTGTCACGAGTATGGACACTTTGCGAGACTGTGCCCCCAAAAAAAGAAACAGCAAGAGCTAGAGGAAGGACAAGGAGAAGAATGGGATGAAACCTCAAGAAAGAAAGGAAATAAAACAATCCCTAATCCTCAGCAATCACCAAATAAAAGGAAGGTTGGCACCAACATATTTCATGTTCTCAGTTATGAGGACCATATTGAAGAACAAGAGCATATAGGAGGGGAAAACACGGAAGCTCCCAAAGAGAATGAAAAACCATAAGAAACCCAAACAGCCAAGGGGAAGACTCCAGAAATGACAAATATAGATAAGGAAGGAGATCACACGTAGCAAAAGGAGGGCATTAGAGTTGATATCTCACTAAGCTCAAGGGGTTCAGTGACCAGATCTAAATACAGGGAAAACATGGAGGACACATCAGAAAGTAGAGATGAAGAGGAGGAGCCTCTAACAAAAAAAGGACAGAATCCCAATAAATTTCTGAGAGAACAGGAAGCAGCAACAGAAAACGCGGCAGGTAAGAAAACCAGCTTGGACCAACACATAAGGATATCAATAGGAGATCAGATTCAAGGAATAACAAAGGAAAAGAAGGATAAAATTCCCCCTCGGGCTAGGAAATAATGAAAGTGGTCTCCTGGAATTGCATAGGATTAGGGGGCAAACAAAAAATGGAAGCAGTAAAAAGGATTAAGAGAAACGAGAACACCACAATCCTCTTGATATAGGAGACCAAAATTCAAGCAGATGAGTGTCTACAACAACTTGGGAAAATAGGAGCAAATGGAGAAGGCAAAGCCATTAGTGTCGAAGGAGCATCAGGAGGGATAATCACTTGGTGGGATAATAATCACTCCAGGTTCAAATCCTCCATAACCACTAGATCCTGGATATTGGTGGAGTTGGAGAATCTATTGAATAATGAAACAATATGGATAGGAAAGGTCTATGGACCAATGATTGCAGGGAAAAAAGAAGAATTTTGGAATGCTATAATTTCACAAAGAGACAGGATAATGCCTTCTCAGTGCATTATAGCTGGTGATTTCAATGCGACTATCTCAATAGAGGAAAGGAAAGGAGGAACCAAAGTGAGAGACCCCTTTGGAGAAAGGCTGGAATAACTTCAAAGCACCTGGAGACTTACAGACATCAAACCAAAAGAAGGGAAATATACTTGGAACAACAAGAGACCAGGGCCCGGACACATAGCTTCTAGGCTCGACCATTTTTTGGTAATTACATCCTTCCTCTCTAAACCTCTTATTCTAGATGTTAAAATTTTGACGGCAGCTATCTCAAATCATAGACCCATTGCATTATTTTTCAATACTCTGGGAAACTTGGGTTCGTTACCATTTAGGTTCAACCCGCTTTGGTTGAAATCTGAGGGATTCCTAGAAACCATAAAAGAAGCTTGGGCTCAATTTGTTATCGGCTCACCAAGCTACATTTGGGAGACAAAATTAAAAAATTCCAAATAGACCCTAAAAAGATGGGTTGCGGAGAAGTACAAAGTTATTGGGACATAAAAGAAAGAAGTTCAAGAAGCCTTAGATCAATTACAAAAAAACATGGAAGAAAATCCAGTCACTGAAGAAATTTTGATGAAAGAGAAAGATCTGGATAGGAAGATCTAGGAACTAGCTGTTAACGAGGAAGAGGAATGGCCTCTGAGATCGAGAAGCCTTTGGTTAAAGGGGGGAGACAGGAACACTACTTTCTTCCACAATGAATGCAAATAAAGGAAAAGGAAAAACACCATAACTGAGCTGGACCAAGGCAATGGGGAGAAAATCACAGATCAAATTGAAATAAAAAATAGGGTTAAAAGCTTCTTTGAAAGACTTTATAATGAAGAAGAAGAAGTAATGAGGGAATAAATGGAGTTGATGAGTGAGGAGGTGCCCTCCATCATCACAAAGGAAGATAATGACCTCCTCTGCTCTCTGATAACAGAAGATGAAGCTAGGAAAGTAGTCTAGTCCTTACATCCGAACAAAGCCCCTGGTCCTGATAGCTTCTCAATTCATTTTTACCAAAAATGATGGAATTTTATTAAAAATATCTCATCGGAATGTTGAATTGGTCGTAGAACAGGGATCGATTATGAGGAGACACTAACTCCTCTTTTATTGCGCCCATTCCCAAAGAAAAAATTCCAAGTACCCTAGAAAGATATCGGCCCATTTCTCTGCGCAACGCTTCTTATAAAATCCTTACAAAAATCATATCTGGAAGGCTCAAGAAGTACCTCTCATTGGCCATATCTGATAACCAAGGAGGATTTGTCTCGGGGAGACAAATATATGACAACATCTTGCTCATTCAAGAAGCCATCCACTCTAGTCAAAAAATGAAAGAAGCAGGTATGGTGATCAAACTTGATCTCGCCAACGCCTTTGACAGGGTAAGACATGATTATCTTTTTATGGTTCTTGAGAAGTTTGGGTTCTCTGAAACTTTCATCATATGGATTAAATATTGCATAGGATCACCCTGGATTGCCACTCTGGTTAATGGAAGGCCCACCTCCTTTTTCAAAATTTCTAGAGGGCTAAGGCAGGGCTGCCCACTCTACCCTTTCCTATGTATTCTTCTAGCAGACACTCTAAGCAGGAAACTGAACAAATTAATGAATGAAGGAAGCATTCCTAGTATCATCATTGCACGAGGATTCCATCCTATAAATCATGCACAATTCACTGACGACACCATTCTGCTGGGGTTTTCCTCAGTCCAAATTTCCAGAAGGATCAAAACCATTATGAACCAATATATGCATGCAAGTGGAGGAAAAACTAATGAAAACAAGAGCAATCTGTATGGTTGGAACTACAACCCCAAACTTTTAAGGGATATTGCTGCGGCTCTAGGGGTCAAGGCTAACTTCGAATGGACCTCTTTCAAATATCATGGAGTTCCCATCAGCAGGAATAACGCGAACAATGCTTCTTGGAAATATGTCATCCAAAAAATAAAAAATAAGATTCAATCTTGGGGAATGAGGTGGTTAAATTTAGCAAGTAAAGTCACTCTAATCAATTTTGTTCTCTCGTCCTATCCTGTCTTTATTAGTGCTATGCTCTTGGGTCCAAAAAATGTAATGAACAAAATCAGCATTGAAATCAGAAAATTTCTTTGGCAAGGAGGGAGAACTCAAGGGAAAAAGTTCCATTTGGTCAACTGGAACATTGTTAAGGAGGCCAAGAGAGAAGGAGGTCTAGGAATAAGGGAACCTAGTCAAATGAATAAGTCTATGGGAGATAAATTAATCTGGATATTGATCTCCAGCAAGAAGGAATGGTGGAAATAAGTGATAAGAAAAAAGTATATCAAAAAGCTAGTCTTAGAAGCATAGACTCTCTGCTCAATGGGAAAGGCACCAATATATGGAATATATGCAAAGCCTCTGCTGGTCTAATTAGATACAATTTATACTGGATCCCAGGGAATAAGAAGAGAATTAAAATTTGGATAGATCCTATTCTCGGCTCCCCACCTCTAGGTTCCATCTAGTATCTGTCTAGAATACGGGTCTGGATGCAAAGCTCGGGGTATATCACACTTCATGACATATCTGTATGGAAAGGCTCAGGAGCTTGGAAGGGATGGCTTTCTATGGACCCGCCTAAAAATCTTAAGCAGGATTATGATCTATTCCTCTCGCAGCTGCATGGGAAAGCTCATGTTCACCTTTGAATCAAAGATTGTCATGGTTGGGGGCAGATAGGTCACTACACAGTCAAGGAAGGATACATCTTAGCAAATCTCAAAAAGAAGTTGGCATCAAAATTATGGGTCAAGGTATGGAACTCGGATTGTATCCCCAAGATAAATTTCTTCTTCTGGATTCTTGCACATAACAAACTTCTAACAGTTGATAATCAAAAGAGGGATAGAAAGCCCTTCATGTTACGAGCTATGTAAAGCAGATGTAGAAAATGCCCAGCACCTTTTCTTGGAATGTGCCTTTTCCATACAAGTTTGGAATATGGTTGTCGATCCCCTTTGCGACAATTTCTCCCCTCCAACCATATTGAATATTTAATAAAAAAACTGGAGAAGTTGGTTCCCTGGCAATATCACCAAAAATCCCACTATCAGCGGGATATGGAAAATGATCCCAATGAACGTCACCTCGAAAATTTGGCTAGCAAGAAATAGAAGTATATTTGAAGGGAAAAAGGCCAATCAGAATAGAGTAGTTCTCAGAGCTAACAATCTCATAGTTGAAATTGCTAATGCTAAATAAATTACCTTCTAGAGCCCGGAAAGTTTGACTCTAAAAGAAGATCTGTGGTCCCAAAAATTTGTAAAAAAGAGAATTATTAAAATTCCCAAGAATAGGAGCAACTGTGAATGGGAGATAAGAATGAACAAAGAAGACTTCAATCAATGGTGGAGGTCACAGAAAAGTTATTCCTTATTTTTTGATGGAGCAGCTAAAGGAAACCCAGGGGAGGCAGGTGCGGAGGGGTCATCTATGACCCCGGAGGAAAAATTGTTAATTTCTTTGCTTGGGGCCTTGGAAAGAAATCCAACAACGCTGCTGAATGGCCCGCTCTACTCCATGGCATGGAAATAGTCTCAAAGTTAAAGATCGATAAGCTATCTATATTTGGAGACTCAAGACATGTCATCTATAAAATGAGGAATGGATACATCAATGGATCTCCTTGGTGCAGAAGGATCTATCAACTAATTGGCCTACTCAACTCCATTCACAAGATAAACTTCCTCCATATCCTTCACGAAAACAATAGAATTGCTTATCACATGGAAAACCAAGGAGTTAAGTTGGGGTTGGGAGATGTTTTATATAAGGATGGGAATTAAAAACATCACCCAATCCCCTAGGACCCAAATTCCTTCACCACTTAGAACCACCAATTCGAATTTACGCATTTATTGAGAATCATCTCCTTGGAAGGTGCAGACGCGTGGAGTTCGTCCTCTTGGAACATGGCCTCCCACGGAAGTTTGGCAGAGGCATTTATTTGTGGTCTTGTCAAAAGACCCTCCCCATTTATCATGAGCGAACAGCATGGTCGGCAGTAGGGAAGTTGATAAGGAGGCCGAGACGGGTTATGGCACCCCACAATTGCAGCGAATTGGGAACAAGATGAACAGTTTAACCTTGTTTCTCCGAAGCGATGAGGGAATTCACAGTTGCGAGCAGAGCACAAGAGGTCACCAGGAAATAGGCACCATGACAGCAATCAAGGAAGCCATGAACTACCTGAAATCTAGCGTAGCAGACTTCAAGATGAATCTCAGGAAGGTTTTTGACATCGCTTATGCAGGTCTCAAGGAGATTAAGGAAGCTTCAAAGGACACTCGATATATTTCTCAACAATTAACTCGCTAGGACTCTCGCATTGACGACCTGGAGAAAAATTTGTTTGAACTCAAGGGAAATGTGGATATTATTAAGGAATAAATTCTTAAAATGCCAAAAATGACCCAGTGCATCCATTTCCAGGAGTCCCCAGACGATGGTGCGCTGCCAATGGATGAAGTTTCTGTGCACCAGCAATTTCGGGTTATCCATGGGCTCCAGGAATGATTATTCATTTCTCCATGTTTTATGTTTTTTTGTGAATTTCTAAACAGTCAATTTGTAAGGGTTTACCCCTACCATGTTTTTGAACTCTCTAGGAAATCTAAAAAAGGAACTAATAAGAATGTTGTAGAATAATTTTTGTCTGCATATTTCTAGCATCTCTCAGAACTTAGGTTAAAGCTCTTATTTTGTACTGAATGGTTGTGCACAACTTTTTTATAAATATTCTCTTATGGTTTCTATCCAACAACTCCAATAATCTCTGATCAACCCTCTGTCCGACAACTCCTGGACTTATCGATTGAGTTCCTGACCCTCTGTTGGATTCATTCTATGTGGTTCCTTGTTAGGAAAACTCAATCCTGGAATCAAGTCAATCTGATAGGATATGCTTCTTTTCGATGGAAATCATGTCGGTGCTTCGTCGACTGCTATGCTCCTGAACTCGTCGAGCATCTTTTCGAATTCGACCGGAATTCTCTCCATTGTCGACCTTTCGACACATGATCCCTTCGAAATGATGGAGAAACATCCTGACTGCTTCTCCTCCTCTATGAGGAATTCTTTCGTTGAGCACATCATCACTCGCTTCTCCCAATAGTTACTCTCACTTTGCTTGCAGTCGGCTCGGTCCTCCTACTTCGGCTTCAGAGTCTTCCATGTGCCATTTTTCCACACTATGACTGTGTTGGCTCGACCATCATAGATCATATTCTGATCATATTTCCATGGTCTCCCTAACAATATATGATATTTGTCCATTGGGATTACATCGCACAGTACACTATCTTCAAGCTTCCCAACCTTAAAGTTTATCAGGCACTGTCTGGTTACCTTGACATGATGTCCTTTCTGCAACTAAGATATCTTGTAGGGGTATGGGTGTTCCCAACATCTCAAACCCAAATTTTTGATGGACTTTGTCGACACAGGTTTCTATGCACTACCACCATCAACTATGGTCTTGCAATGCCACTCACCAATCAGCACTCTGGTTCAAAAGATAGCCTTTCATTGTGTCATCTCTTTCTCATCGCGTCGCTCATCCTGAACCAACGTTCTCCTAGCTGTCATAGTTCGACCCTTTATTTTCCCATCCTCACTACTATCGGATGTAGACTCCTCCCTCTCATCGACTTGCTCATCTCTTCGACGTCTGGGTCTCGACTCCTCTACAACATTTAGGTTCTCTGGGAACTCATATGCCTTGTGTCTGACTCCTCGACACTTGTAACAAACCACAACTAGTCTATCAGCTCTTTTTCTATCAGCTGGACCACTTCGACCATACGCACCTCGACCGTGAGTCTCTCGACCATCTCATCATTTTTCTTGTGCTTTCTCTTTAGTCGATGTACCTTCCGCACGTCGGTTGTCTTCGACAACTTCTCTCCTGGTTTCGTTACTTTGGCCTTTCACAGAAATAGTTTTCACACCTCGACCAGTCATCCTGCCTCTGGTTGATGCAGATTTCCACGATAGTTTCTCTTCTGCCTTCAGAGCTAACAAGTAGGCTTCACCGACTGCTTTGAACCTTGACAGGCTCAACTCGTCTTGTATGGAATACTTCAAACCGTTCATGTATCTCATGACAGCTTCTTTGCCCTCATCGGTTTGTCCCTACCTTATCGACAATCTGTAAAACTCTTCCGTGTACTCTTTCACGGTCATCTCTTTTTGTCGAAAGTTCTACGACTTCCAGAACAAGGAAATCACATTGTCACCTAGCAAGAACTTCCCCTTCAACTTGGTGACCATCCTGTCCCAAGACTTGATATTTTCCTTGCCTTTCTTGACTCTTTCATCCTACACATTGTTCCACCATAATGAGGCATGACCCTTCAACCTCAGAAATGCAATCTTAACCCATTTAGGATCCTCTATCTGCTCTATGTGGAAGTATTTTTCAATTTCTTTGAACCAGTCGATCAAGTCTTCTGGATCTATACTTCTCGAATAGGTACGTACATATATCTTTGTCTAACCTCTCATCTCCGTCAGAAGCTTGATGAGTTTGTCTTATGGTTCTTCCCCTGTTGCCTCTCGTGCTTCCACTTCCTCGTCGCTATGGTCTAACGCATCAGGAACGCATCCACACCTTTGGATTTCTTTGATCTCTACGACTTCATTAGTCAAACTTCGCATTGTTCGCATGCACTCATTGAACATTTCACGATCAACTATGACTGCAGCGCCACGCGCTCTCCGTCCAACTCCTAGGACATTAACGCCTCTGTGAGCCATTTTCAACCGCAGCTAAAAATCCCACTCGTCCAATCGCAACCGGACTTTCACAAGTCGTGCACAACTCTACCCAACCACATCTGGAGTTGTTCACACTCAACCGGATTCTCAACTCCAGGCTCTGATACCAACTGGCGCAAGGGGGGTCCCTATAAGGGGCCTGTTGCTTAACAATAACACATGACACACGGTGTTCACATAGAATAGATGTAAACAGGATGCCAGAAGCTAGCTTCTATTACTTCAATAAACTTACAATGGTTACAGTGCGAAATGCAATAAAACCAAACTAGTCGGCCTCAACCTTATACAATATACAAAAGTAAATGGTGTGCTTTCTCTGTGTGTGATCTTCTCCCTCTCCTGCTTCTCTACTAAAAAACGAGCTATGGATTGGATCCCCTCCTTTGTGCCTACGCACAAGTCTTATACTATGCTCCACTACTGCTTTTCTTGAGGTCCACTCCGATCCCCGAGACACTCTTCCTCTATCCTCTGAATCCTCCAGATCCTGCAAACCTACAGTCATCAACACCCCCTGGTCATGCTACACAACCTATGCTTGTGGTGACATCTGTCCTGATCCCAACCACCTTTTTAACTTCTCATAACTTTCTTAGCAACCCCGAATGGCTACCAAGTACTTTTCTTTGACTTATGCAAAACTCAGACTCTGTGACAGTTGTCGGCCCCACTATTTGACCATTCTAAACTTCATCATCCTTCGACTTTACTTGTCGGCTTCGCTTCACTTCTACAGCTTGCCAATCCACCCCTTCCTCCACGCTTGGCTTCCATCGTAAACCTGTCGGTGTCGCGATTCGACAACCTATCAACCTTCGACGCCTTTGCTCTGATCCTGTCATCTGTCGACCTTTGACATGTCGACTCTTGATCTCTAACTCCTGTCGACCGCATATCTACAGCTTCATGCTTGACTTCTTGGCTTTGATAACCAATCTTCTTTCACACCATTGCTCGTCGACAATCCCCCTGGTCAACTTCTCCTGTCGATCATCTTCGATTGTTTTTCCTAGGCCCCGATGCTCCTGCATCAGGATGGAAGCATACCTTACTAATTGTGGAATCTTCACACAGTCTTGAACCAATATTAACTTCTTGTGATTCCTCTCTCTGTGTATAGGAGAAGAGAAGATTCCCTAACATGAAAGAAGACATATTTAGTAGGATCACATGGATGAGGAGTAGAGTTGTGGTGAGGCATTCCATGTGCCAAGTGTGGAAAGAACACATGGTGTCATCATTTGGATTTATTTTTTTAATATTAAAAAAGTGAGTCTTATATTACATAGTAGAAAATATAGTACATCACAGTGGGACATTATGTTTTTTCACTTACCTTTCCATCCTAAGTTACAAGGGAAAAATGTGTGACTAGGTACCAATATATTTTAATACAAATTACTCCTAAGAAAAAGTGAGTTGGCATGAATATTAGTTTCCTAAGTAAGGTAATAAATGAAGCTAGTCAATATTCCAAACATTTTTCTAGAACCTTCAAATGTTACCTTACATCTCATTGACCGAAGAAAGGAGCTAGTAGTAAGACAAAGTACAAACCTAACCCACAAAACATTTTCCTTGGAGTGTCAGGGATTGCCAAAAACACAACTCTATGATGGAGGGGCCTTTCAAAAAGACTTTGTAACTGGAAAGTTCCAAGATTATTTTAATGTTGCCCTTCTTATGAAAGTACCAGGAAGATTACATCCAGTTGAGATATTCTACACCCAAGAACTAGAAAGGGATTACCTTGTAGCGACAATTAGCATAATTGTACAAATACATACATGCAAGATAGGTGGGGACATACTTGTCTTTTAGTTTCTCACTAGAGAAGAGGAAATAGAATATGCATGCAAAAAAAATACAAAAGAGATTTAGAACCTGGGCGATCAAGTTAGGCCTATGAAATTTGTCACACTCTATTCAATCCTACCCCCAATGATGCAACAAAATATTTTTGAGCTAGCTCCACCACCATTAAAGGAAGGAATTCCTCCTAAAATAAAAGTTGTGGTGTCAACAAACATTTAAGAAACATCCTTAACAATTGATGGGATAGTTTATGTCATTGATCCTAGTTTTTCCAAGCAAAAGGTGTACAACACTAGAGTACATGTGGAATCTTTACTAGTTTCACCAATGTCAAAGGTGGAATCTTCATAGTGAAAGGTTCTTGGGTTTTTTTCCCTCCAGTTTGAGAGGGTTTTACTAGGGTAAAATTTGGTGTCTATTGTGCATTTTTCAGATGTGATGCTTTTACTTTCTGGTGTATTTACTTTCACTGTTAAGTTTATTATTTACTGCTACATTGCTCATATGTGTTTATTACGGTTGATGCTTTCATATGTAATTATGGTAAATGAAAATTTTGAAAAATGTACACATAATTACCTACTTATGAAAGTAACTAAAATTCAACAATTTCATCTCATCAGCAAGTGTAAGAAGGGAACTTCTAACAACTTGACAATCACACTATTAAAATCACCAAAACCCAAGAACTTTGGTATTGTTATGCACACAAATCCTTTCATGATCAATACAAAGAGGAATATTAAAAGATGAGGACTTCAATGATACATTTAAATAGCTACAAGGACAAGTTCATGAATAAAAAGGACAGAACAAGGCTAACTACAGTCTCCAAGGTAGATTGCACTACAAGCTAGATAAGCTCTGTGTGACTGACATTGGGGAGGAATGTGCGACTGTCCCTAATATTGGGTGAGTCGACAGACTGATGGAGATATCCTTGTTGTGGAAATATTGATGTACTGAGATGAGTTCGCTTGAGACACTCTCACATTGTTAAAGGTTATACCATGACCCGAGCTACGACTCAGAGTGCTTTCATGAGGGATTAGCTACCCCTCGTTGTGCAAGACATGTCCAAGATGGTATGGGTGCACACATACCACAAGTCCAGTAGGTTGGATAATGTGCATTTGATGAAGCCATTTGAGTAGCCATATGATGGTCATCTTGGATTGGAGTGATGTTATAACACCTAGATGATGATATGGTGGTCCTCCAGATGGAGTGATGTGATAACACCATCAAGTAGGTTGGCTAATGTGCATGTTATGAGCTAGTTGAGTAGCCATAGGATGGTCATCCTGGATTGAAGTGATGTTATATGTTGGCTATAACTAACCCAGAGGTTTTCTATAAGACCCAAGTTCTTCGCGGTTTCCCTTTGACCAACAAAACCCCTTCGCACCGGCCCTTTCGGCAACAACCTGCGAGCAGGTTGAGGTCTCACCCGAGGTGTATCTATGGGGTACTGTGGAATCAGGTTTCCACAGTAAGTGATAATTTGCTTGGATGAACGTATTGTGTAGCACAACAGAGGGTATGTGTTGTGAGGTGAGACTATGCAGCAATGGGCAACGCTGCAGTCCGCACCACTATGTTCTTCTACCGCGGGACTTCTACTGAAGCTGAGAACAACATAGCTTTATTCTATACTTGGATTATTTTGAAACACTTAAGGCACTGAGACAAATATCACTCATCCATTCACTCAGGCGCTTAACTGACTATTCTTCCAACATTCATTTGTTAACTCGGGATGTTATGATTTGAACATAGACGACTGATCTAATCCAACTGTTATATGTTCCTTTACTGCGTATAAGAAAATACTTAACCAAATGACTGATCCACTGCCTTCATACACAAGACTAAATGTTCACCATTCAAATATTCATACAGAACTTAACATATCATTTCCATACTTCTCTAATGGCAAATGCATATAAAAGATATCTCAATCAATATGCAAGGAAACATCTAGACATTCATTGACAGAAAACACAAGTAATCATTCATTCATAAGCACAATCACACAACACGAGATTTAACATGGTTCACTCCCCCGGGTGGGAAGCTACGTCCACAAGAACAGTTGGTAATGTATTTCTTTAAAAGGGATGGGGACAACCGTTCTTAGTCTACGCACTCAGCTGCAAACTCTCCTTCCTCTCAGATAGGTCTCTGCACACACAGCTGCAGAGCCTTTACAATCTTCTTAGCTCAAAGAGATTTTACAATACAACAATCCAAAATTGTAACAGCACAGGTAAAGTGTAACCCTATCCCATACAAAATTGTCTTCTTAAATAGATCATGCCCAAAGGTCATGTCTTTACACTGCTGAAGACCTAAACCCAAAACCCTTAGGGTTTACAAAACTGCGTTGGTTTCCCTGAACCGGCTTGCTGGCTCCTGGTAGCGTCTACTTCATCGTGGTGGTTCTCCACGTCTTCATCGTATCACTATCGGCCTCCCTGTCGCACGCATTCCAACAGGATGCTTCCATCGAACCGTTCATCTCTAATGGTCTCTCCCACCAGGCGTGCCAAGACGTCGCTTTCCTTAACAAACTCGCATGTCGACCGCCTTCCTGATTTACTCCTGCCCACCGCTCGGCACTCCTGGAGTATCTTTCCCAAAAATAGGTTGCTACCGGTCTGGCCGGTACCTGTACCTGTCCTTCATACAGCATTCCGCTTTGTCGGCTCCACGTGGCCTCCTATCTCCGTAGCACTGCTTCTGCGCAGTACTGATCTTTGCAACATTGCTCAAAACCTGGCTACTGTGCGCCTCTTCGCAGCATCCCCAGTACTTAGCCAAAATTCAATCTGTTTCAGAGCTGCACTCAGCTCAGGTTCTTCTGCCTTCAAAAATGTCAACAAAATTGGACCAGTTGGGCCAGGCCCAACATGCCCCTAACACTTACATGTGGATTGTCCCCGAGCCACTTTCAATGTCCACCGTCAGAATCTGCTCTCCGATCTATGTAGTCAACTTTGCTGCGAACTCACTGTAAGTGTTCGTCAATTTCTCCATTGTTTCTTTAGTTTCTCGCTCCACTTGCTTGACTGTATCAAGCACCTGCGGTGTTATCTCTTCTCTGATTTGGGCTTCTACCTGTTCCTGGTTGTCGTGCAGCTCTTTCAGTTTATCTTCTATCTGTTGTGACACCACGATGGCATCTTCTAGGAGTGGTTGCAACTGATTGTCTAACGCAGTCTCCTTTTCCCTTAATACTTGGACTTCTTTCTTTAGGCTGGATATCTCCCTGAATTTCAGTAGCCTATCTCTTGCTGGCAGAGTCTTTAACTCTGCATCCAGCGCTTCCAACGCGATATGTTTCTCCTTTACCGCGGTCTTGATCTGTTGCAGCCCTAGATTCTCTTCAAGGCTTGTGAATGCCTTCAAGGATTCGTCAAGCAAATTCTGGCACCTCGCAACCTCTATTGCAATGCTCTCTGCTGCGATCTTTACCACTTGACCTCTCAACTGCTGATCAGTGATTACAACCTCTGGTTTGATCTTTGCTTTTAGCAAGTTGATATCAGCTTCATAGAGGATTATCTTGTCCTCCATCTCTGACTTAAGGGTGCACACCGTGTCCCTTATTTTCAAGACAGTATCCGCAGGATCATCTTAGATCTGTACTTCTCCAATATCTTCTGCAACAGAGTTAATGGTAGCCTCCAATCTCTGCCTTCGTGCTTGTTCATCTTCAAGCAACATTCTACTGCGTGAGCTCGACTCCTTGAGCTATCTATTTTCCAATTGTACTTCCGCTTCTGCTTTTCTTGAGTCCACAGCTCTGTCACGTAGCTCATCCCCGGTCTGCATATTCAAAAAATGTAGACCTGGTATCAGGATTTTTTCCAAGTCGAGGTCTACCCACTCGACATTTGTCGTATCCAGGGCCACATCCTCCAACATGGGAAATGTGATCGCCATTGGATCAAGATAGACAAGTCTCATTTTTATTGGTAGCGCAACAACAATTTGCGTTGGCCTCAGTTGCGAGGTTCCTCCGGACCTCCCTTCTGCTGCTGAGTTGCGTGGCAAGGCCAAGCTATTGTGCACATCTTCGACTTTTTTCATTAGCCCTTGTATTGCAAGCCAGTTCCTCTGCAGGTCATCTTGGATGGCCTTTTATCTTTCTTGTCTTTATCAGCCATGAACTCCTCCAGCTACTCGTTGAATCTGTCTACTATCATATCAAAGTTGTCCTCCTTCAGTACTGTGTCAGATGTTGCTTTCGTCACTTTCATTTTCTTCCTCGCCTTTGGCTGCGTTGGGTTCTCTGGTTCCTTTCTCTTTCCCGTTTCTTCCAAAATTGGACATGGTGGTGGAATTATTTCATCATCCTCTGAATCTATGGGGACATCGAAAACTTCTTCCACATAGTACTCCATGGGCCAATCTTTCATAATGATCTCGATGTCCTCTTCTGTCATGTGGTAGACCCCAGGGTAAAACTGTGGCTTCTTCATCTTCGCCTTCGGGGAAATAAACACACAACGCATGTCAGCAGTAAAATTAACAATGTGTATGTATGTGCTTGTTACCTGCTTTGTTATCCTTTGCGTAGAGGTGATCATGGCGCACAGCTGCGTGTAATACTTGTAGAACACTTCTTGAGTTGCATGCTGGCGCTGCGGATCGAGATTTGCCAAGAGGTTCATGTACCTAACTCCTCTGGGTTCTGATTTATCAAAGCTGACATTGACATAGTCCTTCGGCTCCTTCCATCCAATAAATGCGATGAGGACAATCAACCATGTGAAATGGAAGTTGCCTCCATTCAATTGTATGTCATTGAGCTCTGCCATAAACTCATTCAATAGATATTGGCACCAGTTGAACTCAATGCCTTCAGCTACTGCGGCACCGAGCAACACTGCGCCCACAGGCACCTCCAGGGGTCTTGCCGTCTGTAATACCTTTGCTACGAGCAACTGGGTGACAAACCTGGTTGTTCTGTCTTCAATTTCGTCAGTAGGAAAACCCCGTTTTCCTTTCACTAGTTCATGAGTTTTCTTCATCTTGGCTACTGTATCCTTTTCTGTGCTTTTCCGCTGGAAGAACAACTTTGGGTCTTTTCCTCGCTTACTTAATCCCGTAATGCGATGGATTAAGTCAATTCCTATATCAACTGGCCAATCCATCCATAGGTATCCTTGGTGGATTCATGCCATCAAGGTACGAACCACTACATTCAGCTCAGGCGACCATTCAAAGTGGGGTAGTCATAGCATGTTTAGGAGTCCTGACTGCACTACCAGTGTCAACCAGCTTTCAGCAACTAGATTGAGGGTTCCTTTGGCATCTTTCTTCCAGCACATGTACTGGTCTGGCTGAAAGTCTGGGTACTTGGGATCATGTGGCTCATCTTTTTGCACTCCCAAGACGTCGTAGTCCTCCCATTTACAGTCCAGTATTTTGCACAACAGGTTGGTTGTAATTTTGACATGCTTCGAAATTGGTGACAAGGGGATGTCGTATTTTGCATTCTTGGCTAGCTTATAGACAGGGTCATTTAGTGCCCGGGGTGAGATGTACTCAGGGGTCATATTCAGAGGGATTTCTTTCATAAAAATGGGCTGCCTTAACACCATCGAACCCGACTTTGGCTTATTGGTTCGAGGTCCAGTGATTGGCTCCTTGCCCTTGTCTTGCATGGCTAGATTGGTTCTCGGTGATCCATGGGATCCTTGGCCTTGTTCTATTACAACCTTCTTGGCAGGGGTTTTCATTAACTCTTTAATTCCTCCATGCCGAAATACTCTAAGTGCTTCTTCAATGGTAAGCTCTTCTTCTCGATAGAAAGATTCAGACATTCACTGATTAGATGGCGGGTATTGTAGCCAGACAATAGATGGATATTAGTGCAAGGGGTGGTCGCAAGAAAATTCTAAGTGCTCAATAATGCCAGCGAGTCCTCCATTGGTGTTATTTATAGGCGCAGCTGACCTTCTCCCATGCCCTTCAACGGCTAAATATGCATTAAATGTGCCCTTTGGCGGTCAAATCCATCGGATTTTCCAGTCCTTTCCTTCGTCAGTTTGTCCAAAATGACTATCTTCCCTTTAAATGTTGAAGCGGTTGCTGCAGCGGTCATCTTAATGGCTATTTTCTCAAAAGTGGTATAATGGCTATTTTTCTCTGGGTGCTGCGCCGAACTGCGCAACAGGCCACTTACACTCCTGCGCAGTTGATACGCAGTGCAAAAATTTTATTTTATTTTTTTTCCCCCGCGCAGCTTCAACACTGTTGTGCGGTACATACATCATATTTCTTATCATACATGTACAGGATCCTTTACAATTCTAGTTCCCAATTTCAACTGTACTCGGCACTTAGAAATTTCTTCCTCCGCTTATTATCCAAGGTTTTGCGAAGCAATGCTATCATGGTATAGCTTTAGCCTGCTTCCATTTATCAGAGTTGGCAACGTATCACCAGCTAAATTGGCTAACTGGACTGCACCAGTGTTAGTAACATGTATCACAGTATATGGGCCAATCCAATGCATCTTAAATTTGCTAGGAAACTTCATGAATTTACTATCATACAGGAGGACTAGGTCACCTACCTGAAAGCACTTGTTCTTGATATGGCCATCATGCCAGGCTTTCTCGCGGTCTTTCTGAGCTTGCTGGTGGAAGCCGGTAATGAAGCGATCTTCCTCCAACCCAACAAGGTTTAGTAACCTTTCTTCTAATGCCGCACGGTCTACCAACCCTGTGAACGCAACGATCCTCAAACTAGGGACAATATATTCCATTGGAATTATAGCTTCCTTCCCATAAGCCAACTGAAAAGGTGTATGTCCTGTCAATTTATTGCATGTAGTCCTATATTCCCATAACACAGAGGAGACGCGTAGATCCCAATCATCTCTATTTACATTGCAAACCTTAGTCAGTGCGTTCTCCAGTATTTTATTGAAAGCCTCAACGGTGCCATTTGCCTGTGGATGATATGGAGTACTGCGCTGATGACGAATCTGGAATTCCTCTGTAAGTGTCTCAATGGTCTTCTTCAAAAATTGAGTACCTTGGTCACTCATCAAAATCTTCGGACAGCCAAATCTTGACAATATTTCTTCAAAAATGAACTGCACAGCAATACTGGCACTGCAGTCCTTTACTGGCTTTGCTTCTGCCCATCTGGTGAGGTAATCAGTAGCAGTAATAATATACCTCGCACTAGTTCTTTTCCCTGGTGGGTTTATAGGACCCACAAAATCAATTTCCCATTTCTCAAACGCCTGCAAGGTCAACTGTGGGTTTAATGGCATATCATCTCTTCGTGAAGGTTTCCTTGTCCTTTGACAGACATCACAGTTCCTGCAGTGTTCTTTGGAATCTTTGTGGATCATGGGCCACCAAAGCCCTACGTGCAATATCTTCTGCGCACTAGACCTTCATGCATAGTGACCTCCCGCGATCCCTGAATGCGCGTCTGTTAGAATAAATGGTTTCTCATGATCTAGTACGCATCTACGCAGGACTTCATCCAGTCCGAGTTTGTATAACTGACCTGCAATTATAGTGAAGTCTGCGGCGCGCACCACTAGCTACTTCTTCTGTTGGACAGATAATTCCTGCGGTGCCAGCCCTATTGTTAGAAAATTAATGATATCCTTATAATAGTCATCGACAACTTGTATAGCAAATAACTGCGCATCAGGCAGACTGTCTCCAATGTTCGTCGACTCTTCTCCTGACTCAATCCTTGACAGATGATCAGGTCCCAAGTTCAGTCTACCTGGCTTAACAACAATCTCAAAATCATACTCCTGGAACAGCAACAGCCATCTGCATATGCGCCCCCCTAACACTGGCTTATTGACCAAGTATTTTAACGCAGAATGGTCAGTGAACATAAGGAAGTGCACAACGAGCAAGCAATGCCTAAATTTCTGTAGGGAATATACCATTGCAAGGCCTTCCCTCTCAGTAGTAGTATAGTTCTTCTCTACTGTTGAGAGATTCCTGCTCGAAAATGCAATAGGGTGGTCAATACCTCCTTCCCCTGGTTGAGCTAATACGATTCCCAAGGCAATGCATGATGCATCAACATGGACATGAAATGGTTTCGTCCAATCTGGAAAGACTAGAATTGGCGCAGTCACCATCTTTTCTTTTAATGTATCAAAACCTTGTTTGCATTCCGTGTTCCAAATGAACGGTGCGTCTTTCTTTAGCAGCTTTTCCATTGCTGCGGTTATCTGCGCGTAATCCTTTATAAATTTCCTGTAGTATCCAGTATGGCCTAAGGTAGAGCGCAACATCTTAACTGAATTTGGTGTTGGTAAGTTCACAATTATTGCAATCTTCGCAGGATCCACCATCAATCCTTGCTTGCAAACAATGTGCCCAAGTAGAATTCCATAAGGAACACAAAAAATACACTTCTTTAGATTTAAAGAGATCTGATGTTGTCGACACTTTTCAAGCATCATTCTGAGGTTCGCACAATGGTTCTTCAATAGACCAAACACAGTCCAATTGTCAAAATAGGCTTCCAGAAACTTATGCATAAACACTTTGAATGCTACGACGACCACTCTGAAAAATATGGCAGGTGAGTTCTTCAGGCCAAAGGGCATTACTGTGTACTGGAACGACCCCCATTCTGTAGCAAAAGTCATCTTATGCCTGTCTGCAGGATCAATCTTGATCTGATGATACCCCGAAAAACCATCAGTAAAAGAATAGGCCTCATTCCCTCCAACATTGTCAAGCACTTCATTTGTGAAAGGGGTGGGGAATGGGTCGTGCATGGAAGCATCATTCAATTTTCTGATGTCAACACAAATCCTGATCTCACCCTTCATTTTCTTGTCTTGAACGACCATGGGACTAATCCATTTTGATTCCTCAACAGGTTCATGATTCCTGCTTCAAGCATCTTATCCAACTCTGCGCATACTCTTTCCTTGTAGCACGGGTTTAGTCTGTACGGTCTCTGCTTTACAGGCTTTGCGCCTGGCTTCAAAGGTATTTTCATGACCCCTAGGTCTCCTAGAATTCCTTTCATTTCCGTTAATTTTGTTGAAAATAGCTCCTGATATTCATGCAAGGTGTCTGCGATCTCTGCAACAGTTTGATCGTCCCAATAGTCTCCTATTGCTGCGAACTTTAGTTCTTCTTTCGTGCCAATATTCACCTTCTGTGTTTTTACTGGTCCGCTCATATCTGGGATTTCTAACGGAGGTCCTTCTACGTCGTGCGCACCCTCCGATTATGGTATGTTTATGTTGCGCGGTTCGTCATCATCGTCTTCATTTCTATCATCAACGTCTTCAGCTAGGTTGTAACACTCGATAATGTGTTTTTCATGTTCCTTCCATTGTGACTATAGGTGCGCAAGAACATGATCTGCCCCGAAGAATTCCTCCAATGTCATATTTCTGTGAGGACAGTCTTCCCTGAATATGCGTTCCTTAATTATCTGCAATGCCTCATGGATCAGCGGATTCTCGTCCTCAAAGCTGAAGTCCTTCTGGAAGTTTGCAGTCAACATTTCCCAATCAGTGGTTTCTCTGCGCAACTCCGAGTCTAGGTACCATTTCTTTGGAATGTCATCATCCAGCGTGTGTAAAAACAGATGCACCCATTCTGTGTGTGGCCTTTCTGGCCATGCCTATGAACAGACTTCAATGTGTTGGCTAGGATCTATCTGTCCATTAAACGTTTCAAAGGGTAAGGTAACCCAGTCAGCAAATCGAATCTGCATCTTAATTTTGCATTGATCCCAAGTGGTCAATGTATGCTTGTGCGTATTCCACCATCTGGTGGGTGAGTTGCGCAGTGCCATATCCAATGCTGGTAATCTATGCTCATCTACAATAGCTGCAGTGTATTCTTGGATGAAAGTATAAACATTAGCAGAACCATCATATGTGGGAATAGGACTTACCTCCTTCCCGATCCAGCGCAGTGATTTCATAACCTGCACGCACCTTCTTGCCGATACTTCATGCATCCAGCTTTGCCAATTTTCCAACCCTGCCTCCGAATCAAAGAAGCAAGAGTTGTCACATCTCCAGCTGAGTGTGCCATCTACGGTAGGATTAATGTAATCTTCTTGGTTCACTGTGAGATGGTATAGTATGTCCAAGTCTTGAGCCTTAGATTCCTCCTGAATAGGCTCGATGTATCTGTCACCATCTGCAGGATCCAACGGTGCGATGACCCTAAGATGCTTTCCTTCAAATATCATCTTCTTTGTTTTTAAGTTGATAATAGCCAAGTTGTCCATAGCCCAGTCAATTCCTAGCAGTGCAGGAAAAGGCTGACTATCATCCACAATCTCGATGACTTCAAAGTCTGTATGACTTTGGACTCCATCAATGTCGACTATCACGTCAACTAACCGACCAAAAGGTATGACTCTCTCTTGTTTAGCCATTCTCAACTGGATAAGTGACCATGACAACTTTGGTCGACCCATCTGCTGCCATGTCTGCTTAGTTAAGACATTTACTTCAGATCCCAGATCAAGGACAACTTCATCCATTTCAAAATCTCCTATCTGCGCGGTAAGCCTCATTTCTCGGCCTATTCGTTTATGCTTCTTTATGTGATGTACTGCACTATCAGAAGTCTCTGTTTCGGTCTACGGCTCATACTAGTTTATGAGCTTCTACAGCTCTACTATGGCATTTTCACTTTTGAGTAGCTTCATGCAGCTTCACAGGAACTGCGCAATGAAGGTACTAACATCCGTCACAGTGCTTGTTTTGTCATAGGCCACTAGCATGTCTTCAACATGCGGTGCTTGACTGCACAACGGGATCCTCTATGTTTCTGTTGCTGGCTCTCTGAAGGTATCTCGCGCGTCAATAAAGACTTCCTTGTTCTTTTGTAGGTCGAGAGCAGGTATTTTTCCCGGAGCTTTCCTTATCCATTCTATCTCAAGAGGAGACTGTTTTGTGTGAGCCTCCCCTAACGTGAAAGCTTCTGCTCCCCTATCGTGGCCTGTCTGAGTGCCACTATGCGTGACCACATTGATGCTCGGGTCTACTTGTCTTTTCTCTACTACGATCCACTAGACGTTCGTGTTTGGTGCATCCGTCTGTCTTCTTTTCTGCATTTCCACCTCTAGCACTAGGCAATCTTCAATAACATGCTCAAATGATTTACAATAATTGCATGTAGTGCATGGGTTAACACAATCTTTGGATACGTGACCTGGATGGCCACAATTATAACAAATGACCTGGTCGTGGCCTCTTCCCTGCGTCGGGCCAGCATTTCTTCCTCTACGGCGGTATCTAGCACCACGACCTTTGTATCCTCCTTGGTCATATTGTGCATTCTCTTGTTTCGGTTGGTTATCTTCTTGTACGCGGTACAAGCCAGCGCCTCTTATTGAGTCCATATCCCATTTTCTCTCATTCATTGGCTCATATGCACGGCAGTTGGATTCATCATGTCCAACTGATTTACAGAAATTGCAATATAAATTTTTAGGTGTTTTGACATATTTCTGTATAAGATAGCAGTCTTCAGGTCTGTGTCCTATAGTTCTACAAATTTCACACCATGGGGCTTGATTCTGATTTAGTGGGTTGGGCGCACCATTATTAAGATAGTCACGGAATAACAGGCAATGCTCACGGTCATGGCCTTCTCCTTTACAACGTGTACACCAGACCTCATGTCTAGGTTCATACCTTTGTTCTTTGCCATTCTTCATGCTTTGCAGCTCTAGTGTCAGGGTGGTCAGCTGGTTCTGGATCTGAGACATCCCAGAACTAGTCTCACCAATTGGCGAAGCCTCTAGCTTCATTGCAATCTCGAAGGCCTCTACCTGCGACATAACCTTCTATTGCATCAATGGTAATCTAATATGGGGCAACAGCGTAGCAATGAACCATTCCTTGTGTTGTTCCGGGGCTATAACAAAGCTTACTTGGTCTAATAGGGTCTTGAACTTCTGATCAAACTCCCAAACCATTTCAGTCGGTTTCTGCTTTATTTCTTTCAACTCGGTTATACACTGAGATTCAGATTTGGGTTTCTTAAACTCAGCCACGAGCACAGCTTTAATTTCTGCGAGGGTTCATGGCTGTGTGGTAGAGTACTTCATGAACCAATGTAAAGCTCTATCCCTGAAAGTGGTGATGAGTTGTGCTCTCTTCACTGCATCATCTTGGATTTGTCTTACACTCCATACGGCTTCACAAAGAAACCAATGTTGATCAGGGTCTTCTAGGCTAGTTCCTTTGAATATTGGGAGCTTCATATCTGTGTTTTCCATTGTGCTACTAGGTGGTGGGGTGCCTGAATTAGTGCGCAGCTGCTGTGAAGGGCTCTGTGCAGTGAATACAAATTGGCTTACCGAGATAGACGTACTGAGCTGAGTATTCTGCGGGGTGGGTTGCGTAGCGGGTGGGTTTTGAGATAAAGGTGGTGCAGTTTCTGCAGCTGGTGGGTTCTCAGGTGTAAATGGTGGTGCAACTTCGTTTTCAAGGTTACACGGGATCTCAGTATCAATATGGAGTCCAGGGCCTCCACGATTCTTATTAAATTTATACCTCTTTCCACTTCTAAGATTATGGGTATCTTCGTCAAAATCACTATATATACTATTTACCATGAAAAAATTAAGAATATTACTGCATTCTTAAAACACATTTATCTACTAACAGCATCTTAATGTATAGACTGAGATTGTTCAGCAACTTACCTTGGAATCCTCCGAAAAAGTATGCTTCTGCTTGGCTGTAGGATTTGAGTGTGTCTACAGCAAATTCTGTTACGAATCCTTCTAGCATATGATCGACCCAAAAATAAACTGCACGTGTCAATGGGATGTCTATCGCTGTGAGCTCAGGAGTCCACTCTGTAGGAAATCCTCCTTGAAAACAGGTTTTCTTTTCTGCGAGCTGCGAGATCCACGCATGCAGCTCGTTGGGAAATGATGCCCAGAAAATCTCGTGAATATCGTTCAACAGATATCTATCCAACCACTGTGTGTCACTTAGATGTGGATGTCCATTCTCTTGCTTTTTAAAGTCTCTTATGGTCTTATCCCACCAAGCTTGGATTTCTATCTTTTCAGGATGCCAGTTGTCAGATCCTTCTGGGAACTGGTATTCTTCGTCACTCATCAAAACCCCTTCGCACCGGCCCTTTCGGCAACAACCTGTGAGCAGGTTGAGATCTCACCCGAGGTGTATCTATGGGGTACTGCGGAATCAAGTTTCCACAGTAAGTGATAAGTTGCTTGGACGGACGTACTGCGTAGCACAACAGAGGGTATGTGCTGCGAGGTGAGACTGCGCAGCGATGGGCAACGCTGCGGTCCGCACCACTATGTTCTTCTACTGCGGGACTTCTACTGAAGCTGCAAACAACACAGCTTTATTCTATACTTGGATTATTTTGAAACACTTAAGCCACTGAGATGAATATCACTCATCCATTCACTCGGGCACCTAACTAACTGTTGATGTATATGTAACTTCGGAATGTATTTCATATATATATTTATTGTACCCTTATAAGAGATGTGTTATTCCTCTATAAGGAAGTGTCGTCATTTGTATTGACAAGTGTCGCAAGTGGATTAACTTGCCGATGGGTTATTAGACTACCTGATATGGGTGTCGGCCCGAAATATATGTAACTGGGGTTATTAGGCTGAGTTAGACAAGTCGGCCCCATAAGTAATTAGGCAGGTCAGGACAAGTATAAATAGAGAGTCAGGATTCTCTATTTTGATCATCTCAGAACTCACTCTTCTCTCACTCAGAAAGTGGCGCACATTGGAGGAGGAGGATCAACTGCATAGTAGGAGACTATCTATTGTATTTGGTTGTACTTTGGTTGAGCCATTGCTCTATCTATCTCTAAGGAAGTTGTGGGGTTTTTCACCTTAGGGTTTTCCCCACGAAAACCCTGTGTGTCTTTTGTCTCATGCTTTTGATTCTTGTGATGCTTGACATGCTTGATATGATTGTTATGCATTGATATACTGTACATGTTATTCTCTCAGTAAAGATCCTATAGCATATTGAATTAATGCTCAAAATCTAACACTGACTATTCTTCCAACATTCATTTGTTAACTTAGGATGTTATGATTTGAGCATAGACAACTGATCTAATCCAATTGTTATACGTTCCTTTACTACGTATAAGAAAATACTTAACCAAATGACTGATTCACTACCTTCATACACAAGACTAAATGTTCACCATTCAACTATTCATACAGAACTTAACATATCATTTCCATACTTCTCTAATGGAAAATGCATATAAAAGCTCTCTCAATCAGTATGCAAGGAAACATCTAGACATTCATTGAAAGAAAACACAAGTAATCATTCATTCATAAGCACAATCACACAACACAAGATTTAACGTGGTTCACTCCCCCGGGTGGGAAGCTACGTCCACAAGAACGGTTGGTAATGTATTTCTTTAAAAGGGATGGGTACAACCGTTCTTAGTCTGCGCACTCAGCTGCAGACTCTCCTTCCTCTCAGATAGGTCTCTGCGCACACAGCTGCAGAGCCTTTACAATCTTCTTAGCTCAAAGAGATTTTACAATACAACAATCCAAAATTGTAACAGCAAAGGTAAAGTGTAACCCCATCCCATACAAAATTGTCTTCTTAAATAGATCATGCCTGAAGGTCATGTCTTTACACTGCTGAAGACCTAAACCCAAAACCCTTAGGGTTTACAAAACTATGCCAGTTTCCCTAAACCGTCTTGCTGGCTCCTGGTAGTCTCTACTTCATCGTGGCGGTTCTCCACGTCTGCATTCTGTCGCTATCGGCCTCCCTGTCGCACGCATTCCAACAGGCTGCTTCCGTCGAACCGTTCATCTCTAACGGTCTCGCCCACCAGGCGTGCCAAGACGTCGCTTTCCTTAACAAACTCGCACGTCGGCCGCCTTCCTGATTTACTCTTACCCGGCGCTCGGCACTCCTCGAGTATCTTTCCCAAAAATAGGCTACTACCGATCTGGCCGGTACCTGTATCTGTCCTTCATCCAGCATTCCACTTTGATGGCTCCACGTGGCCTCCTATCTCCACAACACTGCTTCTGCGCAATACTGATCTTCGCAGCATTGCTCAAAACCTGGCTACTGCGCGCCTCTTCGCAGCATCCTCAATACTTAGCCAAAATTCAATATGTTTCAGAGCTGCGCTCAACTCAGGTTCTTCTGCCTTCAAAAATGTCACCAAAATTGGACCAGTTGGGCCAGGCCCAACATTATAACACCCAAATGATGATATGGTGGTCCTCCGGATGGAGTGATGTTATAATACCATGGTCCTCTTGACTGGATTTGACAATAGGTGGTCGTCCTGGATTGGAGTGGTGTTATAACACCTAGATAATGATATGGTGGTCCTCCGAACGGAGTGATGTTATAACACCATAGTCCTCCAGACTGGAGTTAACGATAAGTGGTCCTCCGAATTGGTGTGATTTTATAACACCTAGATAACTATATGGTGGTCCTCCTGGATTGGAGTGATGTTATAACACCATAGATGATTATAAGGTGGTCCTCCTATATTGGAGTGATGCTATAACACCTAAATAATGATAAGGTGGTCCTCCTGGATTGGAGTGATGGTATAACACCTAAGTAATGATGGGATAATCCTCTTTGTGGAGTGGACATGATGCCTTGAAGTGTTTTCCAATGCAAACCTTTCATATGATGTAAGAAGTCAAGTAAAAGTTATAAATTTGTGAATAAAAACCCAAGCTAGACGTTGGTTATGTGAAGTGCAAGTTGGCCATAATATAAAGTCATGTAAGAGTCATGTTGGACGTCTATATAGATATGAGCTTCTTTAGTGATTGTGACATATTTCTCTTGCTCTTGCACACTTGTTTTTGGTCTACAATTATCTGGGAAATTTTGCTACAGGTTGTCTTTCTCCTTGTAGGGTTTGTTATGTCTTTGTCATGTTCATTGGAGACTCGCTATGGCATGTGTCTTGTACTTGGAGGTTCGCTATGGCTTGTGTCTTGTCCTTGGAGGCTCGCTATGACTTGTGTCTTGTTCTTGGAGGCTCACTATACTTGTGTATTTTCATTGGTGGCTCACTATACTCTTGCCTTGCACTCTAGAGGTATTCACTATGCTTTGTTAAGATGCAACAGAGATATGGTTTGTTGTCTACGAGTTATTTATTACATGGTCTTTCATCTCTCCTTTGGATTATGGTTTTTGGAAAAGGACTTGATAAAGCCATGATTGGATATTGATTTATAAGTACTTGATCATAGTGAAAGGTTGGTGATTTATAAGGGTGTTATGACTGATGGGAACATAAAACAACTCAAGCTACACATAAATAAACAACTCAACACAAGAAATGCAAATTGACATATTAACATAACAATATCCAACTAAGTTATTGAAATTCAACTAATGATACCTTATTCTCCATCCATATAACAAAATCAAACCACTCTTTGTCTTGCATCATCTCAAATTAAAATTGTGATGGATAATGGCCATATTGTTGCTCCTGTCAAAACATGGCAGGTGGACTAGTTAAAGTAATTAATATCCAATCATTTACTTTTTTGTACAAAATTTAAAAAAAATATCATTTCAGATATTAAATATACTTACAAATTTGCATATTAACACTTCTAAACCTGTTTGGCCACTGTGATGTGTGGCACGAAATTTGGCAAGCTTGGCCTTCGAGGCCTTGTCCTGAAACATACACTAATTCAATTCCATTATGCACCAGTAAAATATAAAAAACAATTAATGAATTTGAAATAATCTTATGACCAAATTCAAATACATGTGTGCTCTCCTCACCGAACTTCCTTCGTGAATCCACTCTATCATTTGCTTTCACGATCTCTTTCCATACTTTCACACTTACATCAATTGGCCTTCTTTTGTTCCTTAGCTCGGGAGGAATTTCTTTTATCTTTTTCGTTTGGTTGCAACAAAATATCTTGCAATTTTGAGTCATTTTTTTTATCTGCTTTACTGAACAACATGTCCCAAGTTCAGTCTCCATGTCATGGATTACTGCTTTTTGAAGGTGCATTGGTATCTTCAAGAATGGAAGATTTAGATACACTTTGAAGGATCGTTGAAGGCATGATTCCTTCAGCCTACACATGAACACTTTCCCAGCATCTGTCATTCTCATCTCCCCAGAGACAACATCATATTCTACCTCGGTTTCGTATGTACCAATGCAAGATGCATAACATGCACTAGTGGTGGAAGAAATCTATGCCCCATGAGTGGTTGGGACATTGGTCGTCTATGTTCCCTATTCCACATTATTAGAGATTATTGTGATTGATTTTCTCCTTGATATTTTGGATGATCCAAGAGTTGATGGGGAATCAATCGATTCCCTTTGGCAGGGTTGCTTTGGTTGGATTGTTTCAATGCCTTTAGTAGATTGTTCTCCACATATTTGGCAAGCATGGACAAGTCCATACCTTCTAGTTTCTTCACTGCTTCTACCCCTAATATAAAATCCATTGCCTCTTTCATTTTCTCACTGTCATGTCCCTATGTGTACAATAAATTTCTTATTTTAAATTCAGAAATAAAAAAATAAACCCTATATATATAGAGGAAATTTCTTCTTTTATAATTTTGAAATAAAAAACTAAAAAATACAATTCAAACAAGCAATGGAAACATGTACAATTATATAAATTGAGTATTAAATACCTCATGCTGGCAAGAATCAGATCCCTATGCTCGTTTCCCTCCGTTGCTTGACATTTTTTGGCATCCTAGGGTGAAGTTTTTCCTCCGGGCAGTGGAAAATCCTTTCTCTTTGCTCTATACCTTTTGCTCCCTTGCCTCTAACTGTTAAAAAAAACAGTAGTGCGAAATGGATGGACATGGGTTTGATTTTAATCTCTGGTAGGAGGGGAATGACATGCACAAATTGATTTTGTGACTGCTAGAGGCCGAATCACACCCAGAAATCAAATTTTTTTTAGTGAAATCGACAACAGGGGAGGAGGGGTGCCTCAAGATATATGCCCACCATCAACATGGATCCAATCAGTTAGTTATTTGCTTTGATAGACTCAAGGCATTGTCATGGTTTGATCCAACTCTGCGTAGAAGTTCCAAGCTCCCTCGATTTTCAATTGTGAGTATGAGAATGGAAAAATGGTGAATGCTTTACATTATATGTGGTTAATGGCGGGATTTATTCATTGCTCCTTTTTTAAATTTTTTCGTTTTTTTTAATAGTCAGTGCTAAATTGGGTGCCATTGGCGTTGTATTTAGCACCGATATTGGCCAAAAATGTAATCATTTTGGGGTGCATATCATGTTGCATGACATGTATCTATTAGAGTATATTATGCATGCATCACATAGAACATCTTTCAACATCTATTCTTTGCAATAAAAACATTCTAGGGATTCAACTATGCCCTAATAACTCTAAACTACAAATGTAAACATAAATTGTTTTAGAGGGAGTTGCAATCTCTAACCTACAACTTACATAATGAAAATTGGATGTTTTGACAATAGGAACATGGCTCATGAGGCTATATACAATTTCATAGGAGGAAACAATTATGTTAGGCCCTATAGGAGGCTTTCAGACCTTCAAGGATTATCATAACTACTCATACCACCACACATGACCTCTTACTAGTCTTCTAGTCACTTGAAATAGTGACGATGATATGGTGCCCCTTGCATGGACCATGAAAAGAGAGCATATTAACAAGATAATATCAACACCATTCTCTTAGTGCATAGATGTTATGTGACTAATGTCATTATTTTCTATTGCAGTAACCAGAGGAGGCCATGGACAGAGGACATCAACGATGTAGACCTACTAAATCAATGAGAGGAAAGTGGGTGGCCATAGAATTGGATGCGGGATCTGTAGATATAATAAATATAAGAATACAAAGAAACCTCAACCAAAGGAGGATGGTGTTTATGAATTCACAAATGCTACAACATAGATGAGATAAAGTTATATAAACTATGTTTTTTTTTCAAATCCAAAACATGAAATGTTGGATAGCATATTGGTTGAAATGATATAATTGGTTTACTAAACATCATTGACTATGTTGTGTATTATAGGGGGCAGACGAGGCCATGGAAACAGGTCATGTCATATCAAATAAGGACACAACGGATGTCACGGGATATCAAGTAATCAAATTTTTACTTAACTTAGGAAGCATTTTGTGATACGTCCATCATTTTTCACAGTATTATTAAAATTTATAGTGTATTATCCAATCTTGAATAAATTAATTCATGTTCTTGATTATTTGAGATGGAGATTGTAGCAAGTGCACAACCTAAGTGTTCAACTAGCAAAAGCAAAAAACATATATACGTGGGCATGCACCTAAAACTATTAAATCACAAAGAAAACAGTGGGTGGAAAAGGATATGACAATGGATCCTCCATACACAACAAATAATTGCATTGAAGAAGAGGTTGGTCAAGGCTATAGTACATGGGATGAATACTTTGAGAAAATTGTTGTTTGTGGATGTTCTATATGTCATGGAAAGAAACAATTCAAACGAGCAATTGTACAAAGACATTACATAGATGATGATATTCCAGTGGGTAGTATGCCTCCTACAATCAATTCAAATCCAATAGGAATTATGGTAAGGAGTTTTCCAATTTGATATAAATAAAAAGTATACTTCTTTTAAACATTGTTTTATATTATTTAAATAATTAATTTTTCTCTTAATGGATGCTTGTAGGATAAAGTTCTTGGTTTAAAGTATCATGGATCACCGAATTCCAGTCTAGAGGGTGATGATCATTTATCAAATGATACATCTAACAAAAATATGTGCCAATATACCATCTTGGAAGATGAGGAAATGATGAAAACAAGTAACAGAACAAGAATCAGTTTAAAGATGCATAATTTGCTTAAAGACAAGGGGAAGGTGGACTACATACCCTATGAGAATGAATGTGATGGAGATGATGACTTGCCCCTGGGTTTGAGATCAATTTACAAAGAGACATTTGATCGTCGACTATATTGCGCTTGGACTTGTGATCAACAACTACCTAGAGTGTACGAGGTGTTTCAATTTTGGGGTTACAGCTACATGATACGACCCTCCAATATTCGTGGAGCGAATCTAGGCCTTTTTATTGTCGAAAATGTACATGTGGGATCTAAACATAGAAACAATTAACAACAAACCACTAGGAGATTAATTCCATATTATGGTCCATCAAATTACAGTGGTGAATGGAGAAGGCTAGCATAATATAAGCCTAGCATGTCAGCATATGGTCTAAATTTGAATATGTATACGCATCATCTCCAATTGGAAAGTGGAAAAGAAATGAATAGATTCCATCTTATGTATATATACGGACGTGCATACACACACAAAAATATTGCAAGATTTATAAATAGTAGTAAGGGAAGGGACCCTACTTAAGACTGAATTGTCAATTTGTTGAGGTTATAAATGATAAAGATGTAGATATGTAAAGAGAGGTTGACATATTGATCATGGTTGAGGCTATTATGGACCTTACCACTAGGGATGAGTTATTGATTGATTACCCCTTCTTAAAACGCACTTTTGCATGAAAGAAAAGGGAAAAACGAGGTCTCCCTAAGGATGTTCTTAAGGGCAAAAAACCAAAGAATAATAAATGAGTTTGGATTTATGTTTTATAAATTGTGTTGTCTTAGTAGTCATAGGGAAGTTGATGGATAGTCTTACTCATGCATTTTAGAATCTTCTGCCTGGGCTCTTTTCTCCTTGTGAGAGGCTTAGTTATTTTGTATATTTTGTACTTGCTGTGATATAATAGAGATCTCTAACTTACAAAAAAAAAAATTGTTGTCAAATTTTTGTTTTATTCAAATCATTGTATAAATAAAGCAGTCTATAAAATCATGTTCCATTATTAAATTGATGTATATATGTTCATACCTTTTATATTTTAATTTGTTAAGCCATATTTGATTATATTTCTTTGAAATTGATACATTTATGATTTATCCAATTGTTGCCAAACATTAAATATGGTTGCGTTTGTTGATAGGTAGAAGATAATGATGAAAGAACGACTACTAAAACACAAGATTGAATTGGGCTATTAATATTTGGACGGGATGATCCAAACCATCCTTTAAACCATACCAAGGCTAAAAGAGCATATTTAAAGAGAATTCTACTACCTAAGAAATTTGAACATCTAATGAGATTAGCATACGTTGATGACATGCCACCTAGCCTTAATGATGGTGATCATGATAGTGAAAATGCAGTGCATGAAGAAGGATTGAATGAAATGCTTACAAGTTTCTTTGGGTATGGAAACAATGATGACAACAATGATCATATGGACAACAGTAACGATGACAGCAGGGGTAATTACCACCAACATAATGTTGATGATAACAACCTGAAACACTCCATCAAGCAAGTAACAAAGACACTCGTGTTCAAATCAGGTGCGAGTAGAACCTCAAAACTTGAATGCACATTAATATTATTAGAAATCAAGTCACTATTTGTATGGTCAGACAAAGGATTCACCACCCTACTAAAGTGAGTTGAAATCTATTTCTTACAATGCAATGTCAATTGGTGTACGTAATTTGTTTATGAATGGTCCTAATATAGATTGACATATCAAACATGTTCATCATAATTCAAACATTCAATTGATCTAATCTTTGGCAATCTTACAGGGCACTAAAACCCAAAATATTTCATGAGGAGAATGTGTTTCCATCAACTTGCAGAGAGGCGCATCAGTTGTTGGTTGAGTTGGGGATTGAATATAAGAAAATTCATTCATGTGTAAATGATTGCATTTTATACAGAAATAAACATCAAAACAAGGTAGAATGTCTTGTATGCAAAGAGAAGAGATATCGTATAGATGCACAAGGTCCTACAGTACCAACTAAGGTTTTACTGCACATGACAATTATAGCTAGACTTCAACGAATGTTTCGTTGCAAGTCACTTGCACAATTGATGGACTGGGATGCATAGAATATGAGTAAATATGGATTCATGTGAATTTCGGCCAACTCCAAGGCACTGAAACACATAGAGGAAAAATGGCCAAGAAAATTCAAATATGAACCCCGTAGTATCAGGTTTGGTTTTGCAATAGATGGAGTGTGTCCATTCTCTTCCATGAGCACAAATAATACTATTTGGCTAGTTGGATTGATAATATACAATATTCCCCCATGGATGAGTGCTACAAAGGAACACCTTATGCTGAGTCTCATAGTTCCAGGAAAGCATCAAGTTAAAAACATGGATGTTTATCTTGAACATTTTATTGATGAGATGCAACTACTATGGAAAGGCATAAGAATGTATGACATATCACGTCCTCCATCAAATAGGTCCTTCATGTTGTATGGTGTGCTATGCTAGACTATCCATGATTTCCCAGGACTTGGTTTTTTTCCTGGTAAGATAAAATATTTACGTATTTACACTCATGTTTTATTTTCATCGATACTTTCATACTTACTTTTATAATATTATTTTGATGTTATTTCCATTACTTATTGAAATACAGGGCTTCAAACAAAGGGGAAATTTGCATGTCCAAGATATGTAGAACAATTTCAAGGACAGTATTCTAAAGATCTACATAAATTTATTTACTCAAACAATAGGGTTTTTCTACCACCAGATCATAGGTTTTGAAACCACCATAAGAATCAATTTGATGGAAAAGTTGAAAATAGAGGCCCTCACATAATTATGGGTCGAGCTGATTGGATTAAGAAGTATGAAGAAGTTGAACTCAAAGATTGGCAAGATTTTTTTGATGGGGGTGATTCTATTGAAGAACGGAACAAGTTGTAATTAAGATGCCAGAAGGGATGAAAAGGAAATCCATATTTTATGAGCTCCCTTACTAGAAGGATCTATTAATATCTCACCTATTAGATCCTATGCACATATTCAAAAATGTCACAGATTCAATATTTCGACATATATTAAGCAAAGAGAAGGACACCTTATCTTTGAGGAGAGATATTGCTCTTTCGCATACCAAATTTGATAGAAAATATTTGTGGCCAAATAGGGAAAATGAAACATATGCAGAAGCTCCATGGATTTTGAAAAAGAAATAGATAAACCAACTAAAAAATGCCATACATTCAATCAGCACACCTACTGGCTATGGGTCTGTTGTTGCTACAACAACCCTCCCCAAAAATTTTGGTAATTATTAGGGCACCTCCTTTTATTGTTTGCTGAGAGGCTTGATTTTGTCCAAGTCCCAGTTACTCCTCTGATTCAAACTTTTCTGAAGCTTTGTGTCTTTCCCTTTTCCTTGATGTTTTTTGTCTGAGGCATTTATTTCTTTAAACACAAAGCGCACTTTTAATTTTCAAAGTATGCTCTAGAAGCGCAGTTAGCATGATTAAATTTGCGCTGAAAGGCGTAAGTTTTAGGTCTGGACTCTATCACTGTTGCGCAAGTCGCAAGATTAATTTTGCACCGCAAGGCGCAAGCTTTAAACATAACCTTCGTGCCATATCGACTCATCCACCCGTAGTGCAAAGTATACCCCTGAAGTCCCTGTCATTAGCGCAGAGCTTAACCTAAAGTCGCCGCTGCGTTCGCAATCCCGTTCACTTGGTCATTGGCGCATATTTTGGGCGCAATACTTAACAATATCTCCTCCGCCCAGTGCGTGGAGCCTAACCTTAAGATCACCACCACCATCATTCTCTTTAAATAGACCTTGTTGTTGGCACATCTCTTGGGCGCAGGACCTAACGGTAATTTTCCCGCTGCGATCGCAAGCGCTACGCTTAATAGTGTCGTTGCGCCAATCCCTTGCCATCACAACTCTTGAGTGTTGGGGACACCGTTTGATTCCATTCAATACACTCCATTGGGTTGATGAGGCCATTTAAATCAGCTTGTGTGGCGTTAATTCGCTCCGTTTTCGAGCCCCGTTCCCAATGAACTCACATTAATCCACCTATTGGGAATTAACTCTTCCCCTAAAAATGCAAAGAATGGAGTTCAAACAATTCATTATTCTCAAGGCCGAGAAAGCTTCCAGGAGCGAACAGTGGACGTTTTATCAGTTTCATCAGCTTGGATAGATGCGCCAACCACGGAAAACCATTCTGAAAACACCAAGTAGGCGTTCTTCTCCCCGTTTGCTTGTTCCGAGAATTGGCTCCGTTCGAAGCTGTGTTTTGACAGTCTAAAAGATAAAATTTGTCTTACGCATAGTTTTTTTAGTCGCCCACACTGTCGTTTTATCTTTTATTGGCTATACACCCTGTGTGCTTTCTCCGTAGGCCCTGAAATACTGCGTCGATAATGCCAATTCCCTTATCATCCTGCATGAACATCCTTTGCGGATGTAATGACACTTATCCCACCATCTGTGACATTTGTTTTGAAAAGGAGACTGTGTCCCAAGACATCAAAACTATGTCGCCTTTCTTCTAAATGCATTCATGAGCCATTATAGCAAGATTGTATCTTCCTGGCTCTGTGTTGCACGCCACCAGCGAGAGATTTCACCCTTTAGCATAAGGTTAAAGTACCTCTAGTGCCTATAATGCTCCGTTCGTCTGATGCGCAAGCGTTAATTCGAGTTGCTAAACAACAAAAAACCCGCACCGACGAGCCGTAACGTGAGCTGGTTTCCCGCCTCACACCACAGTGGCCTTTCCCATGTAATTCCAAATCAACACTTAAGCAACATCAGCATTGTAGTTCATGTGGACACCTCCATTCCTTGATTGATTACTTCCTCCATAAGCTTTGTAGTCCCCATCCTTGTGTCCAAAATTGTTACATGAAAAACAATAACTGAAAAATAAACTTTTGTACCTAGGAGCAAAGGATCTTCTTTGTGATGTAACTTATCTATATCCATTATTCCTTGAATCATGCTAACCATGAATTCTTCCTTTGTAATATTTTCCTTTATGGGAGCTTCTGAGAATATTTGTATAACTCTTATCCTTTTCTATACTTTCCTTCTCTATTAGCTTAGAGCTTTCACTTTCTTCAATGCTCTTCTCAAACCTTGAATTTGTCTTCAACTAAGTAGCTGTCTTGTCCAAATATTCCTTTAGAGAAAGGATCTCAAGTTCTTCCTTTTGAAAAATTTCCTTCTTCTCTTGAATTTGACTTGTCAGGTATTATTCAACTTTATTGGTCTCTTCTATCTAAATTTTTAGACCAACAAAGGTCCTTTCATATTCTGTAATACTCTTTTCCATCTATCCTTTTGAATTTTGATCATCCTCTTGATATTTTTGTAATTGACCTTTTATTAATTTATTCTCATTTCTAAACTCTTCAATTTCCACATTTTTCAAACTCAACTTCTTCAATTCTTTGTTTAAGGAGCCAATTTCAACTTGTTGTGCTTAACAATAATTTTCCTTTCTTTTACATGCTTTCTCCTTCTCTTTTAGTTGATTTTATAATGTTTCTTCGGTCTCCTTAGCCTCTTTAACTAGCATTGTATTCTCTTCTTGAAAATTTTGCAGTTGTTCCATTATCATCTTATTCTTCTTTTTTTCTTACGTCAAGTCATCTAGGGCACTAATCAGTTCTACTTAAAGATCTACAACGCCTTCAATTTATGGATCTTCTTTATCTTCATAAGCATCGCTTTCAGAAACTTCATCATCTGCTTCTAGATGTTATTCATTTTCTGTATCTGACCTTTCCTTTGGATTGTCTTCATGTTTTTGATTGAGAGATCCCTTTGTGTAGAGGTTTTGTAGCTTGTCCTAGATTTCTTTAGCTGATGTACACTTTCCAACTTTGTCTTTCACGGTATCAAATAGTCCTTGCAATATTATATCCATTGCCATTGAATTATTCTTCTTTAACTCCTTCTTGGATGTTGTTTTTGGTGGTGTTTTTGGAGCAATGTAACCATTCACAACAAATTTCCAAATATCGAGACCTTGTTCCTATAAATAGCGTCTCATGTTCATCCATGTGCTCTAGAGATATTCCTTCCAACTGTTAGTATGTCCTGAAGGAACCTCGCTCTCATACTAATTGTTGGAAATACTGATGGGGGGGTGAATCAGTATTGAGAAATTTTTACCATTTCAAACATTAATTATATCATGTAAACATTAACCATTAACAATGTCATTCATCATCACATAAACCATACATAATGCACAAGAGATTTAAAGTGGAAACCCAAATGGGAGAAAACCATGGAATGCTTTTCTTATATAATAACAAGATTACATTCATAGGAAGCACCAACTGGAAGGAGGAACCAACCCCCTAATTTACAAGCACCAACCTGAAGGAGTATCCAACTCCCTTATTTACCAACACCGACTGGAAGGAGGCTCCAACCCCCTGATTTACAGGCTCCAACTCCCTTATTTACTAGCACGAACTAGAGGGAGGATCTAACCCCTTGGGATCACGGGCTCCAACTTGTATTTTCCCTATCCTTCCACCCTGATATAAATAAGAGGATCAGTATACCATTGTCACTATATCACTGTCACAACACGTACTTGTATCACTATCTCTGTCAATCTTTACATGTATCACTTCCTCGGTCAACATGTACCTGTATCACTGCCTTTGTCAACTTGTATCAATGCATCACTACCTCTGTCAACCTATCACAATCACTATATTTGTAACAATGTCCCAATCACTATCTCTGCAACTTGTATCTTTGTCTCTATCAACATGTACCTGTATCTCCGTCTTTGTACCTATATCATTGTCCCTTTCACAATAATTGTATCTCTATCTCAATGCCACAATCACTGACTCTAACACAATGCCACTGTTAATGTCACAATGCCATAATTATTGTCACATTATGTCAATATCTGTCACACTATAGCAACGTGTACATGCCTCAAATCTATACCTATAAAAAATCATCCATTGATTTCATTTGCATCCTCAACTTTTATGTCATGGACATTTTCACAACATTGAGCACTCTAGGAGATGAGACATATGCCAAAACATAACCATGGACTATACCAAGATAGCCACAATGATCTATGCCAAGACCATCGTACAATATTCCCAAATAATCATCAAGATCTATGTCAAGATCATCATACAATATGTCAAGATATCATCAAGATCTATGCCAAGATAACATTAATATCTATCCCCATATAACATCAATATTTACACCAAAAAATCACCAAGATCGATGTCAACAAATCACCAAGATAACTACCAATATTTATCTAAATATAACCATCATCATAACCTTCATAACATATCCAATGAATTCAAAGAGATATAGCAAGAGAGAATTTCACATACCAAGATCAAACATGAACTCTATCCATGAGAGACATGTGCCATCACAAGAGAAACCAACAAGCATGAACTATACCTTTTCCAATATCACAAGATGAAGAAACAATAGACATACCAAAATAAACTCTAGATCATGTCATCACATAGTCCTCACAACATTAAGCTTTCCAATAAGCCAAGAATTTTGTAATTCCGATACCCTATGAGAAAGTTATGCCAATTTTAGTGAATCTCGTCAACCCAAAAATTTCTCATTCACAAAGTTTCGCACGTTTCTCCAAGAGGTGCACAATACAAAGAGAGACTTGATCGATGATCAAATGAAATGTTTGATCTTCTATTTATACACTTCATCATGCCTTGTAGCTTCTTTTAGGGTCTCCTTAAACTTATCCTTGATTTGTGGATCTGAACCTTCTTAGCAAATGTGAACCTCCAAAAACAACCCTCATCTCACAGTTGTTGCCACAAAATCTGTAGATTTCTAATGCAAAAATGTATAAAAAGGTGTTGTATCTAGTATCCAAAGTCCAGACCTTCTTAGCAAATGGGAACCTCCAAAAATCATTGGCAATATCTTTTGGATTTATGTAATGGTTGCAATATCTTGGAAATCACCTAACCTACTGGAACTCAATAACTTAGCCTGAAGAGCAATGGGATTGGGGTTAATCTATCATATAAAATTTGACGAAATATTAATTTTAATTGCAATATAAAAGTTCAAATTCAAAATTAATGCAATGAATGCTTGAAAGAATGAAAATGAATAGAGTTTCCTCATGTTTACGATGTCCTAACAACTCAAATACTTGGATATTTGATGGTTGTCCTCGTATGATATTCCTTTAATGTTGCTCCAATAGATCTCCTCTAGTAATTGTTTTCCTAATTTAACCAACAATTAAAGAGAGCAAAATAATAAAATAAATTAACAACATTTTTATGACTAATTAATAATTAAAAATACTTGAGTGCATGAATACCTGGATGAGCTCCTCTCGGTTTTGAGAATAAATTTGGAGTAGTTTAATATTGGATTAAACCTCCCTCCACTTAATGGAGTAGTAGCGAATTCAACATTGACAATGTTGTTGCTATGTTGGATCGAGGGAGGTTTGCTCCAAGATTATCCAAATCCTAATTTATTCTCTACTGAACAGGGCCAACCACGTGAAGGTGGAATCTCTCATGGCCCTCCCCCCTCACATCACTCTCAATTCCCAGTACCCAATCTATGTACTAGAAAATAGTTGAAAGCAACACATTAAGATTCGTGCATAGACACTAGCAAAACAAAAAGTTCCTAAAGACACAGCTGTGGTTTGGTACATAAATAAACATATAGCAAACATGCATTAACATTTATTAACATTCATTCATTCATAGACACAAAATAATTCATCTCAATAAATTGTATCATAAAAATGTGCTTACATAATATGAAACAAGATCGTTCTAAGTATACAACAGCTACAATTACTTATTTCTCGATCTACTAGAAAATAGTTGAAAGCAACACATTAAGATTCATGCTTAGACACTAGCAAAACAAAAAATTTCATAAAGACACAATTGTGGTTTTGTACATAAAGAAACATATAGCAAACATGCATTAACATATATTAACATTCATTCATTCATTCAATCATTCATTCATTCATAGACACAAAATACTTCATCCCAATAAATTGTATCAAAAAATATATGTTTACATAATATGAAACAAGATCGTTCTAATTATATAACAAGTACAATCATTTATTTCTAAGTCTCTTTTTCATTTTTAGGAAATCAGCAAGGATGTCGGATATGCCTTCTTCCCCTTCAGTTGTTCTAGGCTCTGTATGTTTTATTGACAACTTGTTCAGACATCGACACTGCTGCAAGGGGGGCGGGGCATCAACTGCAATAAGAAAGAAATGTTAAATTGATATTTTTAGTGGTTATTATTACAAGTGTTTTATTAATAAAAAGAGCAGTGGAGTTTTCTTTACCTACTTCAATATTGGAGGCAATCAGAGTAGTTTCGGACATGGCCATATGTTCCTCTTCTTGTCTAGACTCATCCTCTACATGCTCTAGAGTTGAAACAAGAAAGGTTATAATTAATACACCCTTTGCAATTAAATATTTTTAATTGTAATACATACCACAATTTTTTTATAACACATGAAATACCTCCAGTAGCGAGTTGAACACCAGTTGCAAGTGGCACTCCACCGTCACTAAGCTCGTGTCTTCCACTACTTGGGACATTTGTATCTACATTGGTTGCCTACTTAAAAGAAACAAGCACATTACTTTATGGCCAAAAATAAGAACCAATAGATTGTACAAATAATAAATTATAAATATTCTTCGTTGCTTTTATTTACCTAAGTGTCAAGTTGGGTGTCGGAAGGCTATGTTTGCCCCAAGCTTCTCCAGAGTTCAACCAAGGATTTATAGATGTGATACTAAGCATGCTTGAGGTATTCCTCCGTAGGAGCCTCATTGAATTGTGCACCCTGCAATTTTGCATAAGAAGATGAATTTTTCTTCTTCTGTGATATTAAATTAAAATTGTTAACAATTTTTAATTTGGATGCAAATTTTTTTTATACTTACAAATTGTGCAGCTAGTTTTGAGTAACCACCTGGGCCAAGTTTATGATTCCCATTTTGATCTATTCTATCCTTGGTGGATTTAGATGTATCTAGGAGCCTATATTCAAAAGATTCAAATACTTAATTAGATGCCACAATGATGATAAAGCATCATAATTACATTATTAAAAGTGTCTCATACCTTCATGATCCAAGTGGTGTCTTCCCTTCTTTTCGTAGTATCTTATCCTTTGCATATTCCACGAGGGCCTTCCACGCCCTCTATGGAATCGCTGGAGGGCGTTCAAACTTAGGTTTCTTTTGCAGATGAACCCTATATTGGTCATGCATATATTTTAAATATAAACCTGCCTTTGAGATAACTCTGGTTTTGTTGAAGGTACCCTCGCCGAACATGCCAACCAACTTGTTGATAAGTTCATCCTTTAACTTGAAACTTTGGGAATTCCACCTTGTGCATATGTTGCGCCCAAACAGTTCCAAGGTTCAGTCATTCATGTGTCCATAAAATGTATATTTTCCTGCAAAACGATATTATCATTAGTTTAAAATAATTGATGATTATACGTAAATTTCAATTAAATTATACATAATATTTAAAAGACTTCTTAAATACCTGTAAGCTTTTCTAATTTAATGGGGATGTGCTCATCGTCTACCAAAAACGTTACTGGTAGTGTTCCTATGCTACTGACATGGGAAGATCCAGGAAAGCTTGCTTCAAATTTTGCGATGTGGTCATGCTCTTCATCCACAGCATCCCGTGCACATCCTGGCATGTGTTGTTTAGGACGGGGTGTACTACTGACATCGACCCTGGGGGGTGTACCATTCTAAGTGACTAGTGTGCCACTCATAGGCGGAGAAATAGCACTGGTACCAACACTAAACCCCATATGCATGCCATGAGGATCATACTGCTGTAAAAAATCCCGTAAAATAAAGAGTTTTTTATAAAGGATGGGATCATTTAAATCATAAATAAATAAATGGGATAATTAAATGTGTTGCTTACCCCATAATGTTTAATTTGGCACCCCACGGTATTAATTATGTCACTTATCTCTTGTGTCTGCGGCTCAATCATAATTAAAGAAGCGAAGTCCTTGTTTAATTTTATGGCAAGCTTCCTTATTGTTTGCATCTGGTTGGTGGACAAAAAAATTGCTTCATCATTAAGCCCTTCCTCAGGAGCATCTATGGTCTTCTCTAAGGCTGGTGCCTTCCCCCTTTCACCATGTTGATCAACATGAAAGCATGCATACTACATAATAAGATTACTAAGAAGAATTTACAAAATAAACTATGAGGAAAGTAACAAGCATTAAAAGAGTATTATTTGCTAAGAGTATTCTCATAAAGAATTTTAGCCTGTAAGAAAAAGAAACTTTACTTTATAGATGATTTAGAACATAAAATCATTGTAGTCATAATAAATATAGGGGTATATTTGAGATTTATTTCAACATTACAATTAAAGAAAAATGGTCAACTTTGAAATAATTGATCTAATTGAAGGAAACACAACATACATAGGATTCGTGGGAAGGACTTATGGGAGACTAGAAAAATTACATACTTACAAAAGAGAGGATAGAAATGGAGATTAGAGAGCTAAAACATCTTATCTTTACATACAATTGCATTGATGTTTACCTTTTGCGAGGCCGGTGCCCTTCGATCCTGATCACCCCCGCCACAATATAAGAACCATGAATTATTCAAATGTTTTGTTAACTGACAAGATGCATGACAACATATTACAGTAAATGATAATCATAAAATATAAGAGTCATTGCTTATAGATTGGGTAAAATAGTATACGTACCGCCCCCATAATAGAAAGTCTGTATCTATTCGATTCAAATTGTAGTCAATCAACAACTCTTTCCCTACAGCTATTGATTTTATTGCACATACGAATACATAGTTTCCTTCATGCTCCTCAAATATGCAATTGGGTTGCTTATTTGTTGGCATGGGTTGTGTACTATTTATAAACCCTATAATATTCCTCGTTGCTTTTGGCCTTTTGTCAATATACATTGATTCTCCTTTATTATGATCCTTATCTTTTAGTTGTATATAATTTGCAGCTACGCAATATCTTCACATACTTTTTGTATATTGGACTGGCAGTATCCAATCTATGTAGTTGTAACAGGGCCCAACATACTCCATCAATTCAGTTAATCCACTGTCACGGACCTTTATGCCATCCATGGAAAATATCCCCAAACCATGTAATGACGATGGAGCAATGCGGTATATCCTTCCATCGACACAAAAATTAGTGTTTATTTGAGGAAGATCCTTGGGTACCCATCATTTCACTAGATGTTTGTACCTCAAGGGCACCTCGATGTCACCTATGCTCTCATCACCATAATAACATGACCCCCCTTTAGCAAGAAAAATTTGAAGCGTCCATTGTATTTTATTCTGGTCTTTTCACCTCTAGTTGATCTCCGCCTATTAGACCTACTAGATGTCTCACTTTCCTCTATTCTACCTAAACTTTCCTCACTCAACGAAGATTGATCTAACAAATACCTATTTGGTTGTACATCCTATAACACTCCATCAAATGAGAGAATAGTTAGCAAGTGTCATAAGGGTTGTAACGAAACATCTTTAGGAAACCACAAGAACATAATTGAATATCTAAGTTTGAGTTTGGGAAGATCTCACTAGTTATCCCATGTAATATGGACCTTTCGAGTGAAATTTAAGGTGGAATTACCAGAACCTTTTTATTCCAGTACTTTATGAGAGAAAATTTGTATTCATTATCCCTCCAATATGCTTGGTGTCTTATTTAAGGCACAATCCCATCTTGGTCCATGCTCCCAAAGACAAGATGTTGCAAACCAGCAAGCATAAATTATGATCTGGAAGTATTGATCTGGCTACTATGTTTTTACTCTTGGAGAATGATCTATATTAGTTCAAGACAAGTGGAACATTAGTAGCCTTTAAGATGAGATTATGAAAATGGAGGGAAATTCTACATAACAAAATTGTAGAGGGAATAGATGGAATACCTTCTCAGTACCAAAAAAAAAACTTGTGTATGTGCTTTCCCATTATGCAAGCTTCACAAAGATGTATAGGTTTCTATATTTGTAATAATCACTCAATAGCATTTTGGGGTTGTTTTCCCTTTGGGCATTGTGCCGTTACAATTATAATTAACATTTAAATATTGATTCATGTAGTCTTTGATGACAAGGATTGATTATGTGTCTTATTGGAATTTTGGGGACCAAGATTGCTTACATCACTTATTGGGACTTTGATAACTATAAATGTTTACAACTATTATTGGGATCTCTTATAAGGATTGCTTACAACTATTATGCATCAGAGAGTTGTGCACGTGGTCAAATTGGATAAAGTATTCAAGCACCTTTGGTTTTCAAAGAATCTATATACACATATTTATCCACGATTTTCATGAAAAGTAAATGTAGTACTATTCCATGGTCACCATCAAGACACTAGGATTGTAGAAGAAGTGATAGAGATTATAAGAAAATCGCCATTTCTTATCATTAAATTTATGTTTATCCATTTGAAAAGCACCAATAAAATAGAATTGGATCCACTAAAGTAAGATAAGTGGAACTATATCATAATATGGTATAAATCTTGATTTTGACAATGTATATCAAGAGGCTCTTGTTAACACCCAAAAAGTGCTCACTAACTCATTCCCTTATTCACATGACCCATTTGTCCACTTTTTCCACCATTTGAGCCTCTAAAACCATCAAAAGGTCACCAAAAAAAAAAATACACCTTTTTCACCTCAAAATATGTATTTTTCCTCCAAAAAAAACAAAAAAACCTCAAAAAGGGTCCAAAATTCCCAAAAATATTAAAAGGGAATAAAAATATTCAAAATATTCAAAAAAGGAAAAAGAGGGAAAAAGAGACTTAAACCATGTTGGCTAATACCATTGGTTTCCTTAAAACCATAATGGCATTCCCCATCACCAAAAACTATAAAAAGGTGATAGGGGCTCCTCACTTTTCATCCATATTTCATCCTATCCTCATGTTGTCGAAATCCATCTTGAGCATTACCCATCTTTTGAACTTTGCCCAACCATTGAAGCATTGGAGAAGAAGAGACCATTGGACATTGGAGCACCTCAACCTTGGGGCTGCCCAAAACTCACCATCCTCACCATTTGAGGTAATAAAAAAGTGTTAATTTTTATTTACATGCTTATGAATCGATTTTGTTTATTGCTATCAATCTAGAATTCTTTATTTTACTGTTTACTGCCATCAATCTATATTTCATATTTGCTTATTTACATTGCTTTATTTGAGACTGCTGCTACTAGTTAGCAGGTGCATCCTTGCACATGCATGTTGAAAAACCAAGCAATAGTTTTTGGTGACTCCGATATTTTTCAAATTTTAAATTTTTGCTTTAGATATTTATTTTAGTTGTTTTTCCCATTTAAAACTATAGATCTACCATACTAGTCAGCTTCTTGATAGCTTCCCTACCCATTGGCCCTTTCTGCAGCCCAAAACAGCCCAAAATTTCAATTTTTGGGTTCATTTTTTGCCGACCGATTTCTGTCCATACATCGCGACTTTCGGCACCCACAGTCGCGCGGTCCATCGTGACTGTGAGCCTTTTTTCCGCGCGGTCCATTGTGATTGTGAGCCTTTTTTCCGCGCGGTCCATCGCGACTTTTTCCCGCCCTACCCATCGCGACTGGGCGACCTTTTCCCGCGCGGTCCATCACGACTGTTTGGCATTTTCCCACGTGGTCCATCGCGACTGTTTGGCATTTTTTCACACGGCTCATCGCGACTTTTGACCACTGCACTGCGATTCACATCGCGGCTTTCGTCCACATCGCCACGCGGCTCATCACAGGTTTTGACCTGACAGCCGCGATATTTCCTATTTTGGTTCGGTCGATTTTTCCAAAAAAAATTCGCCCAATCAGCCCATTTTTTCTAGCATTAATTTCTACAATTTTTTACAGCCCACTGTGTCATTATTGCAGCATTATTAATTGATATTCGGTTAGATACTTCATTTATCTTTTTGAAAATTTTCAATTAATTGAAAGAAAGATTTTTTAAGTATTTCTGAGATTCTAAGTTTTATACATTGCAAAGTTAGAACCATATTTCTAAAATTGCTCAATATTTTGCCCAAGAAAGACTCTAAAAATCCATTTATTTTTACATCTGTTATTTGCTTTACTATTTAAAGAATCCATACTTTTTGAAAAGGTTATTAAAGCATTTACATTTGAAACGTCTTTCATTTTTTCACAAATTAGAATCCTTATTTTAGTTTGTGATTAAATCGCCCATGCGAGGCACATTGTTTTGGTATACACCTACACCAGCACACAATCTATCACAATAATTTCAAGTGAGCCTTAAAAGTTACCTTAACTCAACCAACATTCTAACCCCACTTGGGGAACACAAAAAGAATTTTGTAGCTAGGTAGGACTGAGGGGATAAGTATCCAAATAACACCCCTCGCTCATTTTTCATGTTGATACATAGTGGTTGACATTTAGGGTACCAAAATCCCTTATTATTTGTTGACACGGTTTAATACCAATTTATCGAGAAGGCCTCTCCCTTAGGAGGGTTGAAGTAGCTAGACTGGTTCCGGAAGCTTGAGTGGAATACCACTATCCATTCAGTAGTTCTCGTTGTACCACCCTCATGGGAGTACAGCGGCAATAGAACCAAACTTCAAATTCACCCAACCGAATGTGTCATGAACAGGGTATCTTAGTGGCCAAACTTATCGGATTGTCTACCTGGTGTCCCTCCCGGTAGGGGATATCTAGCCTTTGATTCTACAATTTATATTGTCTAACTTGGATTTCATCACCTTGCATAGGATATACCTTGTCGATTCATAATACTTTTTAGTTAGGTGTTGCATGCTCCATTACCTCCCTTTGGTCATAGAGTACACCTTTTTCTATTTTTAGGAACTGCTTGCATGTTGGTTTTCTGACCACATTTTTTTATTACTCCACTTACTATAGCACAGTTGTTATAGGAAGTGTTTTGAGGTTGGTTTTTGGCCTAAGTGCCATTTATTTTTTACACTCCCCTCTTGCATGCACGGTTGCATTAGGGCTTTAGAGATTTTCACTCACCGCCACCTAGTAGTTTTTTCACAAACTGTCACCATTGATTCCCTAAGACATTCTCGGCGCTTCCGGGGAGACCCCGCGCAGTACGGTTCCCTTGACTCCACACGTCATCGGAATAGAGCCCCGTCATCCGATTCTGACGCGCCTCATTTCACATCTGATTCTGAGGCAGAATCCAAAAATCCCACATACACCACACCCACTAGCCCCATGGTCGGTTCGCATTACAACAACTTTTTCATAGGGGTTGTTGGTGGAACATCATCCACCCCCGCCACCACAACGACCACCACAGTAGCCACAACTACCACACCTACCTTAGGGATTCCTAATATGGGACCTACACCTACATTAGGTATGCCTACCATGGGACCCCTACCTAATACAGGACCCCCACCTAACTTAGGCATGCCCACTATGGCAACTCTACCTTCTATCCCCGCTACCACTCAGATTCCAACACCCCTTGGACATCTTCCCAACCCATATGTGACTCCCGTTGCACTTGGCGGCACGGGCCCCTCCCACACTCTTATGGGTGGAGGGCACATACCTCCCATGACAAATATCCCCCTAAGGGTCAGTGGCCTAATACATAACGCCACCACCAACACTTATGACCCCATGACAACATCATACCCCTCTGCCAGTTTGCCATTTATGGCTAGCCTTAACCTACCAGACTTGGCTAGACTAACAAATGATCCCATCCGACATGACCCTACTTGCCCCCCCATGCCCACAAAGCTCCCCTCAGACATCCCAAAATTTGAAGGAAAGGCTGGGGAAGACCCCCAAAACCATATCATGTCATTTCACCTATGGTGTTCCTCAAACTCCATAGTAGATGATTCTATTCGACTCCGACTTTTACAAAGAACTTTCACTGGTTCTGCAACCAAATGGTACATTGGGAAACCACATGGGATGCACCCCACGTTTACATCCCTCGCCTCAACTTTCCTTCAGTTCTTTCAACTACCTGTACGCTATGATGCAGGAGTGGAAATATTGTTGTCTTGTAGACAGAACACCACTACACACATCACCGATCATATCCATGAGTGGCGTAAGCGCCGTAGTCTCTGTAAGATAAAGCTGGATGACCGTATCTTCTTAGATTGGTTCCTCAAATCACTCCTCCCCCTCATAGCCAAGGATGTAGCTTCTGAATGACCCCAGTCAGAAGAAGAAGCCATCTTAAAAGCTCAGCAGTTCGACCTCATATATGCCCAGTCTGGATATTTATACACGATCTTACCGGACACCCCTCACGGCGATCCATCTCGGAGCGACGCGCCAGGGGCATCCCATGCCGCCGACGGTATCATTGGCCAAGTTATGGCGCAAAACAAACCTTTCACCATGACGAGCACAAACAACACCCCAGACCTTTCTACGGCTACATCTCATTCTGGAGCTACAACTTCGTATGCTCTAGTAATATACACCCACCACACTCATGGAACATCATGTCCACCACAGTGTTATGGGAAAGAACCATCAGCCTACGTACCACCTCCATATTATAACTAGCAATCCCATCAGACTCTGGTTCACCCACAATCCCAATAGGCGTATTATCCTCAACAAGCAACACCTCTTGATCCAACACTTCTAGTAGCTCAAGTTTACCCACAACCGTAACAAGCACCAGGTCCACCTCAGAACCCTCCCGCTTACTATCCACCTCATCCTGCTCCAGCGCCTGCACGACCTCAAAACCCACCTACTGCCCAAGGGCATGTATACGCACAACAAAACCAACCTCAAAACCAGAACAACCAGCGTAATCAAGGAGGTCAACAAAATCACGGACGAGGACGAAACCGCGGCAATAACCAACAACAAAACCAAGGAGAACAACCACCTAATCCTCCCAATAACAATAACGCTGCTCCTGCAAATCAAAACCTTGACCATCCACCAAAACCGAGCAAAAACCCTAATTTGAGAACAAACCACCTGTGTTCCATATGTGGGGTCTACGGCCATTACACGCATAATTGCCCCCATTTAGATCGAGCGCGTCAACTCTGGACCGACGATGCACAACGACAAGGACATGCTGCACAACCAGCACCCCGTCCTCAGCCGTAACCCATGATATTTCAAAATCCCCTACCCAACCAAGGAGTGGTAAACACTCATCCAATGGATCCCCCACAAGGATCCGCTGCAACACAGCAGCAAATTACCTATGTGGCAACCGATTACCAGCATACAGAGTCCAACACTCACCATTTGCTAATGATGTCAACCTTCAAACCCGCCGAAATCAATACGGTTCAGCCCTTGAGGCCACACCTACCGATCCATCTTCGAGTACCCTACCAACTGATCAACCACTTCGCATACCTAATATGCCCATGGACGGAGGTCCTAAAGCACCTCGCATCCCTTTAAGACGAATCAACAATAACCCTAATGCTCGTGCAGCTTCAAACTATAACATTGTAGAAGACTTAGCTCAGTCCCCGGCTGCTATGTCCGCTCTAGAAATCCTAAAAAATTGTCTTGCACAGAGAAAATTGTTGTTATCTACCATTGGTGCCATAGACCCTAACGACTCCAACATGATGGCTTTTGACTTAGACCATGCCGAACCTCGTCTACCTTCATCTCTATCTTTTCAGGTTTCTGTGTCCATTCGCAACCTCGTCGTTCATTGATGCATAATCGATGAAGGTGCCTCCACCTGCGTTATGTCAACTTTTGTATGGCAGAAACTTGGATCCCCAACACTACAACCATCAACTACCGCATTGCGAGCTTACGATGTCCGTGCAGCTCAACCTCAGGGTCTGTTAATGAATGTACCCATACAGCTCGGGGGAAAACTGGTTCTCATAGATATAGAGGTCATCAATGCCCAACTTGATTACTATCTCCTTATGGGACGAAGCTACATGTATAAAATGAAAGCTGTCGCTTCTTCAGTTTTCCGCTTCATGATGTTCCCCCATGAAGGACGAATAGTCAAAATCGACCAGATAACATACTATGATCCCAATGCCCCCGTAGCACCTGAAAATGTTCTTCCCATGATCGAACAACCCGTTCAAAGCGCACCCACATCGTTCGTCTCCTCAATCGGACCCAGGATATATTTGGATACTCCCATGACCACCACTTTCCCAACTATCCCACCCCCTCTCCGGATAAATGAAATATCCGATTTGTGCACCCTCTTGCACAACACACAGCAGCATACTCCACAACCTCAACCACTGCCACAACCACCCATAGTGCCTAGTCATATCGGAACAACACCGATTCACACTATCCCATTCTTGTTTCCATTTTCAGGAGTTGTCAGCACGCCAGTAATGGCTACACTTAACCTCCCAGGGTTAATGTTAGGATTACTTGTATGGTACCTACCTGCCCCAACCCCTCCACCAACACCGACCGTTATTTTACAACTGGTACAACCCATCAATATTTCAAACCATCCACCACCTGGCATACCAAACCCCCAAAACCAACCACCACCTGGTGTACCGAACACCCAAAACCGTCCACCACCTAGTGTGTCGAACCCCCAAAGCAGACCACCTCCAACATGTGCCACTACATCAACCTCTAGTTATGTTCCCCCTCAAACTCGCTACAATGGGGGCAGAGGTCTGCAAACCTACACAACCGGACCCACAACTCGCACCCCCCCAACGACTCCCAAATTAGTGAAGCCTCCTCCAACAATCCGCATCCCCCCCAAGTGCTCCTTGTGCGACGATATAGGCCATGATACCCATCTATGTCCACATCTACCAGCACTTCAAGAACACATGAATATGTTGGATGATGACACCAACATTCCAGTTGTCAAACTAGAACTACCCCCTCAGCCTCGCAATAAATCATTGCGCACAAACCACCCTTGTGCGATACGCAGCATCTACGGCCATTATTCACATCACTGCACCGATCTCCCAGATTACAAAGCAGCACTATACGAATTGAATAATGCCGACTTAGAGATATCCCCCCCGCTCATTGAGGAAATATTGCCCCCAAAATCTTCCTGTTCAGAAGAAATCAATACCATTTATATGATTTCAACAACCTACAAGCCTAAACCCATTAATTTGATGACGCACTACTTCCGTAGTGATGAGGAAATCCTAGAAACACTTACCGCACCCGACTACCCTTGGGATGATATGCACCACCAATCATATTTCATCCCAGAGGCATCTACGGCAAACCAACTATCTGTTGAAACCAAATACTTCTTACCAACCAAGGTTGATTGGTTCAAAGATCCTATCACAGCTCTAGAAGCCTTTGAAGAAGGGAACATGGCCAACATTTCACCAATCATAAAAATTGACATCTCCACCACCCCCGGAAAACCTGAGCTTATCTCTTTAGGCACATCATGCACTAAGAAGGAAACCCAAGCCTATAAGAAACTCTTCCAAGAATTTTGAGATATCTTCGCCTGGTCTTATACCAAGATGCCTGGTCTTGATCCTACCATCGTAGAACATCACATAGACACCTGGCCCAACATATCACCGGTCTGCCAGAAACAACGCCCCATTCACCCATCCAAGCTTCCAGTCGTCAAAGCAGAAATTGAGAAGCTTCGAGGAGCAGGTTTCATATACCCTATTGCATATACCACCTGGGTTTCAAACCCAGTACCAGTTAATAAGAAAGTAGGCACCATCCGCATCTGTACTGACTTCTGTGACCTCAACCTAGCTTGTCCCAAAGACAACTTCCCAACACCTTTTATTGACCAACTAATCGATGCATGTGTGGGGCATGAGGTACTTTCTTTTATGGACGGTTTCTCCGGATACAACCAAATCAAAATCTGTAAAGAAGATCAATACAATACTGCTTTTACTACCCCATGGGGCACCTTCGCCTATCACGTCATGCCTTTCGGTCTCAAGAACGCTGGAGCCACTTTCCAACGAGCCATGACTTATTGTTTTCATGACCTGAATAACATCATATTAGTTTATCTAGAGGACCTCACGGCTCAATCTAAGAAACGATCTAACCATTTAGATGATCTTCGAAAAGTATTCTTGCGTTGTCGAAAATACAAAATCCGCTTGAACCCACTCAAGTGTTTCTTTTGCATCCCAGCAGGCCACCTGTTGGGTTTTATCATTTCAGAGAAAGGAATCACCGTCGACCCTTTAAAGGTCCAAGCCATAGTAGACCTACCATCACCTCGTACATTAAGACAGCTACAAATCCTTCAAGGGAAGTCCAACTTCCTTCATCGCTTTGTCCCAGACTACGCCACCACAGTACATGATTTCCTCTGTTTGCTACACCTTCATACCCGTTTTTGTATGGGACGACCAAGCAGAAAGAGCCTTCACAGACCTGAAGAAGGCACTTACAAGTGCCCACTTGATTTCTCCTCCAGATTTCACAAGGGACTTTACCCTTTACATTTTGGCATCAGATTACGTCGTCTCTGGAGTACTCGTCCAAGAAGACTCCGCTCGCCAAGAGCATGTTATTTACTATGTGAGCCAAACTTTATCAGGCCCACCACTACGCTACCCACATGAAGAGAAAATGGCCCTCGCCGTCGTTTTTTCTGTACAGAAGCTGCGACATTATATTCTCCTCAGCGATACCACGGTTGTGGCAAATTCCAACCCAATGGTCTATCTCTTGAATCGCCACCTTCTACAAGGCCGTGTTGCCAAATGGGTGATTATCTTGCAAGAATATGACCTAACTTTTAAAACCCCGAAGAGCACCAAAGCCCTAGCACTCGCTCATGTAATATCCTGATTTTTACCCTATTGCATTAAAATTGTAAATGGTGTAAATATCGTTATTTAATCATGGTGAGGAGCTCAAGGCCAAGGCCCCGCCATCGATTTAGCTTTGTATGTATCGGCAATTAAAAATAGATACCTATGGTTCTTGTGTTGGACATGCACAATGTAAATTAATACATCATGTAAATACAAATTTTAATGAAATACCCACAACTAGCTAAGCAATGCAACAAAGAGATGGGGGCATGATTTCACAAGGAATAGGGAGGGAAATTATTCAAACCCTTAAGCCAATAGTGTTAATCCAAATTTCATGAGAAAACCCATAAACCACCAACTACCCATTTTGACTTATGCACCCAATCATTTAATTCTTCCAAGAGTTGGTTGAGGCAGTTAATGCCTTGGGAATGGAGAGGTATGGAAGCCAATTTCATGCATGAGAAAGCCATCAACCTGGGAATTTGTATATTTTCTTCTTGGGCAAGAAAACACCCACGAAATGGTGCCCAAAGCCATCTTTCACCCATGGCCTTTTCCCTCGCACGCAGTCTGAGCTAGCTGGGCTTTCTCCATCACGTTTTTCACCATTTTCCTACATTTTCCATGCCTGGGAACTCGTTTTTGTATTGCACAATGGCTGGGAGGAAGGGAGCCACAATTTTGGGGTTTATGGAGGCCGTTTTTGTCCCTTGAATGCCCATAAACGTTTTCTGGAAACTATTTTGCTCTCCCAGGGTGATTCCCCAATTGCCATTTCGTTTTTGGTTGCCCAACATTTTTCTTCATGCCCAACAATTGTGGTTTTGTTGTTATGTGCATCTCTATTTTGGTTTGAACCTATGAGCAATAAATTTGGAGTGGTAATGGATAGAATTGGCTTGATAAACCTAGTGAGGGGAGTAACCTCTTAGAAATATCAAAAGGGCTAGCTACTCTTCTATGCACACCTTGGACAACACTAGAATGGAAGGTATGGCCTGAGGGACTGTGTATTGGTGAAGGGAATACTTCCTTGAGTGAGATGTGTAGGCATTGTGGGTGCCAAGCTAGATAGATCATGTAGAGGGCATCCACATCTCTGTGGTTGAGCTCACTAGCTTAGCAATTCTTCATTTCCATTGCCTTACTAGCCTGATAAACTCAACTGTAGATTGGCTTGGCTGATTTTGGTGTATCCCTAGTTTAAACATGATTTTAATTCCACTGTGTTTCTACATTATGAATATGTATATGTCTACTTCTTATCAATGATTTTTACTTAATGGATATGGGGCTAGATGCCCAGTTTTTGTGCCATGTTCTCTCCCTGTCTCGGTTTGATGGGAGGGGACTTGACAGTGTGGTATCAGAGCCATAGGCTACAGCATTGGGCCTCTATGGGCCAAGTATGATCAGAGTTGCATAGGGAAGACTCCTTCCTTATCACCACAGGTTACCATGTATGGCCTAAACAGGCTAAAGTTGAACAGTTTGCAGAGTTGCAGAGGAAAAATCACCTCTTGTTGAGCAATAATCATCACAGAAAGAAAGGGAAAAAAAAAATTTGAATTTTTCTAAAGTGTTTTTGAAATTTTGCCTAAGACTGTGGTAGCGAAATTAAAGTTAATTTCTGCGACACGGTTGGCGGGTTTAGCGCTGACTTTGGCGACTCTGTCGGCAAAATTAACGTTAAGTTTTGCAATGCGCACCGGAGAAATTATGGTTAAGTTTTGCGACGCGCGGCAGCAAAATTAATGTTAAATTTTGCGACACGGCGGCGAACTTAATGTTAATTTCTGTGACGCGGCGGCGAAGTTAATGAAAAATTTTGTGACGCATGTGCGTGGCGAAATTAACGTTAAGATCCACGAACGGCGGCGGCAATTTTAATGTTAAAATCTGCGACGCGTGCGGTGTGCGTGGCGAAAATAACCTTAAGATCCGCGACAAGGGCGGTGAATTTCAGCGTAAAATTCCACGACAAGGGCGGCGCTTTTTAAGCTAAATATTCGCGACACCGGCGGCAAAAATAACATTAAGATCTGTGACACTGGCGGCCATTTTAAGCTTAATATTTGCGCCAAACGGGAAAATGCAGTAGCTTTTCACTGAGATTCTCAAGTGCCGAAAATGGAAAAATCGCCATGAAAGTTATGCGCCAGATTGTGCAAAATCAAAGGAATTAAAAAACAAAAACAAAAAAAATGAGGGCGCTTCCCTCGATCCGCCCTGCAATGGCGGAAGCCACAAGGGGGCAAGCCCCCTTGACCCCCGTCGTCCCCCTGAGACAGTCGTCCCCTTGAGACAATCATTGATTGTGAGAAAATCTATGATTGGACAAAGTTGTCAATATAGGATTTTCCCATATACATGCAACCAATTCATGATATTATAATGCAGCTAACAGTTGTGTTTATAAACACATTTTGCAGAATTATAGTCACATCAAAGCAACATTCCAGATAAGTGCAGTTGGAAAGTTTTGGTCTTGGTTGGGCCAAGAATATCAACATCATGGATGATGCACAGGATCCCTATGAGCCTAAGACAAATGCCATGGGGGAAAATATACATGTTGAGAATGCTGAAACAAATTCCAATGGGAGAAGAAATCGAGAGACTCCCCCAGATATTGCAGCCACCATGAGGATCCTAAGGGTGGAGTTGCAAAGCTGTAGAGAAGATAATGAAAGGATGATTAAAGCTCAGGAAGAACAAAATCAGTTGAATGCAGCCATGCTGCAGAGTTTGACAGACATCCAAAGGCAAATAAACTCTGGGCATCAGACATCAAATCCAGAAAGGAGTGGCAGTAGTTCAAGGAGTAATTCCCACAAGAGGGCCAATAGCTCAAGAAGAGTTTCTAGAGACAGAACATATACTCCAGAAATCTCTTCTAGTGGATCATCTGACTCTGAAGGATCCATTGAAGGTTCAATCTTTTCATCTCACAAGAGTAAGAGGAAGAGGCATCACAAGAACAATTCACATGGGGAATTTAAGAAGGCAAAACCTCCTACATTTGATGGAGAGGTAAATTCTGGTCAAGAAGCTAAAGCTTGGCTTCTTGGAATGAGAAAGTATTTCCAAGTCCAAGACTACTCTAGAAATATGAAAGCAAGGGTCACCATCTTCAACATAAATGGAAGAGCATCTATATGGTGGGATCACATTAGGCAACTGAGGAAGATCAATGAAAGAAATATTGTGTGGAAGCACTTCAAGAAATATTTCAAGCAAAGTACCTCTCTGACAGGTACTATGATGATAGGATCAAAGAGTTCCATGAGCTGAAATTGGGACAGTTGACCATGGAAGAGTATGCAAACAAGTTCTTGGAGCTACTGAGGTATGTCAGGTATATTCGAGATGATAAGGTGAAAATTCAGCGTTTTCTAAGTGGGCTACCTCAGTCATATAAAGATAGGATTGAATTTGATGAACCTAGAACTCTAGAGGAGGCAATAAGGAAGGCTAAGTATTGCTATGATCAAAACAAAAGAAAACCTGATTTCTATAAGGCATGGAAGGACAAGAAGAATGAGAATTTTGACCAAAGGAAGAAAGGTTTCAAACCTCCTCATATTAGAAATCAGCAAAGGCAGCCATCACAGGTTGTGACTAAGCCAACTAGGATGATGGGAGACAATCCAAGAGAGCCACTTCAATGTTGGGGTTGTGGAGGAGACCACATGCTTAGGAACTGCCCACATCGGAATGGGAATGCAAATCAAGTTCACAACATCCAAGGAGCTGAAATTGTGGGTTAAGTGGCGAGGACAATCCCTAGAATCTATGCAGCACTAGACAACCGCCAGGCAGATCATCAATCAACTGTGGTTGAAGTTGAAGGTAAGATTACTAAGCAATCTGTTTCTATTTTGATTGATCCTAGATCTACCCACAGTTATATCACTCCTAAGATTGTTGAGGTTTGTGCTTTTAAGAAATCAAAGCATAATAAATCATGGTTAGTCCAACTAGCCACTGGAACCAAAAGAAAAGTTAGTGAAATTGTAGAGAAATGTCCCTTAGAAATGGATGGGTTGTTCGCTTATGCAAATCTGAATGTTTTGCCACTTGGTTCCTATGAAATTCTCATTGGAATGGATTGGTTAGAAGCACACAAGGTTAAACTTGACTGCTACCATAAAAATTTTGAATGCATGGATGAAGAAGGAAACCCAAGGGTTGTAAGAGGCATTCCAAAAGTGACTTCTATTAGACAGGTTTCAGCCATGCAGCTGAAGAATTTATGTAGAAAGGGTTGTCAATTGTATGTGGCCCATGTTTTGGAGGCAACAGAGAATGAAACTCTTAAGTTGGAGGACTATCATGTGTTGCAGGAATTCAGGGATGTTTTTCCCGATGAGATTCCGGGACTTCCCCCAAAGAGAGACATTGATTTTACAATTGAACTTGTGCCAGGAGTTGCACCAGTGTCCAAGACACCCTACAGGATGAGTACATCGGAATTGCTAGAATTGAAAATGCAATTACAAGAGTTGTTGGAAAAGAAATATATCAGGCCAAGTGTGTCCCCATGGGGAGCACCTATTCTATTTGTGAGAAAGAAAGATGGAACACTCAGGTTTTGTATTGACTACGGGCAGTTGAACAAAGTTATTGTGAAGAACAAATACCCATTGCCCCGAATTGATGACCTTTTTGATCAAATGAGAGGAGCAAAGGTATTTTCAAAGATTGACTTATGGTCAAGTTACCATCAGGTAAGAATCAAAGAGGAAGATATTCATAAGACAACCTTTAGAACAAGGTATGGACACTATGAGTTTGTAGTGGTACCATTTGGTCTCACAAATGCACCAGCTACATTCATGTGTCTCATGAATAGTGTTTTTAGCAAGTATTTGGACAAGTTCGTTCTTTTATTTCTAGACAACATTCGTATCTATTCTAAGAATGAAGAAGAGCATGAAGAACATTTGAGAATGACATTGCAATTGTTAAGGGAGCATAAGTTGTATGCAAAGTTGAGCAAATGTGACTTTTATAAAGATAGAATTCATTATTTGGGTCACATTATCTCAGACGAAGGAATATTTGTGGACCCTAAGAAGATTGAAGCCATTATGAATTGGCCAAATCCAAGGAATGTGACAGATGTGAGATCCTTTATGGGACTTGCTGGGTACTACCGGAGGTTCATTGAAGGATTCTCCAAGGTCGCAAACCCGGTCACTTCTTTGCAAAAGAAGGGGATAAAATTTGAATGGTCACCAAGATGTGAGAAAATTTTCCAATGGTTGAAGGATCTTCTTACGAGTGCACCAATTTTGAAAATTGCAGACCCAGAAAAAGACTTTGTGGTGTGTACCGATGCATGCAACCAAGGACTTGGAGGAGTTCTTATGCAAGACAACCACATGGTATGCTATGAGTCAAGAAAGTTGAAGGAGCGGGAGAAAAACTATGCTACTCATAATTTAGAACTTGCAGCCATAGTACATGCTTTAAAGATGTGGAGGCATTACTTAATGGGCAGGAAATTTGAGCTAAGGACAGACCATTGTGGTTTGAAATACTTATTTGATCAACCAAATTTGAATGCTAGGAAAGCTAGACTTGTTGGAATTTTTGTGTGAATTTGATTTTGAAATCAAACACATAAAAGGGAAAGAGAACAAGGTGCCTGATGCACTTAGCAGGAAAGTACATGAAATGCATGTGGCAGTGCTTAGCACTTGCCAACCAGATTTGAGGCAGTAGATTGTTAACCATATTGTTGAGGATGAAGTGTATATGCAAATAAAGGACAAATTGCAGCAGCAAGACCTTGAAAAGAACTATGAAGGATACCATTTGGAAGAAGATGGACTCCTTACTTATAAGAATAGAGCCTATATTTCGAATGTGGCAGATTTGAGGAGGATTGTTATGGATGAAATCCATAAAGCTCCATACTTCGGTCACCCAAGATATCAGAAAACAATTGCTACAGCAAGAAAATATTATTTCTGGCCAGGGATGAAGAAGGACATCGTTGAATACATTTCTAGGTGCATGAAATGTCAGCAGGTGAAGGTTGAACACCAACACCCAATAGGTTTATTGCATCCATTGCCAATTCCAGAATGGAAGTGGGAAGTAATTTCCATGGATTTTATTACAGGTTTTCCAATGACGGTGAGACAACATGATTCCATCATGGTGGTGGTGGACAAATTAACAAAGGCAACACATTTTATACCGATTAAGTCCACACATAAAGCCGATGCGATTGAAAATATTTTCATGAAGGAAATTTTCAAATTACATGGATTGCCTAAGGCAATAATTTCTGACAGGGATACCAAGTTCACTTCCAATTTTTGGAAGGGTCTCTTTGCATATTTAGGTACACAGTTGAACTTTAGTACCGCGTACCATCCTCAAACAGATGGGAAAACAGAAAGAGTAAATCAGGTGCTTGAAGACATGCTTCGCATGTATGTTATGGACAAACCATCCAAGTGGGAGGATTATCTACACTTGGTAGAGTTTGCGTATAACAATGGGAAACAAGCATCATTGGGAATAAGTCCATATGAGGCTTTGTATGGCAGAAGGTGTAGGACACCAGTGACTTGGGATAATCTAGTGGAAAAAACTGTACTTGGGTCGGAATTGCTTGAGGAAATGGAACAAGAGGTTGCAAAGATCAGGCAGAATTTAAAAGCAGCCCAAGATAGACAGAAAATCTATGCAAATAAATCTTAGAGTGCATAGGGAATTCAGTGTTGGGGATCATGTGTATCTTAGAGTGAGGCCAAGGAAGAGTTCCTTGAAGCTTGGGGGTTGTGCCAAGTTATCACCTAGATATTATGGGCCATTTGAAGTGCTTGAAGAATAGGGCTAGTTGCATATAGACTTGCATTGCCTGCTAGCACTAGAGCTCATAATGTTTTTCATGTCTCTTTGCTTAAGAAATATGTGCATGATCCTAACCATGTGATTAATTGGGATGTGATCCAGGTGGAACCCAAGGGAGAGTTCCAAACTAATCCATTGTGCATCCTAGATAAGAAGGTAACATTTCTCCGGAACCGAGCCATCGGACAGGTAAAGGTGCAATGGACGCACTACGATCCCGATGAGGCTACATGGGAGCTGGAGGATGCCATGAGAGTGGCATATCCATTTTTGTTCAATTTTGATGAGCACTGAGGACAGTGCTAATGTAAGGGGGAGGGGAATGCAATATCCCTATTTTGACCCTATTGCATTAAAATTGTAAATGATGTAAATATCGTTATTTAATCATGGTGAGGAGCTCAAGGCCAAGGCCCTGCCATCGATTTAGCTTTGTATGTATCGGCAATTAAAAATAAATGCCTATGGTTCTTGTGCTGGACATGCACAATGTAAATTAATACATCATGTAAATACAAATTTTAATGAAATACCCACAACTAGCTAAGCAATGCAACAAAGAGATGGGGGCATGATTTCACAAGGAATAGGGAGGGAAATTATTCAAACCCTTAAGCCAATAGTGTTAATCCAAATTTCATGAGAAAACCCATAAACCACCAACTACCCATTTTGACTTATGCACCCAATCATTTAATTCTTCCAAAAGTTATTTGAGGCAGTTAATGCCTTGGGAATGGAGAGGTATGGAAGCCAATTTCGTGCATGGGCAAGCCATCAACCTGGGAATTTGTATTTTTGCTTCTTGGGCAAGAAAACACCCACGAAATGGTGCCCAAAGCCATCTTTCACCCATGGCCTTTGCCCTCTAACGCAGTCTGAGCTAGCTGGGATTTCCCCATCACGTTTTTCACCATTTTCCTGCATTTTCCATGCCTGGGAACTCGTTTTTGTATTGCACAATGGCTGGGAGGAAGGGAGCCACAATTTTGGGGTTTATGGAGGCTGTTTTTGTCCCTTGAATTCCCATAAACGTTTTCTGGAAACTATTTTGCTCTCCCAGGGTGATTCCCCAATTGCCATTTCATTTTTGGTTGCCCAACGTTTTTCTTCATGCCCAGCAATTGTGGTTTTGTTGTTATGTGCATCTTTGTTTTGGTTTGAACTTGTGAGCAAGAAATTTGGAGTGGTAGTGGATAGAATTGGCTTGATAAACCTAGTGAGGGGAGTAACCTCTCAGAAAGATCAAAAGGGCTGGCTACTCTTCTATGCACACCTTGGACAACACTAGAATGGAAGGTATGGACTGAGGGACTATGTATTAGTGAAGGGAATACTTCTTTGAGTGGGGTGTGTAGGCATTTTGGGTGCTAGGCTAGATAGATCTTGTAGAGGGCATCCATATCTCTGTGGTTGAGCTCACTAGCTTAGCAATTCTTCCTTTCCATTGCCTTAGTAGCCTGATAAACTCAACTGTAGATTGGCTTGGCTAATTTTGGCGTATCCTTAGTTATCTGTGAGCCTGTTGTTCCCTTTTTACTTGTAGAAATCATGCCCAGCTCGGGGGTGGAAATTGTGCTGAGAGATTGATGAGCACAATTAGCCTATGGTTGGGTGGAACGTTGCAGTTGCATAGCCAGTTGCTCGGGACTACTCTGTTTTAAGATAAGTACTCTCTTGTGTTAAAGTCTGCAATGTATTTATTTAATGGTTTTAATGAAAATGTGAAATGTATGTAAGATATTAAACATGATTTTAATTCCGCTGTGTTTCTACATTATGCATATGTATATGTTTACTTCTTATCAATGAGTTTTACTTAATGGATATGCAGCTGGATGCCCAGTTTTAGTGCCATGTTCTCTCCCTGTCTCGGTCTGATGGGAGGGGACTTGACAGCTCAACTCATTACGGACCTACCATCTTCGTCAGCATCACCAACTATCCATACTGATATAATTGACGAACATTTGTTCATCATCTCGTCTAACAACCCTTGGTACGGTGACATTTTGGTATACCTCTGCACACATAAGTTTCGACCCAATATCGACCGTGACGGACGCCATCACATTCGTCACCATGCCCCTCGTTATCTCCTCTTGGGTGATGTCCTCTATTGACGTGGCGTCAACACAATCCTACAACGATGCCTTTCCCAAGACGAAGCAGAACAAGTCCTTAATGACTGTCATAGCGGTGCCTGCGGCGGCCATTTCTCTGGAATGGCCACCGCTCAAAAGGTAATTTGCGCAGGTTATTTTTGGTCATCATTATTCATTGATTGTATCACAGTAGTCAAACATTTCTAAAACTGCCAACTCTTTGCCCCCAAGGCAAGAACACCCCCCGCCCCCCTTCATCCAGTCGTCACCATTGGACCATTTTGCAAATGGGCCATCAACTTCATGGATTGCAATCCCTCATCAGCCGGCAGCCACAAACACATTATTGTGGCTATCGATTACTTTACCAAATGGGTAGAAGCCATGCCTACTTACAATTGCAAAGCCGACACCGCAGCCTGTTTTTTCCTCAACCATGTTATCGCTCATTTCGGAGTACCAAAGCAACTCGTCTCAGACCACGGCTCTCACTTCGAGGACTCCATTTGGCGATAATTGTCCATACTCCTTAAGTTTGAACATCATTTCTCCTCTACCTACTACCCCCAAGGGAACGGCCAAGTCGAAGCTGTTAACAAAATTTTGAAGACTATCCTCCAGCGCACTGTCGACAAACATAAATCCAATTGGCATCATATGTTGTTTCCCGCATTATGGGCTTACCAAACATCGACCAAAACCGCAACCGGATTTACCCCCTTCCATTTGGTTCACGGCATGGAATCTGTCCTCCCCATTGAGTGCCAAATACCAACATTACAAATTTCCATAGAACTCCTCCCGGATACTTCACCAATTGAAGAATGCCTACTTCTTCTAGAGAAGGCCGACGAAGATCACCGCGCAGCTCTCCAAACAATCAAAGCCGCAAAGAACGGATCTAAACTCCATTACGATAAACATGTTCACCCACGAGCATTTAGTGAAGGAGACCTAGTACTTGTTTACGACCAAGCCCATGACAAAACGGCCAAAGGAAAGTTCCGATCTATGTGGCAAGGCCCATATATCATACACACTTGCCTTGGACAAGGGGCATACATTTTGACCGACTCGGAAGGCAATCCCATGCGCAACCCCCGTAACGGGTTGTACCTCAAAAGATTCTACCCATAAAAATCTATTGGACACCATAGTCCATATTGCACAGTTTTTTAATTTATTTTTTCGCTGTAAACTTTCAAAACCTTACATTTTCACTTTTTCCTGCATGAACACAGATGGATCCTGTTCCACTCCACAATATCGGTCTCGTCGACGGCGCAAGTCGTTGGTCTCCAAATCTCGCTTCAGTAGGTTGGGTAATTTATTCCCCTTCACATGAGTCGATCCACCTCGATGGAGTGTGCATAGATGCTGCCACAAACAACCAAGCTGAGTACGATGCCGTGACCGGTCTCCTGGCCACTGCTCTCCAAATGGGCATAAGTCACCTTAGTGTTTTCCTGGACTCCCAGCTCCTTGTTTCCCAACTCAACAACTATTACCAGGTGCGCGATCCTTGTCTATTTAGAGAATTCCTACGCACTAAACAAATGATTCGACACTTTGAATCCATCTCTTTCACTCATGTCCCAATAAATCTAAACATTGTAGCAGACCAAATGGCTAACAACATTCTAGATTGGCACGTCAACCAAAACATGTAGGACATCACGACATGCATCACATAGGCATCAAAATAAATCAAAATTTAAATCATCATAACATTGCATCCACGTGCATAACATGTGCCTCCACGGGCATATAAAAAATCATAACTTTGCATCCACGTGCATCGAACATGCCTCCACGGGAAAACAAACAAACCACAATTGCATCCATGTGCAACAAGACATAAAAGAAAAGACAAGATGTGCATCCACGTGCATACACGACTATATACCAAAATGCATAAATATATATATATATATATATCATCATAAGAGTCACAATGTCAGGAGTGCTCTCAGCACCCAAATATAAAAAAGGTACACCCGCCATACAAAATGTGTATCAACAAAATACATCCCCATATGCTCATCTACATTTGGGGGCAGGTACAAGATCACCTAATCATCACGATCACCAGGCTCCTCCGTCTCCTCCTCCTCTGGCTCCTCCAGAGCCCGAGCTCTCCTCTCAGCTGTCACTACAGCTACTCTTCGCAAGATCGATCTCCACTCACAGGGAGCATCGTAACGACGCTCGAGAACATGCTGATCTAGATCCCTCCAACCATCATCTGGTACATCCACTAGCAACACCTCCAAGGTATCACATATGTCCTCTAGGGAATCATCTCGCTGGCGCACAACTCGTCATACACGAGGCGGCGGTGCCGCTACCGGTGGAGGTACCAACATCATCATCCGTCCCCTACGGCCTATATGGTCCACTGGAGGCCTCGGACCAACATCTGCCATGACCCACAATGAAACAAGTCAATATCATATAAACACCTCTAGCTATACTCATATCTAAACATGATATAATAGAGAAACAAAAACAAAGACGTACCATCTAACTCCCAAGCCTGTCCCTGAGCTCGAGGCATCTCAGGGTCCCCCCTGAAGTCCATACACACATATGGATAGTCATCAATAAAAACGGGCATCTGCTTCCACTGGTCATACATCTTCAACGAGAAGAATCGCCGGATGCCACCACCACCCCGGGGCATCATCTCCCCCCACCGCACCATCCGTGGCTCACTCCTTAGTCCCTCCCGAACCGACACACGAGGTCGCAAGGTAGTTACCCGCTCGAAAAATAAACAACAAAGGAAAGAAGCATAACTAAACTCTCCTCCCTCCTGACTAACCTTGTTCAGCTCTCGCCGAACACAGGCCAGAAACATCTGCCCCTAATCAAAATAGGTCCCTCTCAAGACACTGTGAACCATCATCGTTTGCCCCTCCCCCCCCCCGACAAATGATGGGGCGCCTGTGCACCAAGCACCCGCAAAACACAAGCCACCACCGCCTGCATCGTCGGCTCCCGCAGATCCGAGATACTCAGTGTGTTGTTCTGCGCACGAGCCCCTGGAATGCAAAATTTCTCGAGGAGATCCTCAATATCCATACCAGCCGGAATCCTCGGCTGGGTGTCCCCTATCTCACCCAAACGGGGCAAGCGAGTAAGAAAGTAAACATCAGTCAAGGTGATCTCCAGTCGCTCACCTTGCACCATGAAAGCCACCTCCTACGGATCCCAGAAGTCAACCAACTTGTTCAGCAGATCTATCACTGAACACATGATAGGAATCTAAGCAAACTTTAGTAGTCTGCCCAAAGCCAAGGCCGCCTGCACATCCGGGTTATCCCGAATAATGCCCATCAGTCCCACATCAATCTCCCTCTCCCTCCACGACACCAGCGGCCTCCTTAGCATCCTGCCAAAACACCACAAAAAATTTTAGAAAAAGAAAACAAAATTTTTTCCTACCCAAGTGATCCCCATCGCGACTTTCGGGCCCCTAGCCGCGATGAACATCGTGACTTTCAGTTTTACAGCCGCGATGAACATCGCAGGTATTAGCCCTCACAGCCACGATGTGCATCACGACTATAAGCCCTCACAGTCGCGATTGTCGGACCCACAACCACGATGCACATCGTGGCTGTAAGCACCCATAGCCGCAATGAACATCGCGGCTGTAAGCACCCACAGCCGCAATGAACATCGCGATTGTCGAACGCACAACCACGATGCACATCGCGGCTGTCCAGCCCATACCTGCGATGTGCATCACGGAAAAAAGACCCAAAACCCGTGATATTCCGCGTTGGCAAGCCAACGTGGAATATTCATAGCTTCTGAGACCCCGACGCTCAACAAAAGTAAATAATTTGAAAGGCTAAGGCACATAGGCTTACCTGAAACTCGCGGAATGAAAAACCGACGGTCGAATCTCCCACAAATCAAGAAAATGCTCTAACCCAACTAAATTGCTCTATGAAAGTCAACGATGAAAATGACACTTGTCACATTGGGTCCACTTGCTATTTATAGAAATTTGACCAATTTTCAATCAACCATTTCAGCATCATACGACATCCATTTTTCAAACCGTTGGAATCAGCACAGCGAGAACTTCATGACAGTCCACTCCTTTTGTCATTTCCACCAGGTCTCGTTTTTAGGCATTTTTTACATGCCCCTCGTCGCCTCGATTTACGTGCCACATCGGCCGTGGTCCATTTTTTACGAGTCTTATATCACCAGATTCAGTTTTCCGTGCTCGTGACGATGCTTAAGACCATTTCTCGCTCTCACCACCATATTTTTTGGGCACTTTTTACATGCCCCTCGTCGCCTCGATTTGCGTGCCACATCGATCGTGGTCCATTTTTTACGAGTCTTATATCACCCGATTCAGTTTTCTACGCTCGTGATGATACTTGAGATCATTGCTTGCTCTCACCCCCAGAATTTTTTGGCACTTTCTCACATACCTGTCGTCCCCTCGATTTGCATGCCACATCGGCAGCCGTCAGATTTTACAAATTTTCGCATCACAACTTATACATGAGCCCATCACTCCATCCATACTGCAATTATGGCGTTGTTTTGCTACCATTCATCAACCCGCAAGGAGGCCTGATTAGCGTTCCCCCCTATCACCGAGCATGATCCCCATACTTGCCCTTTCATTAAACACTTCCTCCTTGCCTCTCCATTACTTTTGTTCAGTATAATTTTATCCATTTTTTGGGCCGAACAATTCCTTTACAAAAAAGGCACTCAATGAGTCTCTATTAAGCTCTTTTCTGACTCTTAAAAGAATGAAAAGATCGTCGAGCAATCTTACTTCCCTTCATGCTCGTTAAACGTATTTGAAAGGGCGTCTACCTGGTATAAGTTTACCCCTTTTCTAGACCTTGTAGACTAATTACGAAAAAGGAATACTCTAGTCACATCGGCTAGAAGAGTTCTCCATCCACATTATTTTATGTTTTTTCGGGCCTTGGAGACTAGCATATGAAAAAGAACACCAATGGAGTCTACTTACCGCTTTCAGACTCTCTAAAATTGAAAGCAACCACGAGCAATCATCGTCTTGGGCTCGTATAAATCCACAGGACGGTACTCCTACACCAATTCAGAGTCTTCTTATTGTTTTCAGACTCCTTAAAAATGAAAGCACTCACGAGCATGAATAGTCCTGGGCTCTCATAAATCCAAAGGACAATACCATTTTAGAGCAAACTTTTATTCCTTCTTGGAGCTCATTAAAACTACGAAGAAAGACACAACGGTGTTTTTTCGGTGCCACAACAGATCATGTCCACTCACATGGAAGCTTCCCCATTATGGTCGCCTTTGTTCAGAGTATTCTGCAGTATGTCACCCTGAGAGCCTCCCAATAGCATCCATCAGCTTGTCCCCCAGAGTCACTCCAGTCTGCAATACATACTCCTAATCCCTTAAGCTATGATCCTCACACCTAAAAGTCAGTTTCCTATCCTTCCAGGTCAACCATGTCATCATGCTCTGAACAAAGAAATTTTGAGTCCACCCACTCTATGACCCTAGTTTTTTTTCCACATCCCCACAATATGTCAGTCCTACCATCAGTACTATCATAGTGTAGTTGTACACCTCGCGCTCCTATCAAGGAAACATCATTGCCTTGGTAGTTGCCGGTCTCCATCTATCGACGCCAACCAAATCTATTCCAGAGGATAGACCCAGAGGTCCCTGTGCCTTGGACTCATCACCATTAGTGATGAGTGCCTACAGATCATTTTGAAAGGAGTCCTCAGTGCCTCTCCAAATGATTGTTTCTCACATGCTCAACGTCAACACCTTGATCGCATCATTGAGACTCGTACAGGGTATCGGTCCTTTCAGTTATTTGCTGAAGACCCCGGATATCACCTGACTCTACCACATTCAAGAGTCTAATTGAGGAAACAACCAGTTACATATTCCTATGGATATTCGAGTTACTCTGGGCGACAATTTTCAGATGTACCACAGTTTTATACTCCCTCGAGTATACAGTTACATATACTCCTCAGAAGTTGACTCATTTACTGACTCTACCACATTTGAGAGTCTAATTGAGTCCCTACAGATGTTGGACACCTTCAGCTCCAACAGTTCATCAACCCTTTTTGAAACCTTATTCAGAATGGTTGTTGCTCTTTTCCAGTGTATCAGTTATTGAGATCAGTCATGGTATGACCATGAGTATGTCCCAGCATTATGTCCCCTCTTGACCATTATGATGTAACAACAGTTTTTTATGTATTATTCAGGTCCCCCTTCTTGGGCCTAATTGTTATGTATATGTCTTGATACGAGCATGGGTATGCCCGCCTCATCCATAATCAGAGATTATTCCTCATTCATTTTGAGGCCATGTATTTTTTCAGTTTTTGCAGCTTCCAAGGGGCCATTGTTCCAGTCTCCAATCGGTCTCTTCTCTTCTCCAAACCCCAAGAAAAAGACAAAATAACTCTGATGTCTATCAACCATACGATGAGCTCCTACCCTCACACATCAGGGGGCAATCTGTTAACACCCAAAAAGTGCTCACTAGCTCATTCCCTTATTCGCATGACCCATTTGTCCACTTTTTCCACCATTTGAGCCTCTAAAACTATCAAAAGGTCACCAAAAAGACCATAATACACCTTTTTCCCCTCAAAATATGTATTTTTCCTCAAAAAAACCCTCAAAAAGGGTCCAAAATTCCCAAAAAATATTAAAAGCGAATAAAAATATTCAAAATATTCAAAAAAGTTAAAAGAGGGAAAAAGAGACCTAAACCATGTTGGTTAATACCATTGGTTTCCTTAAAACCATAATGGTATTCCCCATCACCAAAAACTATAAAAAGGTGATAGGGGCTCCTCACTTTTCATCCCTATTTCATCCTATCCTCATGCTACCAAAATCCATCTTGAGCATTGCCCGTCTTTTGAGCTTTGCCCAACCATTGAAGCATTGGAGAAGAAGAGACCATTGGACATTGGAGCACCTCAACCTTGGAGCTGCCCAAAACTCACCATCCTCACCATTTGAGGTAATACAAAAGTGTTAATTTTTATTTACATGCTTATGAATCAATTTTGTTTATTGTTATCAATCTAGAATTCTTTATTTTACTGTTTACTGCCATTAATCTATGTTGATGTATATGTAACTTCGGAATGTATTTCACATATATGTATATTGTACTCCTATAGAGATGGTATTATTCCTCTATACGGAAGTGTCATCATTTATATTGTAAATGTCGTAACTTATACTTGATGGGTTATTAGACCACCTTGTTGGGGTCGGCCCTGTATAAGTCATGTGGGTCAAAGGGTTATTAGACCACCCTATTGGGGGTCGGCCCAGTCAGCATTATGTTATGTGGTTAAGTTCGAGCCTACATGAGTTAGGTAAAAAAGGCAAGTCAAGTCAAGTATAAATAGAGTACAGGAGGCACTCTATTTGCTCACTCACTTCTCACTCATGCACTCAAGGAGGAGTGGCGCACTTATGGAGGAGGAGGATCTGCTGCTAGGTTATGTCTATCTCTCATGGTTGGTTGTATCATTGCTCTATCTATCTCTGAGGAAGTTATTGGGGTTTTTCACCTTTATGGTTTTCCCCAAGTAAATCTTTGTGTCTCTTGTGTGCTTGCATTATTGTCTCCATGATTGATATGCTGTAGATATGTTGTACATGTTATTCTCTCAGTTAAGATCCTAGATCATATTGAAGTAAATTCAAAAAATTTAACAATCTATAGTTCATATTTGCTTATTTACATTGCTTTATTTGAGACTGCTACTACTAGTTAGCAAGTGCATCCTTACACATGCTTGGTTGAAAAACCAAGCAACAGCTCTTAGAAAATATTGTTTGGGAGTAAGGATCAATAAGGTTTTAATCAAATTTACGCCAAAGGTTGGGTATTGCAAGATCATTACAAACTAGAGGCCCATTACTCTACTCAACACTATCAACTATGGATAAATATTTTTCCCTTGATATTAAGAATATTTTCTCTAAGGTTATTCACATTAAATAGACTAGCTTCATTCATGTCTGGTATATCTTAGATAATGTTATTTTTGTTTTGGAGGGTATGGAACGGGCTAGATCTTATGATGTTGGTGCCATGCTCATAGATATTTATTTTGTGTAGTATTATGGTAGAGTATAATGGCATTTCACTCTAGAAATGTTTAAAGCCTTGGGTTTTTATCCCTCTTTCATTACTAGTGTTGAAACCATGTTTTCATATGCCTCATTGTGTCTATTTACTAACAAAAGAAAATACAATGAGGTTGGGATCTTTTATTCTAATATTGGGCAAGTTTGTCCCTAGACATGGACCTATATGTCTTGGCCACTAGAGATCTTGGTTCCCTACTATGTTCCAAAGCTAATTTTGGACTAATTCGAGGGATTCCTCTGACTAGTCCTTATGTTGGGTAATTAAGTCAGTGGAAATTTTTTTCATGAACCATTCCTAATAATCCTTTAGGACCAAAGATCTTGGATTAACACCACTAAGTGTTTCAAAGGTCTCTATGTGACCTCAAGTTCACACATCAAGATGGTGAAGACACAATGTTACAAACAAATTTAATGCCATATGCCTCATTGAGTGGCCTCCCAAAATTGGAAATGGATTTAGCAAGATGAAATATTTCTTAAGACTTATGAGTTTTCCTTTTCCTTGGGACCTACTTTAAGTTTTCATCAAAAAGTGTAAAATAATATTGATAAATAAATCTAACCCTTTAGATTTGGTGTATAAATTCTAAATCTACTCTAAGGTGATAGAAACAACTCATGCATAGTATTTACCTTATTGGGTGCCTTAGAAGTTGACCTATTATAAGCTTGAAAAGGCCCTCATTATTTTTTTGTGGGTGAATCCTAATAATAATAAAGGTTTTTTCATAGTCCATTGGGAACTCTGTGACAATTTGGTGACTTAGGTATCATTAGAACCCACCTTCAATCACTAAGTTTTGTGTCCCAAATGGCTCTTAGACTAGCTAGCATTATAGGTATCAAAATTGGTAATGCGTGTACCTTGACACGTTTGCTTTTTTGTTGATGATATTCTAATTTTACATGTTGGGAGTTGGAAAGAGTCAACAAGACTCAAGGAGATTATGGATGTTTTAGTGGCATTTATAGCCAATTCCATACAAATAATTGGAGCATATATGATAAGCACAATATAAACAACTCAAACACCAAAAGTATAGCTTTTTTTTTAAACCCAAATCCCAAAATGCAACCCTGATTATTCAATAGCTAATTTTTGTAGGGAGTAAGGCATACCGTTGACATACTGGCCCAGTCAATTATTCCTTAGACACGTCACAAGTGGGTCGATTTGTCTTTGATCGATTGCTCCTCTTCTCTGCAGATAATTTCCTTTCAGTTTTCTCCAATGCATTTCTCCTTTGCTCCGGCAGGTGGGGCCGAAGATTCAGACGTTAGTGGGGTTTATCCTCTATTGTTGTAGGTGGGGTTTGGAAGGTGGGGTCATGAACAGACTTGCAAGCAGATAAGTAGGCCGGTGGCGGTTATCCTCAAATGTTGCGGGTGGGGTTTGACAGGTGGGGTCATGAACATACTTCCAATTTGTAGAAATCGCGGTTAAAGCTAGCAAACTTGGGAATTTTGGGTGCCATAAGGGTTCTTGAGGGTATTGAATCCATTTCTACCTTCAAAATCGTGATCAAAACAATGTAGATACTTCGATTTTGCAAACAAAAATAACCATATTCCAACCAAAAACCTGTCGTCCAGGAAAATTTGTCCCTTCATTAGATGACTCATTTACCTAATCTTGTAGCAAACTTCCCTCAGTCATATAGGAAAGCAGTTGTAGGATAGGATGATGTTGATAGGATTTAGATGATCTTCTAGAAAAATTCCCTCAATCAAATAGAGAAGCGGCACCAGTAGAATGCGGGGATCAAAAAAGGGAATCCAAAAACAATTCATTATTTACAACTTTAGAACAAAAATGTTAGGATATTTAGACACTTAGGAGTTAGTTAAGATCAACTTGTGTAATATATCCGTTAGGGATAGTGTGTTTCTTTAGTATGCATTAGTATGCATTTGTATATACTTAATCCGACGATCACGATATGTTTCTGACATAGAATGATCCGACGACTCAACTTCTCTTAGATCAAACCTAACCTTGATCCGTGGCTTAACACCCGATTGGTCCATGATCTCTATTTAAAGAGCATGGAGGGTCATTGTTTAGTTGATCGATTATGAGAAGCTCATTTGTAACTTTCTTTCTTTGCATAATAAATTGTCCCGTAGAAGCTATTTGGCCGGGGCCGTGGAGTGTTTCCCTCAAGAGGGTTTAAACCACGTCAAAACATCGATGTGTTGATCTGTGATCTGTTTGTGTGAAGTGGTTGCTCTTGGTGTTCAGTCCTTTGGTAGTACCCTGTGTACCCAAACATGGTATCAGAGCTTTTATGAAGTGCCGCTTCCGGTTATGATCTAGATCTTGAAGTGCTGTTGCCGAAACTCGAAAGGGTTTCTAGTTCTGGTATTTCTATGCATTTCTGGGCTGTGGGAGGTGTTCCATTGCGTCCGAAGCGTCGTTTCCATTGGGAAATAGTTTTCGTTTGATCGAAAACGGTTCCCAGTTGCTCCAGAAACGCGTTTTTCATCAGATCTGAAGGTATAATGTTACAGTGACGCATTTTTTTATTTCGTTTTTGAAAAGAAAAATCTCATTTCATTTTTTTTACTGTTAGATTTTTTTTGGTTCGAATTGTTGCTTTCCCGTCTGCGTATGCTCTTTGCCGTGCACCTTGAGCGATCTCGGCAAATCAGAAACAGAACGGGAAAGGGTTTTTTTCGGCTGCGTATGCTCTTTGCCGTGCACTTTGCGCGATCTCGGCAAATCAGAAACAGAGAGAAAACGTAGACTTTCCGGGCAAGCTAACAAGATCTAACTCCACAAGTGTGGAAAAGTTTTTTTGTTTCGTTTTGTGGTTTGTTTTGCAGGAAAAAGGGCAAGCACGCAAACCGAGCAAGAAGAGTAAAAAAAAATAAAAAAATAAAAATAAAAATAAAAAGCCCCCTTCCTCATTTCCATATTTTACATACCTTTTAAACTAGCTCACTTGGTCCAAAGTTGCTTTATTCCTTAATAGGTCTTGAGTTCAAGTCTTAGGAAGTTATTTTTAAAAAGAAAAGTGCATGCAATTTCTATTTTCAAGTTACTTTATTTTAAAAGTGCATCTCACTTAAATAATAAAAAATAAAAATACAAGTGAGTCACTTAAGCTTTTTATTTATTGTTGCACTATTTAAAAGTAATATCATTGTAAAAGTGAAATCACTTATTTTACAAAAGTGATTCACTTAAAAGCAACTTTTTTGTAAAGTGATTGTCAAAAGGTTCATCTTGGGAAGAGGGGGGTTCTTTTTTTTGCTGGACATTCTCTAGCTGCCACGTCACTATTGGGGACATCTTCAACAGTTTCTTTGTTCAAGCATAACTTCATCATACAGAGTCCGTTTTCAGTGCCGTTTTTTTTGAAACCGCCTATTTTTTCGAGCTCTTCACATCTAGACTATTGGTTTCTGCTTTTACAGCCATTAATTTAGAAATATGGCCGCCCTTTGTGATATTCTACTTAACAGTTCCAACTATTTCTCATGGAAATCTCGTATGGAGGATGTTCTACGAAGTAGGGGACTTTTCAGAATTACAACAGGGAAAGAAAAAGAACCCACTGATGATGATAAGAAAATAAAATGGGCAAATAGATGTGATGAAGCTCGTGGATTGATTGGGATGTCAATCTCTACTGATTTGCGATTCCACATATCTGGAATTGATGAACCTAATGCTGCTTGGGACAAGTTGGAATCTGTGTTTGGTAAACACAATGAAATTCGGGGTCACCAACTCGAAAATGAGTTGATTTCTTTAAATCCAAGTGACTTTTCATGCATTCAAGATTATTTATCTAAGTACAAAACTCTCAAGCTCTTATGTACAGAATGTAAGATTGAGAGGGAAGACAAACAATGCATTTATCATATTCTTTCCAAACTTGGACCTGCATATTCTGTTTTTGTATCTACATTTTACTCCATGAAAGCGTCATTGAATGCAGCTAGCTATCAAGAGCCTAGTCTTGAATCCTTTTGTGATTCCTTGATTAGAGAACAAAATAAACTCATTCATCTTGGAATAATCAACAATGCAGATACATCTGGGAAAGCCTTATTGTCCCAACAGAAAGAAAAGTCCAAGCCTCCCAAGAAACAAAATTTTTGCAATAATAAGTCAAACAAGGGTCCAAAACCCTCTCAGTCAGCTCCTTCTTTAAAAAATGACAAAGGATCCAAGCCAAAAGGCAAGAAGACTGAGCGTCATTGCAACTATTGCGGGAAAGATAATCATGATGAATCTAAGTGTTTCAAGAAGATGGCAGCCTTGGAAGCAGCAATGAAGAAGCACCACATCAGCCTAGATTCGCCTTCAGAATCTGCCTCTCATGGACATGCACTTTGTGCTTCTGGTTATTCTTATAATGCATCTTCTTCTTCTACTTCAAATGAATGGCTCATTGATTCTGGAGCATCTTATCATATGGCTAAGGATCAAGCCATCTTTTCTACTATGCATGAATGTAACACCAAACAAATATTTGTTGGTGATGATAGATCTCTAAGTGTTGTAGGAGCTGGAACAGTTCCAGTAGATAATGGTCATTTTAGTGATGTACTATGTGTTCCAAGAATTTCCTGCAATTTGTTATCAGTCTATCAGATCACTCATTCTGGTGAAGGTAAAACTGTGACCTTTACACCTCACCAAGTTGTAATCAAGGATTTTAAAGATCCTCAACAGGTTCTAGCTACCGGAATTGTTGATGATATTACCAGGTTGTACAAGTTTAACAACTTTGGGTCATCACCTTTCCCTTCAGTTTTTTTTGCTCATAGTGATAACTTGAGCAAACTTTGGCATGAGCGATTTGGTCACTTAAATTATCGCTCATTGCAACAACTATGTAAAGAAAATATGGTGACAGGTCTTCCGATGGTATCTTGCAGAGATGGTGTTTGTTCCGGTTGTGTACTCGGAAAACATCATCGGGACAGTTTTGACAAACGTGCCTCTTGGCACGCCTCGGTTCCCTTGGAGCTTGTGCATAGTGACTTGTGTGGTCCTCTTCCATCTGCTTCCTTTTCTGGTTTCAAGTATTTCTTAACTTTCATTGATGATTACACCAGACGCACTTGGGTTTATTTCCTAAAACTTAAGAGCGAAGTATTTAACATGTTCTTGGCCTACAAGGCCCTTGTTGAAAAATAATCTGGTCATCAAATTATCAAGTTAAGATCTGACAATGGAGGAGAATATGTTAACAAACAGTTCACTACTTTCTGCACTGAACAAGGCATCCAACAACAACACACTGTTCCATATACACCACAACAAAATGGTGTAGTTGAGCGGAAGAACCGCACTTTAAAAGAAATGGCAAATTGTATGATCCAATCTAAGGGACTAAGTCTTCAATTTTGGGCTGAAGCCATAAATTGTGCAAATTACATAGTTAATCGCACCCCCACAAAAGCATTACAAGGTATAACACCGGAAGAAGCATGGAGTAAAGTTAAACCTAATGTAAGTCACTTTCGTGTGTTTGGTAGTGAAGCATGGGCTCACATTCCGGATGAAAAACGGAAAGCATTGCAGCCTAAAAGTGAAAAGTGCATATTTGTTGGATATTCTGAAGATGTAAAAGGTTATAGACTTCTTCAACCACATTCTCATGCTATAATCATTAGAAGAGATGTTAAATTTGATGAAAATATCTTGGCCTGCGAGCCTAACTCGGCGAGTGTGCCATCTTTGGCCTGCGAGCCTGATTCGGCGTTTGTGCCTTCTTCTTCTTCTTCCAACTTCCTTGACAGGTTTCCAACTCCAGTTTCTGATGATGACAGTGAGGATGAAAATCCACCTCCGCCTGCTCATGTTCCTCCAGTTGCACCAACACAAGTGCTTCCTCGATGGGTTCGTTCAACATGTGAAGCAGCTGGTGATCTTGCCGGTGATCCTAGAGATCAACGTCGAACACGTTCTCAGTTTCAGCGAGCCTCTTCTCTTTTGGCTCAAGTTTCCGAGAATCATGATCCAGAAACTTTTGCAGAAGCTTCAGGGAATCCAGATTGGGATGCAGCCATGGATGAAGAATATCGTTCCTTAATGGCGAACGATACTTGGGATCTTGTACCTCTTCCAAAAGGAAGAAAACTTGTCAGATGTAAATGGGTCTACAGAACTAAGTATGCATCAGATGGAAGTGTTGAAAGACTTAAGGCAAGGTTAGTTGCCAAAGGTTTTTCTCAAGTTGAAGGGATTGACTACAATGAAACCTTTGCTCCCGTCGCCAAAATGAACTCCATCCGCCTTGTTCTTTCCCTTGCAGCCTTACACAACTGGGAAGTCCATCAAATGGATGTCAAGTCTGCCTTCTTACATGGTGATTTACAGGAGGAAATTTACATGGAACAACCTCCTGGATATGTTCAGAATAACTCTAGCCTTGTCTGTCGCCTTAAGAAATCCTTATATGGCCTTAAGCAAGCTCCTAGAGCTTGGTATGCCAAAATGGATAACTTTCTTCTTGACACTGGTTTTTCTAGATGCCATTCTGACCCCAATGTCTATACCAAGAAAGTAGGAAACCATCTCATCATACTTGTTCTATATGTTGATGACCTTATTCTTACTGGTAGTGACCCTAAGCTTATAACCCATGTGAAATCCAGTCTTAAACAAACTTTTGAAATGTCAGACTTAGGACATTTGCATTATTTTCTTGGTCTCCAAGTTCTGCAAACCAAAGAAGGAATCTTTCTTTCTCAGTCTAAGTATGCTTGTGACCTTCTTCGTCGCTTTCACATGGAAGATTGTAAACCAGCCCCTTATCCCTTCCAGTCTGGAGTCAAACTTTCTGCCACTTGTACTTCACCTGAAGTAGATGCCACATTGTATCGTCAGCTTGTTGGTAGTCTTTTATACTTGACTCATTCCCGTCCTGACCTTTCCTTTGCCGTTGGTCGAGTTGCCCGTTATATGCAGACACCTCATGAAAGTCACTGGAAAGCAGCTAAAAGAATACTTCGATATATTCGAGGTACAGTTCAGTTTGGGATTCATTACAGTACAGGGGGGAAACCTTTGTTGGTTGGTTTCACTGATTCAGATTGGGCCGGCAATCCTGATGATCGAAAGTCTACTGCAGGTTATGTTTTCAGTCTGGGATCTGGACCTATTACTTGGGCTTGTAAGAAACAACAAGCTCTTGCTCTTTCTTCAGCAGAGGCAGAATATCGAGCAGCCGTCAATGCCAGTCAGGAAGCTTTATGGCTTCGACAGATCCTTTCAGAGTTTGGATTCGAGCAGCAGCAGCCTACTCCACTTTGGTGCGACAATCAAAGTGCCATCAAGCTTGCCAAAGATCCAATTCTACATCAACGCAGCAAACACATTGAGCTACATATGCACTTCATCAGAAATCTTGTTCATGATCGTGTTCTCGAAGTGCTCTTTTGCCCTACAGATGATCAAGTTGCAGACATCTTCACCAAGTCTCTTACAGAAGCGAAGTTTTCTAAACTTCGATCTATGTTAGGAGTTCAGGAACTTGTCATTAAGGGGGGATAGGCTCTAATGCCTCCTTCCTTCTCCTAATAGTGTCACTTTTGTAAATTCTTCAATCCTATCCCAAGTTGTTCTTAAGGGGGGATGTTAGGATATTTAGACACTTAGGAGTTAGTTAAGATCAACTTGTGTAATATATCCGTTAGGGATAGTGTGTTTCTTTAGTATGCATTAGTATGCATTTATATATACTTAATCCGACGGTCACGATATATTTCCGACATAGAGTGATCCGACGGCTCAACTTCTCTTAGATCAAACCTAACCTTGATCCGTGGCTTAACACCCGATTGGTCCATGATCTCTATTTAAAGAGCATGGAGGGTCATTGTTTAGTTGATCGATTATGAGAAGCTCATTTGTAACTTTCTTTATTTGCATAATAAATTGTCCCGTAGAAGCTATTTGGCCGGGGCCGTGGAGTGTTTCCCTCAAGAGGGTTTAAACCACGTCAAAACATCGGTGTGTTGATCTGTGATCTGTTTGTGTGAAGTGGTTGCTCTTGGTGTTCGATCCTTTGGTAGTACCCCCGTGTACCCGAACAAAAAAATGATACTTCCTAACGTATTATATTCATGAAGGCTGTTATGGACCCCATTGAATGTAATGCCATAAAATGTTTATTATATACAAACACAAGCTAGATAAAATTGAGGAACAAAAACTTCCCGTGATTTCCTACAATCGTGTACAAAGGTCAGATGTGGTGGTTTAATGAATCATCCATGGTAAATGAAAGAGAAGAAACCAACTAAAAACATATAAATACATACCTCGTGCATTTCAACATTTTGATATCATTAATATTCTTCTTCATCCAACTCATCATCTATATCATCTAGTTCGGAGTTCATGTTGAAAGGAGTTGTATACAGTGGAGCTTTGACAATATGCAAAAGAGCTGTGGAGGTAGGGGGATATTTGAGTTATGCTAAGTGATCTAAAAAATTATGTAGGATCAATACAACAGAGTCCTCGTTTTTGCATACAAATATATACCTGAAATGGGAGCATTAATACGAGTTGAAGTACCCCTTTGTGGTTCTTGTTAAAGACTCAAACATCAAAAAGATGGTCAGTATTTTAAAAGCAATGACTCGAGGCATCAAAAGATGATTTTGTATTTTTAAAATAAAATACTATAGGCATCAAGAAAACATCATCATTTTCCAAAAGATGCAAATCTTGAGAGTTTAATATTGAGAATGTTTTCAATCTCATTCAATGATGCATGTCTGTATAACTTACATCTCCAGATCTCTCTCCATTTACTAGAATCTTCAAATCGAATGCAAATTGACTCTGTCCATCCACTATCAATCATCAACACTTTAATTTGTTCTATCACTTAACAGAAATATGTGCTTGATCTCAGCCACCAAGGGTATGGAATTTCCACTATTGACTAGACAAGAAATGAATGCCTAGAACTGACCACTCACTAATTACATAAAAAATTGGTCTTTTGGTACCAAGAATACTTACAAACAAAAACCAAATCTTTGTTACAAGAAACCTAAAATGGGGCTAGAGTCAAATCATTTTGAGAGGTGATTGTTACAGGATCAGCATTCCATCCTAATGAAATTTTGATTCAAGAACAGGCAGAGGAGTGAGGGTGCATGGACCACAAATGGATTCAAGTTGATATTGAAATATTTTATATATAGTAAAAATTGAAACAATGTTTTTTTATTAATATTTGATTTAAATTCCATGTGTCAACTTCATGTTAAGCATGGAAGGAACTACACATCAAGGTCATAACTCACCACATAAATGTTTTAATCATAATATTCTATTTATACTTTCAATTACTTTTGTGTGTGTGAATTGGGTCTATCCAAAGTGATTGTGGGCTAGAGTGTTATCCTCCACATCTAGGTTATGTTCCCCTAAGTGGCATGTTGAGCTAATAATGAGTATATCATTATAATGGCTTTGAGACTTGTTGTTGACTTCGCCTTGTTCCCTAAAGAACCTAAGGTTTTCCTTAGGTATCATCTTCTAAATGAGTGTAAGTTATCGTAGGAGGTTGTTGATGTGTATATGTGAGGGTGTTGGCTTTAAATTTGTTTCCATAATATCCCTATTGTTGCTTCCATGAGACCATGTGCAAATCATGGGTGATTACAGTAAATATGAAATAATGTACAATTTATATTCCTTGTTTTCTATCATTATATACTTCCTATCCTTCCTACATTGGGGAACTTAAGCAAAGCGGGATATCCTAAGGGATTATTTAGTAGTAAATGGGATTATATTGCTTGTGTTCTACAATTATGAGGAGAAAGAGAGGCTAGTTGAGAGGAATTGTTGTTGTGGAAATGGGACTAAATTCTATTACTTGGTTTAGATATTTAGGAAATGGTTTGAGCATGAAATACTAAAGACATAGCTAGTAAATTCACCCTTACTATTTCATTGTCTGACACCTACAAAATTTTGTGCCTATGGCTAGGAGGAAAAATGTCTCCATGGATCTATTTTCTATGGACATAAGTAATTTGGTTTGTATTATTTATATGTTGATGACTATATTGTGGGTGTTACTTTTATGAAATTATATAATTATTTTAAAAGATATAAGTATGAAATTAGCATTGGCTCAAAAAAAAATACATATATATATATATATTTGAAATTACATATATGTATTTTTTTTCATTTGATATGTGTGTGTGTGTGTGTGTGTGTGTGTGTGTGTGTGTTTGTGTGTGTTAACATGTACAATAAACAATGGCGATGACAATGGTGAAGATGGTGATGAGTATGACTAACTCAATATGGCAGTGCATATGTGCACATAGTTGGGGTCATGCGGGCGTGCCTAGGATCCTCAGTCAAAAAGTATGTATAGTGAAGCGATTATTTAAAAAACATGCATGATATAAACTTCATAAAATTAAACACTACTAAACTGTAGGGTAATGTTATAACATACCATAGAAATGTGTTAGCCCTAGGGAATCGTGAATTGTCTATACAAGCATTGCATGGAATTGAAATTCCCTTTTGCATTTGCTAGTCTAGATATATCATACATAGTCACTGTTCGGATATCCACATCATCTTTTTCAGGATCTTGCATTCAATTAGGGTTTGCATGCATCCCAGTCACCAGGTTGATGCCTCCAGCACCTTAGCCACCTTATTCTAGCACCCGGGAGCCACTTACTTCAGATTTTTAGCCCTCCTAGTCAGGAAGGTGCCCACTTCTCACCTACTACCAGAGAAGGGCGCACTTCTTCACCTACCACTGCAGTTCCACTTCAGTTACACTCAGTTAGCTCCGATTCTCCCTGATTTGAGGCTAGTTTCACTCCCGACTGACTGTTTCACTTCCGTTGGACCTCCAGATTGACTAGATGACTTGTTCTGACTTCAGTTAGCCACCCATGCGCCCTCCATTGAGCCCACTTCCCTAGATCAGTGCTACACACTTCAGTTACACATGACACACTCAGTTAGACTCAGCTTGACACCTGGATGACTGGTTCTTGTGCATTGATGACCACCACTGATTGATGATGAGGACTCCTAGTTGGAGTCAAGCTACTCCATTCAGTGATTCGAATGACCTCCTTAGGCAATTCGAATTGCTCTATCATTGTTACTGTATTCTATTGTAATCATTCACCCTTACTGGGATATTGAGCACTGATGCATGTTTTGCACAGTTTTACACCATTTTTCTGAGTTTCATCTATTGTGATTGATTTACTTATTCATTAGATCTGTTGTGACTAATTTTACAGTCACGCCCTTCCATAACTCTAGTAACTCATCGATAAGAGGCTCGATATATACATTCATATATTTGACCTAGTATTTACCTATTTGATTGAACATATAGTACATATTTACTACATATATGACTAAATAAAAATATATAAGACATTATTTTAAAACATAATTGAACATATATTAACCAACAAAAAAACGTAAGACGTAATTATGAAACAAACAAGACAAATGAGATGCTACCGTGCTTGGAAAAATTATTCTAAACAAATTAATAGCTGGAACAATCATTGCCAACATTATGTTCTCTTTCTTTATTGACATCCATGGAGGAATGTTATTGTTAATAACAAAAATAGGCCACACGAAGTAAGTAGATCTGAGCTCTCCAAATGGATTGACAACGTCAGCTACCAATAAAATCCTAAGATTATGAGGTTCTTCTTTAAACTTTGGTCATCTTTCCTCTATCTTCATAAATATGGATCCATCCGCAGGCATTTGAAGAACACTATCTTCACTTATGTTCTTTGCATGGTAATCCATTAACTGGGCTATGCTTTTGCACCTGAACAATTGCCGCAAACGTGGAATTATGGGAATATAATGAAGAACCTTGTGAGGCACATTTTTTGTTACTTTATCAACTCGATATCTACTCTCTTCACATTTTAGGCATTTTTCTTTCGACGCATGTTCTCTATAATAGAAAATATCATCATGTTGTCTATAATAGAAAATATCATCATTAGGACATGCATGAATAGCTTGATACTCCATTCCAACATATTTCATTATTGCATGTAAATCTCGGTATGTGCGAGGTAAAACATTTGACGATGGTAACATAAATTCATTTAACAATCTACAACATAAAAAATGGTACTTGTTAATGTAAAGAATATTAGTCATACATATTGCATCCAAATGTTACAGATGATGATCAACTAACATTAAAAATAGGTAAAAAAATAAAACCTTTGTTATCATGTACTAAATGTGACAAAATATATTACATACCTTAGGAGATGTGTGACGCATGTGTTTGACAAACCATTTACAACCTTTAAGTTCACCAACAAAAATATAGCAGAGAGAAGACTTGTTTTTGAGCCTTCATAAAGAGGTTCACTTTCCCTATGAAGTACAAGTATATCATAAGCACCATCAAATTGGTTTCCATCATTATCCATTCCATCATTATTAAATGTCTCCTGGATAAATCTATTTGTCCCATCTTCTTCATCTTCATCAACTGTGTTATCGACATCATTATCTTCTTCCATAGGATCATTAGCTCGATCCTCAATATTCTTTCCATGTTCTTGAATATGCGCTTGTACCAACTGCACCTCTTCCTCCTCAAGTAATGCCTTAGGGTGACTAATCTTTACAATTACAAACATTAAAGTAATATTAGTGTATATAAAAAGTATTTAAATGATACAAACGTTTACAAATATAATATAGGAAAACAAAGACAACAAAGACAAAGACAAAGACAACTTAGGTGAGAGTGAGAAATAAAGACAACAAATCAATGATGAAGCTTGTGTAATTTATCAATATATTTAAGAACGTGTTGAAAAAATCTAGGAAAAATGTTACTTTTCTTGACATGTAGGAAGAGATACACTTTCTAAGATATATAGTCACGACCATAAAAAAACATATTGATCTTATTTTGCCTTCATCATTATAATGCCATATTATTTCTTTATATCACTTGGAGACCAGAAGTTTTAAGTGGATGGAAACTTTCCCCAGCCCAAGTTGGAAACCACAGTTTAATATACAAGGGGTTGATAGTTGAGGGATTAGGGGTTAACGCGTTAGTGGTCTGAGCATTAGGAGTTAGTGTTTAAGATGGGGTATTTAGGGGTCAGGGATAGGGGTATTACATAATGGTTTAGGGGTTTATAATGGGTCAAGGGCTAAGGGCTTAGGGGTTAACAGGTTATTGGTCATCTAAGAGTCAGGTGTACTTAGGAGTTGGTATTGTATATCGAGCAACCAGCTTGGGTGAGATCAAGAAACAAACACAACAAATCAATGCAGTGAAGATTGTGCAATTTATCAGTATGTTTAAGAATATGTTGAAAAAAATTAGGAAAAATGTTAATTTTCTTAACATGTAAGATGAGAGACACTTGTTACTCTTAACCCCTAAATCCTAAACCCTTAACCAATAACCCATTACCCCCTAATCCCATAAACTATTTAACCCCTAACTCGACCTAACCCCTTAATCCCTAACCATAAACCCCTAACCCCTACTCCCTAAAACCCCCTTAATACCTAACCATAAACCCCTAACCCCTACTCCATAAAACCCCATTAAACTCTAAATCCCCTAGGACCTAATTAACCCCCTAACACCTTAAACCCATTCCCCCTAATCCCTTGAACCCCTAACCTTTAAGCCCTTAACCCCTAACTCCTAAACCCTTAATCAATAAATTTGCTTATTAAAAAATTATGAGAATTTAAGAATAATGAATTTGTTTATATATATATATAAGTATATAAATAATAATAATAATGAGTAACACGCTTTTTATATTTAATTTATTGTTATATAAATTTTATCAACTAACATTATTGTTTATGAAAAATGATGATAAGCTATTTGGACTATAAACACTTTTTAACATATATATAGATTTAGAATTACAAATTACAAAAAAAAATCTATAAAATTAGATAAATTACTAAAAAAAATTATTAAATAAGAATAAAGTAAAATATGAATATAAAAGTTTTTTCATGAAGTAATTAGTGTATATTATTTTGGGAATTTCTCCTATCATTTGAGCTTAAATTTTGTTTTGTTATGGACATCAAATCAAGAGATATAATAAAGGATTGGGACTCAAGCAACTTGTTCTCATTGTTTTGGGACATTTATCCTACTATTTTAGGTTGAAATAAACTATGTTATATTGGTTATGTGGTTGAAGGATTTATTGAGGAATTTGCATTTCCTTATGAACGTCCTACTATTTGTCTTAGTCATATAGTCATAGGTTATCTCCTTGGAGGGCTTCGCTAAAAGTAGGTGAAACTAATCTTCATGATATATGTTATTCTAGAATATTTGTCCACATAAAGATGACAACATAGATCAAATATCTCCCAAAAGAATAAATCTATGCATATTTGATCCTCATATGCCACAACATACCCATAATGAGTCATAAGAGTTGTTACAAAGAAAGAACAACCACCTTCTAATCTCTTAGTATGGAAAACATCACAAAAATGGTAGTCATTGGCCTCTAACTTTACGTGGATCTGTTTATAGAAAACTGAAATAAGGACCCTTTGTATCTAAATATGATTTTTAACATGAAGAATAGGGTCCCCAAATATCACATCCACAAAAAAAGTGGGTTTGACCAATGATTGAAAGAGACAAATTTTTGCCTAGAAGGCTCGCATCAATCATGGAAATAATGCTTATGAAAAGGAGTAATCAATGTGTAATCTTTACTTAAATGGGACTCTGTCGCCCATGTAAATGGGACCCTAACCCTTAACCCACCCCTATTAACCCCTAACTCTTTAATCCCCTAAAATATATCCAAAACAAAATACATTATTTTTCTTCTACATTTAACATATAAACATTTACAAAAACAATTTGCAATACAAAGACGTATAATGAATAACTTACTATGGATGATATTCATGCCCGCCTTCAGCGTGTCCATAGTTTCTACAATGTCCTTTAGTTGTTGTTATTAGAAGTCTCTTTATCTTCAATCCCTTGCATATTTTACAAGGGAAATAACATTTTCGATCCTTTGAAGCCCCGGATGCAAATCCCACATCTCCTTGGCCTCCTTGAGGAATGTTATGTGACATTTTTCCTCGCCAAAATTTCAGTGATGATTATCTTCAAAAATCAACCTTAGTGGTTTAACTATTTGTAATGCAATTAACAAAATAAAAAAATTCGTATTATGAACAGTACAAAATAGGCCCTACGGGCTTTAAAAATTGTCACAATTATAGCAACAATGTTGAAGCTATTATATATTTGACCGTCTCTATATATTAGTGTTTTGTCGGATGTTTGACGCACAGTGACCTGATAGACATTGTCTAACGGATAAAGCATTAATTGACTAACTCGTTGGTTTTCTGACACCCTGATGGTTGACTTAGTCAATCGTTGGTTATCCAATGGTCCATTGCATATCCAACGAACGTCCGGCATTTAAAAAAAATACATGTAACTTCTGACAATTTTTTTGATTTTATCCATACTGTCGGATTCCGCCATCGAATTTTTCTCCCATATGAGTTAGTGAAGCTTTCGAATGAGCCAATAATTTTGTAATTTCGATATCATATGATAAATTTATGCCATTTTTAGTGAATCTCCTCAACCCAAAAATTTCTCCTCTACAAAGTTTCGCACTTTTCTCCAAGAGGTGCGCAATACCAAAGAGAGAATTGATGGATGATCAAATGAAATGTTTGATCTTCTATTTGTACACTTCATCATGCCTTGTAGCTTCTGTTAGGGTCTCCTTTGTTGGAATATTTTATACTCCTTCGAAGGTAATAATGTCTTTGTATTATGTCGGAAGATATCCACAATCTTATGTAAAAGAGTAATACAATAAATCCCATATTCGTTATGGTAAAGTATACTCTTGATATTCATTATTATATAAAGAGATGTTATTATGGAGAATTATATTATCCCACATGTAATATGTGAGAGTAATTCCTCCTCATCTCTTAGTATATAATAGATTCAAGGGAGTCACATCACTCATCATGATATTTACTTATTCACACAAGTATTGCTATATTGTATTGAGGTTATTGGCATTGCTCTCTTGTAAGCTTGAGGGAGATATTTTGGAGATAATAGAAGACTACCTTCTAGTGGACGTATCCCAATTGGGTGAACCACGTATATCTGGTGTACTATTTTCTCTTGTTCTCTTTATGTACTTATTGTTGATATATTATTGTTTTCCATAGATAGGTAAGCTAGTTTAGCTAGATCCATATCTCTGACATCCTTAAACTTATCCTTAATTAGTGGATCTCCATATTTTAAGGGGGTCTCAAGGATTAGTACCCCACTTCAAGGATCCATCATGACACTTCGTGCCAAAACTTCAATATCACTCCATATCTTCTCAAAGGGACCTTAGGGCTTCTCCACATCATCATACTTGGCGGATACATCATTGTTTCTTGTGGGGATCCTTGCCACTTCATGTGGTCCAATGGGCCAACGTACCACAACTTTCGAGGTCATGTGGACCAAGCATCATTATTTTGGGGATACTTCATGCTTCACACCAACTTGTTTCGGACCAACTTTGGGGAATCTTTAGAGCCTTCTCCACGATGGGTTATGTGACCCAAACCACATGGTCATGTGGAACCAACACCACTATTTTAGGAATTTCTTTACAATTCTTTCCTACATTGATTCAAGGAAACTCTAGGGACTTCCTTACACTTTTCATCATCATGGTTAGGTGACCCACCATCATGGTCATCTGACCCATTATCGTGGTCATGTGGACCCAACATCATTTCTATAGGAAATTCTTCACACTTCTTCAGGACACTTTAGGGAATCCTTTACACTCCACATCATCATGGTCATTAGGAGCTTCTCTAGGGGATTTGCACCACTAGTGTACAACTCAAAATGTCTTCCCGTGAGGGCCATGTACAACTTCTACGCCATAAGGGGACTGCTTTGGAGTAATGTACACTTGTGATAATGATTCTTCTTCAAGGGCTTCCTTAAGATCATTAGGTCTCTAGGGGCTTCAAGGCTTCATCAAACATTCACAAACAATCTATCTGTAACATCCCAAAAATTCGTAAAATTTAAAATTTTTGATAATATCAATAAATATGATATTTAAGTATGCGGAAGTAATTAACTATTTGATTTGTTTATTCTAACTATAGAATTTCATCTATCTGTTGTTTATTAATCTTTGAAATACGATTACGTTCCTTAATGAAATGTTTGTTAAGATCGCTACTTAATGTTTGATTATTTATTTGTACTAACTGTTCATGTCTCTTCTGACGATGAAGGGGTCATATGGCACCCTGGGGCTTACTTAGTTGCATGGCTAAAGTTATTACACTTGACGCAGGTTATAGGTAAAGATAATTCCAGCCCTTGAGGTTATTTAAAGTTTACCAGCTTATAACAACCAACAGTAATTTTATTTGAAGATTAATTCGGGGTGAGATCCTAGCTTTTATTATGACTTTTGTAGGACAGCTTCAACATGAATATTATTAATTTGAATTATTTTTCTCATGGCGTTTCCAAACAATAAAAGCTATTTAAAGCTTAGCTTCTAATTCTGTGATCAATGATAATTTTGACATATTAAACTGGTTACGATAGAAGTTATCTATTTCATTCCAAACAGTAAACAATCTAACATTATCAAGGCTTATCGTAAATATTAGTGTTACCATATTCATTTGTTATTTTACACAAATAAACAAGAACGATTCAGCATTCATAATTAGCATTCATATATCTACGAGATTATATAATCTTATATGTACAAGAAACTTTACAAAGATTCTACCCATAACATGCAATTGCTTATGATCTAGGTTACAATCCATATCATTTGGTGTTAGAAATTCTAATGTTTGCAAACATTCTAGGGTTACATCGATATACAAAATCGATTGCATTAACACCTAACTATATAAAGATTCAACATTAAAATCAACCTATATATATATACAATGATATTCATAATACCTTGGAGTTAGGGTTACGAACCTAACACTTATATAAAGATAAACTATATGTCGATCCTATCATTAATCAAATGAAAACAATATTATATTGCAATGATATGGCATCCATATTATAATGCAATGATATAGTATCAATAATATAATGCAATGATATGGTATCAATAATATAATGCAATGATATGCGACTGGTAAAAGATATGGTTACGAGGTTATGAATGAAACTAACGTTAATGTGTGCAGGTTGGCATACACTTTGACATTAATGAGCATTAATTGAGCTCTTTGGTGGAATGCTCGGTGGCATCCAACCTATCGTGAGGCACGTGAAAAAACTCTTGGATACTGTGTTACCACACTTGCGATAGCATTAACTCTCATTTGTCCAAAACCCTTGTATTCATTGTTATGGTTGTGGCTTTGGGAGTGAGGCTGACAGGCTGCGAGGTCTTAGGGTTTCAGGATGGTCATTCAGGGTTTCGATACCACGACCTCAGTGCGTTCTAATGATGATAACTTGAACCTTGAAGTGCATAGATCTTGAACCTAGGCCTTCCAACGATAGCGATTGACTCCGCCTTCCAGCGATAATGATTGATCCAAAACTTTATATTCACAGGTAACATCTGTCGTTGCTAGCAATTAAACTTGTAATTTTTTATTTTTACTATTATTACGAATCTAATCTGAGGTTTTTATGATACACTTGTAGGGTTTGGTGGTCTCTCAGCAACACTTACTGCGGAGGATGAACACCGAGGACTTCAATGTCCTGGTAAGTCTCGGGTTCATCCATATGCCCTGGATTCATCGGAAGATGATTTCTTTCTTCGCCTCAGATGTAAAATACTATTAGGTCTTAAGTTGTGGGCAAAGGAATGCATAGATTTGAGGCTTCAAGCCTTCGTTGTATCCGGTTAATTTAAGCATTTAACAAACTTGTTGTTTGTACAGCCTGTGCTTGCTTCTATTCGGTGGATATTAAGACATTTTGACAATTAATATTAATATTGGTTTTGTTACTGTATTCACTGTTTCATTTTTAATGTATTTGATACTATTGTTATTATCACCAATATGGTTCGATAGCTGGTCTGGGTGAGTGAAACACTCAAACCCAAGACTTGGATTGCATACGAATGAATTTCCTGATTTATATTATACAGGATTTTTAGAAATGAAAAGATAAAACACAGGGTTTAAGGATTTCGTTACTACTCCAACAGATTTGTAATTTAATACTTATGCTTCATTTTGTTACTGTAAATGTATTATGAAACAATGGTTTTGAACTCGTATTTGTGTTTGCAATACAATGACTCAAAGGGTTTGTTATCCCTGGTCTTTAGTGAACGCGACTCGAACCAGTATTGTTATGATGGCTTTTGATATATTCTGGGTGAGTGTGACTTGAGCCCGTGAATTGATAGCAGAAAAAAATTTATTTAAAGTTATTGATACGTTGCTTTAGGTTTGGGTTTAACCAACGTTGATAATGCTTAAACTTAGCTTCGGGTAGGGTTGTTAGAACCCTTGCCACGATTATGTACTTCTTTATAAAATTCAAATTCCTTGATTGCCAAACCCTTAAGGTTTATCGCAGCATGTCTATGTTGATTAAAAATAATACTTAACTTGATATTAAAGATCCCAACCACGACTTGGTTCTGTACATGATGATTATACTTCTGCTGTGTGATTTCTATTTATCCATAAAGATTTTAAATATTTCTACAGTTCTATTTTAATTGCAGTCTATAATGTATTATGAACTGTTAAGATTATTTTTATTTATTAGGTTTACAAAGTTACAGAGTTATTGTATTACATGTTATGATAATAATAAAACAATGTTTCGATAACATAAACTATAAGAAGTATATGGACTCTACTTCTAGCCAGCATAGGTTATTTACAACTACTTGATAGTAAAACTTAGGGTTACTATTTGACTTAGGAAACAATACATAATTATGTAGTTTATTTATTCAAAAACAGATCTATTCTATCCTATTCTAACTTAACAGAGTATACAGTTCAGCTAAACAATTTAATCAATAAGTCTTCATTATCAACCAGGAAAAGGGTTAGAGGTTTAAATAAACAACTTCATTCATTCAACTGTAAATAAACAAGACAGAACAGTAGAACCTGATGAATGTAGGAGAAACAAACAACCCAAGGAGCCTGTTCCACCCAACCTACTCCTGAAGGCAGCCAAATTACTTTCCTTAGGACCCCTGAGCCTGTTCACTGAACCACTAGGAAGAAGAATCTGTAGAAGCTTTAGGTCATCAACTTCCAGCAACAAAGTAGATCATCCAGTCATATAGACTTAGCAGTTAAAGAGACCTGCACCAGCACCTCTAGTTTCCTTCTCAGAATAATTTTAGCAAACTCACCATGCACATCCACTTAGCCTCCCTATTCGAATCTCTCAGTGATCACCGGATTCACTTGGGGAATTATTTCTGCAGAAAAATAATTATGGAGCTCCCTGCCCAATTCCAATTGCCTTCTCTAGGCTTCCTAGGCCTTTTTAGTGGTTAACCTGGTCGTTAATGAGCTAACAGCTCTGTTCCACCCACCTGGGGGATAATGTCAGAATTTTAGGGGTAGTTGTCCCATAACCAAAAGCTAGTGGTGGAGTGCAAATGCTGACACTTGTCCCATGCCTTCTAACAGCTTCCATTCCTCCTAGTGGGTCAATGAACACTCATTCAACAGTTCCCTTGGTGTTTGTCTCCTGTTTTAATTTATTAAATAATAATAATATGTCATTACAATCATCCTTGATCAGATTTGGTCATAATTACAAAACTTTGTAATTATAATTTAACATAATGTTTTTGCAATAAAATAAATAGTCTCAAAATTTGGGTAGGTGACATACACCCCCCCTTAAGTCTCAACATCGTCCTCGATGTTGTACATTCATTTTCTGAGTGTTCCTGAAACAGAGCTGGGTATGCTACCCGCATACTACTCTCCAACTCCCAGGTTGGCTCTTATGGGCTAAGGTGCTTCCATTGCACCTTTACCTGCCCAATGGTGCGATTCTGGAGTAGAGTTTCCCCCCTTTCGAGGATACAATCCGGTTCCACCTGAAAATCGTCGTCTTGTTCCACCTGCACATCATTCCAATTTATAACATGAGTAGCATTGTGTACATATTTCTTTAAAACTAAAATATGAAAAACATTTATGTATTCTTAGATTTGGTGGCAAAGCCAGTTGGTATGCCACGGGTCCAACCCTTGAAAAAATTTCGAAAGGGCCACAATACCTGGGTGCCAGCTTGGCACAACTTCCCAATTTTAATGAGCTCTTCTTTGGTCTTACCTTAATGAAAACATGCTCACCAACTTGGAACTCTTTATGAGTCCTCTTAAGATCTGCTTGACTCTTTTGCCTATCTTGGGCAGCTTTAAGATTTCTTTGTACCTGTTTCACTGTTAGTTCTATTTCCTTCAACAATTCAGGTCCTAAAATAACTCTATTAACTGGGTCATTCCAAGAAACTGGTGTATTACATTTCCTACCATAAATAATTTCAAAAGGGCTAAGCCTGGTTGATGCATCGTAATGGTTGTTATATGCAAATTCTGTTAAATGCAAGTAGTCCTCCCACTTACCAGGTTGGTCCTTAACATACATCCTTAGCATGTCTTCCAATATCTGATTTACTCTTTCCGTATGTCCATCCGTTTCAGGATGAAATGTTGTGCTGAAGTTTAAGGTTGTATTCAACCCTTTAAACAAATATCTCCAGAAGTTTCCAGTAAACTTAGAATCACGGTCTAAAACTATCACTTTTGGTATTCCATGTAATCGAAAAATCTGTTTCGTGAAAATTTCTGCAATATCAGAAGCCTTATAAGTAGTTTTTACTGGTATAAAATGTGTTTCCTTGCTAAGTTTATCCACTACCACCATGATGGAATCATTTTGTTTCTGATTCTTGGGTAGTCCGGTAATAAAATCTATGCTTATGATCTCCCATTTCCAACTAGGTATAGGTAATGGCTGTAACAGTCCAGCTGGATGTTGATGTTCAACCTTTACTCTTTGACAGTCAATGCATTTAGCTATATATTTTGCTACTTCATCTTTCATCCTGGGCTAATAATAATCTTTCTGTAACATAGTTATGGTTTTTTGATGACCTGGATGACCAGAATAATGACTTTTGTGCATCTCTTCTAAAATCAGAATTTTTATCTTTGGTACATTGGGTACATATAACATGTTCTTGTATAGCAGCAATCCATTTTCTTTTAACCTGAAATCTGCCATAAAATTTTTAGAATTACTTTCTGCTGTCTTTTCATGTAAATTTATGTATTCTTCATCAATTTTAATCCCTTCAAAAATCTGATTTTCTAAATATGTTGTGTATGTACTGATGGCTGAAATAAAATTTAACTTTGCATTACGACTTAAAGCATCAGCAACCTTGTTCTCTCTACCCTTTATATGTTGAATTTCAAAATCATATTCATTTAGAAAGGTTAGCCATCTAGCTTGTCTAGCATTCAAGTTCGTTTGATCTAGTAAATACTTCAGCCCCATGTTATCTGTCATCAAAGTAAAAATTTTGCCAATAAAATGGTGACGCCACATTTTTAAGGTGTGTATTACTGCTAATAATTCCAGATCATATGTAGAGTAATTTTTCTCATGTATTTTCATCTTTCTAGACTCATGCAACAACATGTCCCTCTTGTGTTAGCACTCCACCAAGTCCGTCATTACATGCGTCGGTACATACTATAAAATCTTTATTAGGATCTGCAATTTATCAGAATAGGTGTTGTAGTTAGTAATTCCTTCAACTTCTTAAAATTGTTTGCACACTTTTGATCCCATACAAACTTCTTCCCTTTCTTTTGTAAAGAGGTTATGGGGTTTGCAATCTTCGAAAAAACTTCTATGAATTTTCTATAATATCCTGTAATCCCCATAAATGATCGTACGTTTGACACATCCTTAGGAACCAGCCATTAATTAATGGATTTTATCTTATCGGGATCAACCGAAATTCCTTCCTTAGAGATTATGTGACCTAAATACTAAATATTATCCTTGTAAAAGTCACACTTACTAAACTTAGCATATAACTGATGATCTCTCAGAACTTGTAAAATAATACGCAGATGTTCGTCATGTTCTTCCTTACTTTTAGAATATACTAGAATGTCATCTATGAATACAATAACGAACTTATCCAAATACTTGTGCAGAATATTATTCATTAAGCACATAAATACTGTCGGGGCATTAGTCAACCCAAATCGCATGACAACGAACTCATAATGTCCATAACGAATTCTAAAGGTTGTTTTAAAAATGTCCTCATCCTTCACACGAACTTGATGATATCCTGACCTTAAATCAATCTTCGAAAATACCGTTTCTCCACGCAGCTGATCAAATAGATCGTGGATGCGGGGCAACGGATATCGATTTTTTATTGTCATCTTGTTAAGTTGGCGATAATCTATGCAAAACCTTAAAGTGCCATCCTTATTCTTAACAAAAATAGCAGGTGCTCCCCAAGGAGACACGCTGGGTCTTATATAGTTTTTATCAATCAGCTCCTTCAACTGTGATTTTAACTCATTTAATTCCAATATGTTCATCCTATATGGAGCTTTGGAGTTCAGTACCACACCCGGTATCAGCTCAATGGTAAAATCTAGATCCCTCTTCGGGGGTAATCCTGGAATCTCTTCTGGAAAAACATCCTGGAATTCTTTTAGGACAGGTATATATTCTAGTTTCAGTTTGTCCTCTTTTTTAATTGACTCCTCATGTACTACATTCATTGCGAACATCTGACATCCTTTTCTAACTGCTCTTTTTACTTGCATAGCTGAAATCTATCTAAGTGATGTCTTTCTAGGAATACCCTTCACTTCTACTGTTTCTCCTTCATCATTTAGACAGGTAAAACTTTTTTTATAACAATTCAAAATAACATGATGTGCTTCTAACCAGTCCATTCCAATTAAGATGTCATAGGATCCTAAAGGTAAAACATTTAGCTTGGTTCGTGTCTTTAATTGATTCATAGATAAAACACAACTTTCAACAAAATCAAACACTTTTCTTTTTGTTCCTGTTTCTAGTCTAACTAACCAGGATTTATTAAATTTTTCTGTTTTCAGATTAAAATTTTCTACAATATTTGGAGATATATAACTTAGGCTAGCACCTGGATCAATTAAAATAGAAACAAGGTGGTTTTGTAGAATACCTTCAATTTCTACCATAGAGACTTGATGCTCCACTTGCCTGTTGTCTAGAGCTGCATTAATTCTGGGCATATCTCTGGTCAAATATTCCACAGTAGGTTCAGCTTGTATGGAGTGAATATTATTGGTTGTCCGCTTCTTATTGGGACAGTTTGAAGCATAATGAGGACCTTGACACTCAAAACATTTTATAGGTGCCCTCTGGCCATTAGTTCTGGTAACATTGGGTGTATTTCTAGGAGCTGCAAAATTCTGCTGTTAATTATTTCTAGGACTATTTCCTTGGAAATTTAGATTTGGAAAGTTTTTCTTTTGAAAACCAGAATTTCCATTGAACTTGAAATTCTTCTTCTTCAGCTCAAAGTTGTTGGGTTTATTATTTTTCCAGTTAGATATCCTTTCTATTTTCTGGTTCTGATCATAGAAGAAAGTTGCTTTCCTCGTGGCTTCTTCTAAGGTCTTTGGATTGTCATACTCTATTATGTCCTTGATGTTGAAAGGTAGACAACTCAAATACCTCTGAATCTTTGGTTTCTCCTCCACAAGGTATGGCACATACCTTATCAAATTTAGAAATTTGTTGTTCAACTCTTTCATGTTCATGGTTCCCAGTCGTAAATCATAAAATTCCTTGGACTTTTCTTCATAATATTGTTCATATAGGAACTTCTTCTTGAAGTAACGTTTAAAAGTGCTCCAATTCACATCCTTTTCCTTGATACCCTTCACTGTTTTGATGTCCTGCCACCAAATGTCTGCCTTCCCGATCAGGTTGTATATGGCCATCTTTGCTTTCAATTATTCTGAATAATCATAAATTTGGAAGTATTTCTTCATGCCAGACAGCCATGCTTCAGTTGTCTCTCCTTTCTCAGTTTCACCATTGAAGGTTGGGGGTTTGATCTTCTTGAACTCCCCAGAAATGTGCTCATACTGTTTATGGCTTTTTCTTTTTGGTTTGTAATCCCCTTCGTTGTTATCACTTAAATAATTACGTTTCTTTTTATGTATCTCAATGGCAGCTCCTGATGATGTTGAATTGTTATTCTCATCATCAGTTTTCACTTTCTTATCCTTGTTCCCGTGAGGTAAGTCTTCAATCTTGGAGGTGTTTTCAACCCTTCTATCATGTTCATCAGTTGGGCACTGATCGAACAGTACTTGGTTCAGTTCTTCTTGTGCCTTCAGAATTCTCTCATTATCATGTTTAACAGATCTTATTTCTGCTTTCAACTCCTGAAATGCATGTAACAATTCCGATGAATTGTCATTCAATTCACCATGGATTTCTTCTTCATAATGCTGTCTAGTGCTATTATTGGTATGACTGGTCGGTCGAATTCTGTCCTCCATGTGTTCACCTGATCCTTCCATACCTATAATTTAGAAAACAATTTTTTGTATAACAAAATAATTTAATTAGTAAGGATTTTTGTTGTCATAAAATTTTATGTTGCGTGTTCTTTGGACCTTTTCAGGCCAAGAGTTCGAACATGAGCTCTGATACAACATGTTACATCCCAAAAATTTGAAAAATTTAAAATTTTTGATAATATCAATAAATATGATATTTAACTATGCGGAAGTAATTAACTATTTGGTTTGTTTATTCTAACTATAGAATTTCATCTATCTGTTGTTTATTAATCTTTGAAATACGATTACGTTCCTTAACAAAATGTTTGTTAAAATCGCTACTTAATGTTTGATTATTTATTTGTACTAACTGTTCATGTCTCTTCTGACGATGAAGGGGTCCTATGGAACCCCGGGGCTTACTTAGCCGCATGGCTAAAGTTATTACACTTGACGCAGGTTACAGGTAAAGATAATTCCAGCCCTTGAGGTTATTTAAAGTTTACCAGCTTATATTCAACCAACAATAATTTTATTTGAAAATTATTTCGGGGTGAGATCCTAGCTTTTATTATGACTTCTGTAGGACAGCTTCAGCATGAATATTATTAATCTGAATTATTTTTCTTATGGCGTTTCCAAACAATAAAAGTTATCTAAAACTTAGCTTCTAATTCTGTGATCAATGATAATTTTGACATATTAAACTGGTTACAATAGAAGTTATCTATTTCATTCCAAACTAAACAATCTAACATTATCAAGGCTTATCGTAAGTATTAGTGTCACCATATTCATTTGTTATTTTACACAAATAGACAAGCACGATTCAGCATTCATATATCTACGAGATTATATAATCTTCTATGTACAAGAAACTTTACAAAGATTTTACCCATAACATGCAATTGCTTATGATCTAGGTTACAATCCATATCATTTGGTGTTAGAAATTCTAATGTTTGCAAACATTCTAGGGTTACATCGATATACAAAATCGATTGCATTAACACCTAACTATATAAAAATTCAACATTAAAATCAACCTATATATATATATATACAATGCTATTCGTAATACCTTGGAGTTAGGGTTACGAGCCTAACACTTATATAAATATAAACTATATGCCGATCCTATCATTAATCAAATGATAACAATATTATATTGCAATGATATGGCATCCATATTATAATGCAATGATATAGTATCAATAATATAATGCAATGATATGCGACTGGTAAAAGATATGGTTACGAGGTTATGAATGAAACTAACGTTAATGTGTGCAGGTTGGCATACACTTCGACATTAATGAGCATTAACTGAGCTCTTTGGTGGAATGCTCGGAGGCATCCAACCTGTCGTGAGGCACGTGAACAAACTCTTGGATACTGTGTTACCACACTTGCGATAGCGTTAACTCTCATCTGTCCAAAACCCTTGTATTCATTGTTATGGTTGTGGTTTTGGGAGTGAGGCCGACAGGCCGCGAGGTCTCAGGGTTTCAGGATGGTCGTTCAGGGTTTCGATACCATGACCTCAGTGCATTCTAATGGTGATAACCTTAACCTTGACGTTCATAGATCTTGAACCTCGACCTTCCAACGATAACGATTGACTCAACCCTCCAACGATAACGATTGATCTAGAACTTGATATTCACAGGTAACATCCGTCGTTGCTAGAAATTAAACTTGTAAGTTTTGGTTCTTACTATTATTACGAATCTAATCTGAGGTTTTTATGATACACTTGCAGGGTTTGGTGGTCTCTCAGCTACACTTACTGCGGAGGATGAACACCGAGGACTTCAATTTCTTGGTAAGTCTCGAGTTCATCCATATGCCCTGGATTCATCGGAAGATGATTTCTTTCTTCTCCTCAGATGTAAAATACTATTAGGTCTTAAGCTGTGGGCAAAGGAATGCATAGATTTGAGGCTTCAAGCCTTCGTTGTATCCGGTTAATTTAAGCATTTAACAAACTTGTTGTTTGTACAGCCTATGCTTGCTTCTATTCGGTGGTTATTAGGACATTTTGACAATTAATATTAATATTGGTTTTGTTACTGTATTCACTATGTCGTTTTTAATGTATTTGATACTATTGTTATTATCACCAATATGGTTCAATACCTAGTCTGGGTGAGTGAAGCACTCGAACCCAAGACTTGGATTGCATACAAATGAATTTCCCGATTTATATTATACAGGGTTTTTAGAAATGAAAAGATAAAACACAGGGTTTAAGGATTTCGTTTCTACTCCAACATATTTGTAATTTAATACTTATGCTTCATTTTGTTACTGTAAATGTATTATGAAACAATGGTTTTGAACTCGTATTTGTGTTTTCAATACAATGAATCAAAGGGTTTGTTATCCCTGGTCTTTAGTGAACGTGACTCAAACCAGTATTGTTATGATGGCTTTTGATATATTATGGGCGAGTGTGACTCGAGCCCGTGAATTGATATAAGAAATATTTTTATTTAAAGTTATTGATACGTTGCTTTAGGTTTGGGTTTAACCAACGTTGATAATGCTTAAACTTAGCTTGGGGCAGGGTTGTTAAAACCCTTGCCACGATTCTGTACTTCTTTATAAAATTCGAATGCCTTGATTTCCAAACCTTAGGGTTTATCGCAGCATTTCTATGTTGATTAAAAATAATACTTAACTTGATATTAAAGATCCTAACCACGACTTGGTTCTGTACATGATGATTTTACTTCTGCTGTGTGATTTCTATTTATCAATAAATATTTTAAAGATTTCTACAATTCTATTTTAATTGCAGTCTATAATGTATTATGAACTGTTAAGATTATTTTTATTTATTAGGTTTACAAAGTTACAGAGTTATTGTATTACATGTTATGATAATAATAAAACAATGTTTTGACAACATAAACTATAAGAAGTATATGGACTCTACTTCTAGCCAGCATAGGTTATTTACAACTACTTGATAGTAAAACTTAGGGTTACTATTTGACTTAGGAAACAATACATAATATGTAGTTTATTTATTCAAAAACAGATCTATTCTATCCTATTCTAACTTAACAGAGTATACAGTTCAGCTAAACAATTTAATCAATAAGTCTTTATTATCAACCAGGAAAAGGGTTAGAGGTTTAAATAAACAACTTCATTCATTCAACTGTAAATAAACAAGACAGAACAGTAGAACCTGATGAATGTAGGAGAAACAAACAACCCAAGGAGCCTGTTCCACCCAACCTACTCCTGAAGGCAGCCAAATTACTTGCCTTAGGACCCCCGCGCCTATTCACTAAACCACTAGGAAGAAGAATCTGTAGAAGCTTTAGGTCATCAACTTCCAGCAACAAAGTAGATAAATCATCCAGTCATATAGACTTAGCAGTCAAAGAGACCTGCACCAGCACCTCTGGTTTCCTTCTCAGAATAATTTCAGCAGACTCACCATGCATATCCACTTAACCTCCCTATTTGAATCTCTCAGTGATCACCTGATTCACTTGAGGAATTATTTATGCAGAAAAATAATTATGGAGCTCCCTGCCCAATTCCAATTGCCTTCTCTAGGCTGCCTAGGCCTTTTTAGTGGTTAACACTGTCATTAATGAGCTAATAACTATGTTCCACCCACCTGGGGGATAATGCCATGATTTTAGGGGTAGTTGTCCCATAACCAACAGCTAGTGGTGGAGTGCAAATGCTGACACTTGTCCCATGTCTTCTAACAACTTCCATTCCTCCAAGTGGGTCAGTGAACACTCATTCAATAGTTCCCTTGGTGTTTGTCTCCTGTTTTAATTTATTAAATAATAATAATATGTCATTACAACCATCCTTGACCAAATTTGGTCATAATTACAAAACTTTGTAATTATAATTTAACTTAATGTTTTTGCAATAAAATAAATAGTCTCAAAATTTGGGTAGGTGACACTATCTCTATTACAACCACATCATCATTATCACCCAGACACCAATGGAAACACTACAGATCTCTTCACCCTTTTGACATCAATGACATCATGTTTGACATCAATGACAACTTCTTCCTACAACAAACCAGACTTCCTTTGTGAACCTACAATGTACAAATAGATCATTGACAGGATCGGCTTAAGTTTTGCAAAGGAGGTATATATTTGGCCCTATACTTGAGGTTATCCCATGATTGAATACCGTCATTTAGAAATAGCCATCCAAAATAGATATCTTTTAGTGGCGCTGGGAGTTTCCAAATAAATCTCCACCACGGCTAACTTCCATTTTCGAATTGATGAGCGAGTACTATGTATCCTTTTTTTACATAATACATCCACATAAGGGATTATTCTGGATGGTCCCTTAAAGTGATCGCAGCATAGTTGATCTTGGATGTATATATTTCCCACTCAACTCGATGATCCCCTTCAAGACCAATATCAGTCGCAAGACTCCTACCCCCGCACATAGACATGTTATGCTCAAATTTTTCATCTGCCAACACATGAAGAATCAGTGAAGCCAAATAAGATGCAACTTCTCAAGATACAAGGTATGTTTGATCTAAACCCACTATCGGGTCCACTCCCAATTTTATGTCTTCCTCGTTTCCTAGCTTCCAAGCTAATATACTCAAGATCGGGTTAAAATTTTTCGATGTTTCCCTCCAAAAGAGTGAACCTTCGGCCGGGAGTGGGACCACGTTGTGAATCCAACCGATAATCAAGAGAGGCTTTATGTATTTCCTCCACGCACACGTATGTCATAAACCATCTGAGGTAATGAGCCTCCAAAGACTCTTTGATCCATTTCCTCTTAAAAGAGTGAGAGTTTCTTAATCCCCCATCCTCCATTGTTCTTTGGTTTGAACAAGATCTCCCACCTACAAAGAGGAGAGGGTTTTTCTTCATTGTTCCCTGGCCATCTATACTGTGAGCATATATTCCTTATGGAGGTGATGATCGATTTTGGGATGAAAGCTAAGGAAATCCAGTAGATTGGAATAGCTTCAATAACACTTTTGACCAATGTGACTCTACCAGCCAGAGATATGCTCCTATGGAACCATGTACCAATCCTCTTTTTATCTTTTCAATCATCCACATACAATCCTTTATTTGGTAGTCATTTGATTTTAAGAGGAACCCCAGATACTTGAAACAACGGTTTGATGCTTCTTTTGTGGAGGGGAGGTGGAAGAGAATGATCAGTTTGAGGGAGACAAAAATGTGGAAGAAGAGAATGGTGGACTTCCCAATATTGACCTCCATGACAGTGGAGGAAGAAAATAGGTCCTCCAAAATTCGGTCTAGCATATTTTATTCTATGATAGATGCCCTACCAAAGATGAGGTAATGTCTAGAGAAATACTATGGAATATAGTGAAGTCCTTGGCAACTTTTACCCCATACAAATTCCCTTAAATTCTCTCATGGGTGATATGCTTGCTCAGATCCTCAATGATAACAAGGAAGAGGAGGGTGAGAGGGGGAACCCCTAACCAAGGCCTCTAGATAAATTAAATAAATATGAGGTTGATCCATTGATGAGTACTACATAGGAGACACCTTGGGTGCATGCTTCGATCCAATTTCTAAAGTGACGGGGCAAACCCACTTTAGTTAAGATTAAATGAATGTATAACCAGTTTACCTTGTTAAAGGATTTGGTGAGGTCGATATTCAGCATGAAAGCAGTGAGGGAGAAGTATTTTATGGTGTGGATGGTTTCCTAGGCCTATCCTATGGCATCATGAATATTTCTTTGGTCTAAGAACTTGAATTGATCGTGAGAAATATTTGTAAAGAAATAAGGCTTGAGTAGGGATGCAATGACCTTGGAGATTACTTTATAGATGCAATTACAAAGGGAGATAGGTCTATATTGTTCAAAAACAAATATGTGGTTTGATTTTGGGATATTTGCAATGAAAATGGAATTGAAGGGAGGGTTTACCATACCTATCAATCATGATTCCTCCACCATGATGTCACCGTCGATCAGGTCCTAAAATCCCAAGTAGAACTCAAAGGTCTAGCCATCTGGTCCAATAGATTTACCGTGCTAAAAACAGTGGACATTGTGAACCTCATTCTTTGAGAATTCCTCCATTATAGTGTCAACATGATCTTGGTCAACCCACCTATTGAATAAAGAGGAAGTTGCATAAATATCCCTGATATTATCCATTTTTGGATTTGATAAAAGATTTGTGTAATGTTGTACAATTTCTAAGGATATGGATTTAAAATCAGTGCACTCCTTGCCCCTTTGATTCCAAACATTCCAAATGGTATTTGAGGCTCTTTTGTCCTAGTATGCTTGTCTATGAAAGAACATTATGTTGTTGTCCCCTTCTGCTAGCAAGAGTGCCCTATCTTCATTTTCCACTTGGCTTCCTACCATGCTAGGATCCTTGATTTCCCTTTTTCCAATTTGTCAATTTTGATAGGCTCAACATCCCTAGAGTCATTATTGTATAGAGAACCAACATACATTTCCAACTGATGTTCGATCCTAGCTAGATCCCATTCCTCCTTAGAGAAAGTTTCTTTAACCCATGCTTTGGTGAGTCCCTTGATCTTGTTGAGGTTGGCTTGGAGGCTTGTCATAACTTGACCCCCGTCCTTGCAATAAAACAAAATCCAATTACATGCCACCATCTCCTTAAAGGAATCATTTGTGAGCCAGTGGGGATAAAATTTAAAGGGTGGGGGAGGCTTATTGGAGGGGGGAGAGATCTCCAATAGGATCAGAAGATGATCTGAGTGTGATGCCTTCGGAATGGATGAGTGGTAAGCACTAGGGGTAAGGAGGACATATCCTTGATGAGGAATTGGTCTAATCTTTTCATGATGCATTGTGAACCCACCCTATTGTTAGACCGAGTATGATCGAGGGCAGAAGGCTCAACATCCACTAAGAGGGTTTAAAACAAGAGATGGGAAATGAAGTTGGCTATAGGGTTCTTCCTGGTAGTGTGTCCAAAATGTTCAGAGAGATGTATGGTAAAGTTTAAATCACCTCCCAAAATGATACCTGGTCGATCCAAAATCTTAGAGGATAGGATCCCCATAACTCTTTCCAGCCATGGGAGGGAGCATCAACATTCAGAAGATCTAGTGACTGATTTAAGGATTTTGAATAACAGGAGGCAAGAATGTAATAAGGAATGCTTAACAAGGAATGGGCAGTGATAGAAGGATCCCAACCAAGTGCCAACCCTCTTGAGTGTCCATTAGCATCCGTGGAGATGAATGACCATTCTTGGAAGCTCTTTTCTAGGAACCTTAATGTGGACTTATCCAAATACATAGTCTCTTGAATATAGATTACCGAAGGACGATGTTTGTGAATTGGGTGCTTGAGGGATTATTTCTTCGAGGCCATCCCTATACCTCTCATATTGTGAGAGAAGATTTTCATTTTTTACCCTTTTTAGGGGTTGCTCCGCTAAGGGGCCCATGAATGGTTTGTTGTCTACCAAATAAAACCTCCTTTTCTGTCTCAATCTTTTCCTACTCCATGTGATATTTTTGACCCCTGATGCCCATAATAGCTAAACCTAATGTGGTAAATAGCCTGCTTTCCTACCCCAATGCTCTTGTTTGAGATTGTGTGAGGTATTTCTTGAAGAAAGATGGCATAGAGTAAGAGATATTTGTTATGTTTCCACTAGAGTCATCTACGAGTGGGTCCTCCTCGGAATCCTCTGGTATCTTCCGCATTGATGGAGGAGAAGGTGACTCACTGCTCCTTGGAAAAACACTAGGTACATGAAGAGGGATTGATGGCCCCACATCATTGTAAGAAAACGCCATCTGCTTCCCTTTTGATGGTTCCAAATCCAATGCACCCAAGGAGGGTTGAGAGATGCCCCTCAAGGAGAGGATATTTGACTCCAGAACTTTGATTTCCTCATACAATAATGTAGTTACCTCCTCATATTCGTCATTGAGCCTTGCATGGTTAGTCTAAACCTTCGAATTTTCTATTTCCAGGGCCTCCTCCTCCCTTTTCCTCTTCTGATCATTTATTATAAAGTATGAACCAAAGTCGGAAGGAATCATAACCAAATGTGTTCCCTCGACATCATTTGATTTGTGGTTATATGGCAAACTAATTTTCAAATGTCCATGGGATCTTCATTGTGTGCACCTGAATGACACATTTTTGTAATCGAGGGTTTGTGCATAGTGATTTTCCCCAGCTTCAATCATGATAACATCTAATAGGCCTGGTGCTATCTCCATTTCAACGCATATAGATGCTACATAAATGTTATCCTTTGATTTTGTCTCTCGTGCGACCTTAAAAAATGCTCCTAGTGAATCCCCGATGATCTTTAGAATTTGATTGTCCCATAGTTCTATGGGGAGGCATGGAAGATTTACCCATAAACCAAATGTGTGAATTCTTTCCTTAATCGAGTCAAACCCTATGTGCCATCTAAAAAGGGATAGGGCCAAGTTACCATAGAACCAGGGGCATTCCATAGCTATATTCTATCTATCATTTTCCAAATTAAATATGAAGGTGATATAACCTTGAACACCAACATGGGTCAGTGGTAGGTAACCCATAACCTATTCCCAATTTCTCTTTACCCAATTCTTTAAATCATTCTAAAAAAACCTCATGGAATGGAATCTTCCAATCATAGCATTTTCTGTATAGAAAATTACTTTATCCTTAAGGAGGACAAGGTCCACTATCACCTTCATCTCCAACATATGCTTCTTGATGCACTTTTGTTTCTTGAAACATTGTTGGCAATGTGTTGTTGACTTGGGTCCACCTTGTGGGGAAACCCTATTAGTGGTTGGGTTGTTATGATGCACAAAATGAGGGAAACGGTGGGTGGAGGCAAGAAAACCCACGAGGGGAGGCAGTTAACATGGATTCAATAAATTGGGAGGATGGAAGTGTAGGTAACTTGGTAAAAGGGCCATTGAAACTTCCAATAGGCCATCATTCGGGGCTATAGGAATGAGTGGATTGACCTGAAGTGCATCATCATAACTCAGAGCAAGAATCATGGAGCATACCAAGGAGCACTTGGGTGGAGGGATGGAGGGTCTAACAGGAGAATGATGGGTGATTGTAATTCCATACCCTAGGGGGGCGCCTCGACCTCATTCTAAATCTCATACATATTTCATAAAATCATTATATAATGCACAATAAATATCTTCATTGTCTTTCTTGTGGGAAAACAATATAAATAAATGGGTGGATAAGGTTGCATAAATTCAAGGATAGGACTGTCATATTTGCATTTAAATGATAACACATGAAATGAGACTTTGCATCCATTATATTATTATTCAACTTAAATCAAATTTGTTATTTTTGGAGAAAAATAATTTATTGATTGTTTTATATTATTATATAGATTTGACCTAAAAACCTGAAGGAGGAAGGGAGAGGATCTGAGCATAAATAGAGAAGCGAGATAGGAAATGGGGGGTAGTTTTCTTTTATTGCTTTGGATATTTGAGGGTTTTGGGAAGTTTGGAAAGAGTTTGAAGAACTCTTTGGAAGAATACGTACAGTATCATTCCAGCCATACTATTGCATTATTGTTCTAAGAGTCATGGGCACATAGGGCCAAGAAACTGAAAGGTTTTTTAGAGCTAGGATGTCGACAAGGCTCCTAGTTGGCAAGGTGGTATAATATCGCCTGGGCATGGACAAGGGATCAAGGAATGGATGTTAGTGGACAATCTACCGAAAGCGGACTTAAGGTGCGATCTCCCTAGCTCAACGTAAGTCTAGAACAAGTGAGACGGAATATGAAACTGCTTTCCTAGATCTAGTTAAAGATCGAGTGATTAGATGTCTTACCTCTAGCTTGTAGATCTTTCTCCTTGATGTTGTTCCAAGTTCCACAGTCGTCAGATATCAACTGTGAGACCTGTCAAGACATACAGAACAATACAAGCAAGTAAAATGCATCTAAACAGTAACAGATCTAAGTAAATGGTTAAGCAAGTAAACTACACAAAACATCATTAACACAACAATATTTGGTGGAAAGAGTTTATATTATTGTATTAAAAGAGGGAAGTACAAAAGAGTGATGATTACAACCAAAGCTTAACGTCGCAATCCTCCTCCAACAAGCCAATGCCAAAGCCTCCAAAGGAAGTATAGGTCTCCCAAGAGATTAGTAGAGGTCTCCTAATCTAATTTCACCAACATGCAAGTGCTATAGACTTCCTCCGTTTGGAATGGGAATGAGCTTCATATATATAGGACTAAGAGGATAGAGTAGGTTGAGATATAGTGGGAGAGGGTTAAGGGATCCTCCCAAAGGGCTATGGAACCGAATTCTATCTCCCCTATAGGTTAGGGATAGAGATCCACATCACACACCTTCGAGAAAGGCCTCGAAGATGCCCTTTTATCCATTTAACTGACATCGTCGCAGGCTGTAGTAGGACAACCTGCAACGTCGCAGGTTGCACAAAGGTGACCTGCGATGACCTTACTAAACCCTATGGAAATGGGCTAGCATCTCTTCCAAGTTGACAACTTAGTCAAAGGAACTTCGGGGATGTTTACACTAAGTATTATGATGGGAATATTTAGGTGTAATAGAATGCCCCCCAAAGCATGAAGCTATTGGAACTTGACAGGTGAAATGCTTTGACAGAAGGAATGGCAAGGACTTGTCAAATGGAGGATGTCGCTACAGTACAATTGACTCTAAGAACACAGTCCCGTGTGACTTACAACATGGCTTCCGACCAATACATTGCAGATCCATGGTAGTAATGACCAACTAAACACAATCATGGCTACTAGACACAAGCGTAGATCCATGATGAGATGATAACACAGCCACGACCAATACAAAGGTGGATCCGTGTAATATGACTCAAAACAATCTCCATCGCAACCTAGGTAAAACATGACTCCCCAGGGTCTTCAAGTCGAACCCGCAATGATACGAATCTATCCATGTGATTACAAATGTCTTGACGTTGAACATGGTAGAAACCACTTGATAACCGATCATTGATGTATCCCGTTAACAAGTGCGAGGGAAATCACCATTAATGTCAATGATCCCCAAGGTATCACAATACATATCATCAAGCATGAATGAATGAGTTGAAGTCAAATGCTTAATGAAATCTTTCAATCAAGAGTCAATGATGTAAACTCATGTCGAAAGCGAGGTAACTTGTCATTGTGGCATGCAGCCCAAGGTACTTGATTGGTTTCTAAGTTCAATCCTCAGATGATGATTTGAGGTCGACAAGGATGAACCCGTCGAAGGAGTGCCATGGTGAATCCCCCATCATCGACACAAAACTCGATAACCAATGTTTGGAGTAGATCAGATGGTACAATAACATGTAAGACAAACTCAGAGTAGACCGACATGGTGGAGGGTGTACTGACTGCAAATGATTAGCAATGAATGTGTTCTTGAACATGGGCATGGCATGACTTGGCAGTATTGACATGACGAGTATGACTCCAACTCCTAATGCAATAGATGGTGGAAGTATTCTTTGGATGACCCAAAGGAGTAACAAGACTTAGGAAGTAGGCAAAACTTGAGGACAAACAGATGACCCAAGTACTGCATGCAAATGCAAATGAGTGCCATGTTCAAGAATGACTAAGTACTACCACTGGTAAAGGTGTAACACAAAATATTTCCTTTTTCCCCATCATGACTGATGAGTGCCTCATGTGTTTTTGACAAGCTTGATGAGGGTAACCAGATGCTCGGTATAGCTCATCTCATAGATGAGTCCAATCCCAAATATTTTCCAGACTTGGGAAAGGAGGGGTTTGTCCCATGACGGGTCCTTCAATGTTGAGTTTTAACGAGTCCATAGAAGCTAAACTCGGCGTCATTTCATGTTTAGAGAGTCTGAAAAGAACTAAAGAAGACTCCAAAGGTCCTTTGTCGTAAGGTTAGCCTCTTTGCTTGGAAAAGGGTAAAACAACGCGATAGAGGACTCTTCGAGTCATGATTGGCTGGAGTATACCTTTTTCATAAGTAGTGCCCCCTAGTTCGAAAAAGGGGTAAACTATCACCAGGAAGACAACCATTCAAATACTTTAACAAGTGTGAACGCGACAAGTTCGCTTAGCGATCTTTTCATATTTTAGAGAGCCTGAAAAGACCTTAAAGAGAGACTCCGGGGGAATTCCTTTTTCGTAGGAGTTTAACGAGCTCGAAAAAGTGATAAACTATAACTCGGTGAATTATTCTCATCGTTTAACGAGCACGAGAAAGAACAAAGAGTAAGCTCGGCTGTCATTAATAATTGAATTTAATGAGCGGAACAATGACAAAAAGATGCTCGAAGAAGTTGTTCATACCTGATGATAGTTACGAGATGATCGTCACGGTGAAAAATGGCATTAATTAGGCACTTAACTTGTCCTGCAACAGCTTTTTTTTCGGGGAAAAAAAAAACTTGTCCTGCAACTCAAAGACTAGGTCAAAAATAGTTAACCAAGCATTCAAATACAGTAAATGATTCAAACTATAGAAAAAAACCCACTAAAGCATCAAATTCTAAAAGGAATATTCCATTTTTTGTTATAAAATGGGTGAAATAGTGAAAAGAAATTACAATTGTTTTTTACCAAGTTTGGAGAGTGTGAAGTGACATTTGGAGCCAAACTTCAACTGTTGATTCTGGGAGCTGCGATTCACCATTTCGCGAGCTGTCAGGAGTAGGTAGGCCTAAACTCATCTTTTCAACTTTTCAGTGGATTGGTTTCATGTTTTTTTCTTATTTTTTAAGGTTTTGAGTTGTTTTAATCAGGGGCAATGCCCCCACGAGTCGGCGCAAGCCGCCCTTACGAGAAATGCGACGACCCAAGGTCATCGCAAATCTCGTAAGGGTTGTTTGTGATGATGTCGCACTGTCTGCAAGGACAGTTTGCGACGGCAGAAACGTCCAAGTTCAGCTCATTTCCCAACCCAAAAGAAAAAACTTTGATGCATGGGGTGAGTTCTAATGTTGCTTATTTGTGCCTCTTGACAGGTTCACGGTTACAAAGATGGTCAATGAGTGGAAAGAACGAGAACACGAGCTGGATGATACACAATTTGAAAATGACCCTCAATGCGTTGCCGCATTAAGGAACTGCGGGTTGCTTAAGTACTTCCGAGTGTCGGGCATGAGGGCCCAAGTCCCGCTACTGACACATATGATCCGATGTTGGGATCCTGCGCAGCAGCACTTCGAGATCGGGGTGCATACATTGAGTATAGATGTCGAGGACATCTATTTTCTGACAGGTTTATACCGGAGGGGAGAACCTGTATCTCTTACTGGGTCACGAGGAGGTGACCGGACCGTAGATGACCTGATCACTGAGTACTACATTGGAGGTACTATGGCTAGTAGTGGGAAGATTCCCATTAAGGAGATTCGAGATCGTCCATTACGTGTCGTGCTCTTCACCCTGGTGAGGGTGGCGGGGAGTTAGTCTTCTCACCTCACGAGCAAGACACAGTTGATGTACGTAGAGGAGTGCATGGCTCCCAGGGTATTCAACTAGTGTGAGGGACTCCTTACCAACCTCCGGGGTCAACTTACCAAATGTCGACGCGGGGCCCTGAAACAGTTTGGATATGGTTCCGTGGTGATATCTTTCTTACTGGAGCTAGTACCTCATCTGCGTCCATAGGTGGACTTGGATGACCGAGATGCCAGGGATCCACATATGATTCAATGGGCTGAGGTGATGGCCCATCATGGTGGCGGGGGTCCCATCATAGGTTATGGCACCGGGTTCTTCACTTGGCTAGAGAGACAGCTCCTCATGATTGAGGATTACCCTTACAGCAGGACAGACTTCAGAGGTGATCCCGACCTGGTGCTCCCCGAGGGGGCATAATGGGGTGACATAGGTAAGAACAACAACTTTTGTGTTTTTCATTTTATATATTTTATGATTTTTTTGGAGTAGTGCCGATAACTTGGTGTTGTGTGCAGATGCGGGTCCATCGTGGCCAGTCGGAGTCTCCCTCATTGCAAGGAGAGGACAGGTGTCGGTCGTGGGTGTCGCAGTGCGAGATGCTACCGAGGAGGTAGAGGAGGTTTATGAGAACCTCCAGAGGCTGACCCTGGATATCCCAGAGCTGGGTGTTCATGGTCTACCTCGGAACTACTAGAAGTACGTTATTGGGGTGTCTGGCCATTTTGGCACGCTGATGGCCAAAGTGGCAAGGGTCATGGTCTGCTTTCACGGGCAGCAGCCAGGAGCTTTAGGAACTAGGGTTAGGTGACCTGAGCCTTCGGCTCATGTCCTACTTATGTATACTGAAAGCTTATGAGCTTCAGATTTTGTAGAGACCTACTGAAACCTAGCATGCTTCAGATTTTGTATCAGCACCATCATTTTGACTTATATATATATACAAACATTTTTCGGCGGATTTATACATTATGTTTTCTATGGATGATTAATGTGATCTTGTTTATGTGGTTGCTTATACAATGGATGATTTACATGTTATAAATGCTTTTATATTTTATGAATATGTTATGTGTGTGCAATGTACCAATCTAGAATGAAGTTGGCCATCGAGTCGGCAACTGTTTTCATATCTCGTGGAATGTGTAGGTACTGAATAGATTCAAAGGACCTTTCCAGAAGACGAACTCGTCTAAAGAGACGGAGTAGAGTAGGGTCGCAGATAGCGTAGATCCGGTTAAGATGAGAGACCACCAGTTGCGAATCCAAATAGATAACAACGTGGTCCATACCCAAGGAAAGAGCGTCGGTTAGGGTTCCAATGACTGCCTGATATTCCGCAGCATTGTTGGTTGCGAAACGTAGACAAATTCCTCCTGGGCTGATGAGATCATCGGTGGGAGAATAGAGTACCTGGGCTGCCGAATCAAGGTTACGGGTATGCCGGCTAGCGCTGTCCGCGAATCCGTAGCAAGTTGCCATCTGCACATGCAGACAAAACATGGTATAAGAAACAAAACAAGACCAAGACACACTGAAACACAGTATATACACAAAACACAAAACACGCACGCCATGTACAGTATATACAAGATGTCCATGCATGAAAGTCTCAAGAATAGTACCTCTTCAGGTAGAGCCCATTGCGGGGCTCACCCAAAGATATCCCATCGTAGTCCTCTAGTTCGTAGGCTCCTTTATCCAGAACACGTTTCACTATATACGGTCTGTGCCACATGGACTCGAACTTACCTGCCCCCATCTTATCGTTCCTTTGGACGTATGTGAGGACCAACTCACCTTCATTAAAGACACGGAGTTGGACTAACCTATTGTACTATGCCTTGATGTGCTTCTTATGTGCCTCGTTGGCAAGAGCAACATCGCGGCGGGTTTCGTCAAGCTTTGCGAGGTAAAGGAAACATTCTTCGTCGGTAGTGGTGTTCGGAAGAAGTTCGACTGCAAGTTTGAGAGATGGAATCTCGCACTCTATTGGTAGGACTACCTCCAATCCGTAAACTAACTGGAACGGTGTAAAGCCAGTAGCAGTCTTAATGGAGGTCCGGTATGCCCATAGCGCAGAAAAGAGTATGTTGTGCTAGTTGGACTTGTGGGTACCCACCATGCGTTGAATCATGGTTTTCAAGACCTTGTTAATGGCCTCTACTTGTCCATTGGACTGTGGGTAGTAAGGTGTTGATTTTTCATGACGAAAACCCAATCTAGTGCTCAGTTCGTCGACCATATGGTTCTGAAAGTGAGATCCATGATCAGTGACTATGGCTTGTGGCACTCTGAATCATGAGATAACATGATTAAACATGAAGAGTGCGGCGGTTTTGTCATCATCCGTGCATGTAGGCATAGCCTCGGCCCACTTTGTAAAGTAATCCATGACTACTATGACGTAACCATGCCCCCCGGCCGAGGTAGGCTTACAGTGCATGAAATCAATGCCCCATCTTGTGACGGGGCCAACGGCAATAACCAGGTGTAACTTGGCTAGATGGGTGCGCTTTTTCATTTGAAAATGCTAGCATGGGGGACATTTTTTAACGGCCTCAATACAATATTTGAAGATAGATGGCCAATAATATCCCACGCGTGGTATCTTCTGGGTTGTAGTCATCCCAAAGAGATGACCGCCACAAGCCCCAGAGTGGCAGTCATTCAAGACGTGTTCATCCTCCTCATGTGTCAGACATCGTCGAATAATATAATCAATGCCCCATTGGTGTTGGCAAGCGATTTGGATGAGTCAGCATCACAGCATCACGGATGCTGCGCAAATCCGAAGGTACCACGAAAGGAGGAAAGTAGCACGCAAGGCAATAGTAGTTTATGTATTTTGGGTCATTTAGACCGCATTTTGTGGATTTTTGGGTCATTTGGATCGCACTATGTGGGTTTTGGGTCATCTTTGTGTAGAGTTTGTTAGGAAGTAGTTAGACGGTTGCCTAAGTGGACCGCAAATGTAAAGGCGCAAGCCTATAAATAGAAATAGGATTGTAGGTGTTGAGATATCATCAAGAAATACCAAGTTGGATACCGATTGAGAGATGCATGAGTTGATGAAGGATTATCTTGTTGTATCTGGATTTTTGCGGAGATGAATATGATGTGACAGAGTTTTGAGCAGAATCACTGTGTCTTTCTTGTTTCTATGTGGTAAATGCATTATGCGATATGAATCTGTGAATGTGCGATGTTTCCTTGCTACAATTAATGCTTTACTGTTATATCTGTTGCGCATTAGTAGTTTTGTCAATGATAAGATCTGTTGAACGATGTTGCAATTATGCTTAATGCCTAAGTTGAATGCTTAGATCTATTCCTGAATGTCGCAATAAGTTGATCAGTTGAAGCACAAAATCCTCCTTCATTCGGGGGAAACTTGGTTCCGTCAACTCTCCCTCGAACATCTCGGGTGAGACCTCATCTGCTCTGCAAGTGTTGCTAGACAGGGTAAAACCTGTCTGGACCGGTGCTCAGGGAGATCGCGGTGGTTTGGGTGTCGACAACGTGAGGAACCCCTGTCGACTGGGTTTGTGTCAACAACTGACACACTACAAATTGTCTGATGAGCAACTAGCTGCGATTATTGACGAATGGCCAGTACAATGGCAGGAACCGGTTAGTATGGCGGAGATCATGGCGGGACCACCAGCGACGGGCCCAGTTGATCCACCACTCGTGCAGGACCAGCAGAGTCACCATGACTCAAATCGGGAATCAACGCAAACGCCCATGGATGATGACATAGACCGCGAGCTTGAGGAGGGCAAAACGAAGGCGCGCTATAAGTATGGTACGATCAGTGGAGCCTCCCCAGAGACGGAGGCGCAGTTGGGACGACTTATAGCGGTTGTCACCAATGCAACAAATGTGGCAGCTCGAGCAATGACGAAACAGGCGGAAGCAGGTTTCAAGGAGGTAAACGCTCGCCTTGATTCATTAGCTTATATAGTTTCAAAGAAGGCACCGGAGGAGGCACTTGTGTAGGCAGTTGGCGCAATCAGCACTGAGCCACGGGTTGAAAATGTGAACATCCCCCCGACTACGATTGTGACCGACAACGAGGCTCTCCATGCCTTTCTGCAGCAGTTAGAAATTTTTTCCGTTAACATCGATGGACTACCCACGATGGAGTTGATGAATATGCAGGCGGTTGCCAGCCGGTAATTGGGCGACAGAATATAGGAAATCAGCAATCAGATCTTGCAATCGCAGGAGAAAATTAGCGGTCAGATCTTGCAATCGTAGGAGAGTGAAGCAGCGGAAAAGAAGGAAGTGGAAGAGTTAATGGCGAAGGCGGTAGCCCCGAGAGAGGTGGTAGATGAACTGGAAGACAAGCTAGAGCAGATGATTGCTGAGAGAGCTCGAGCGATTGAGGAGCTAGAGAAAGAGCAAGATCGCTTAATAGTGGAGAAAGCCAACCTATGGGATTGCAGTGTGTGGTTGGAGGCGGTAGTCTCTGAAGCATGTCAGCACGTACCGGATCCCACCATGCAGTTGGATCCGGTTGAAAGAGCGCAGCGACATCGGGCTGTCATCGCCCAATTATAGCGTGACAATGCATATTTAACAACTTCAATAAACCCTGGCACACCCCAAGAGCAAGTAGATGAACAAAAACACGCCATCAAGGAGTAGGAAACACAGATGGGCGAGCTGGAGCAGGTAGCGCAAAGATAACTACAGAAACTGTGCATTTTTGGGGCAGCATCGTTTAGGACAAGCAGTTAGAACAGATGACGAAGCTGCGGCAAGAAGCGGAAGGGCAGCTGGAAACACTAAAGGTGTCACTGAGAATGCTACTACCAGTCGCTCAGGTCACCAAATTAGCGAAACTAAAAGAGTTGTAGCAGCATCTCGCCAAGGCAGAAGAGCGTCAGAAGAAGCGGAGCACACATCTGGAGGAGTTCCAAGAGGTTGGAGCACAGTTTTTGCTCAAGGCAAGTTCTGCACTACAAGCTGTGCAGGAGGGTTGCCAGAAAGTTGCTGAGAAGATGAGTGAGCATCCATCTATACAGGATGTAGCAAAGAGTCAGGAAGTGATTGCGGCAGTGAAAAAGCAGGTCAAGGAGGTCGATCAGCAGTACAAGGACTTCAGGCTGAAGACCACTGAGTACACCATGTCTAGTTGACGTGGCTCGAGGGTGAGCCATAAGATTGTGTTGGGGGCCTGTTGGCAGGTGGTTTGGATGAGTCAACATCGCAGATGCTACGCAAAGTCAAAGGTACCATGAAAGGAGGAAAGGAGCATGCAAGGTGACAGCAGTTTATGTATTTTGGGTCATTTAGACCGCATTTTGTGGATTTTTGGGTCATTGGGACTACACTATGTGGGTTTTGGGTCATCTTTGTGTAGAGTTTGTTAGGAAGTAGTTAAACGGTTGCCTAAGTGGACCGCAAATGTAAGGACACAAGCCTATAAATAGAAATAGGATTGTAAGTGTTGAGATATCATCAGGAAATACCAAGTTGGATACCGATTGAGATATGTGTGAACTGATGAAGGATTATCTTGTTGTATCTAGGATTTTGCGGAGATGAATATGATGCGACAGAATTTTGAGCAGAATCATTGTGTCTTTCTTGTTTCTATGTGGTAAATGCATTATGTGATATTAGTCTGTGAATGATGAGATGTTTCCTTGCTGCAATTAATGCTTTACTGTTATATCTGCTGTGCATTAGTAGTTTTGTCAATGATAAGATCTGTTCAATGATGTTGCAATTATGCTTAATGCCTGAGTTGAATGCTTAGATCTATTCCTGAATGTCGCAATAAGTTGATTAGTTGATGCACAAAATCCTCCTTCATTCGGCGGAAACTTGGTTATGTCAAGTCTCCCTCGAACATCTCGGGTGAGACCTCATCTGCTCCACAATTGTTGCTGGACAGGGTAAAACCTGTCTGGGCCGGTGCTCACGGAGATCGCGGCGGTTTGGGTGTCAACAGCGTGAGGAACCCCTGTCGGCTGGATTTGTGTCAACAGTAGGTACAAGGTATCACTGATGATCAGATAATACTTTGCGTGTTAGCGAATTCGATGACAAACGTCATGAGACAATTGGGGGTTGAAACGTTGGGTCTGGAGATATAAGGTAATATCCCCATACCACGGGTCCGACATGCTGATGAGGAACAATGATTTGTCTAGAAGAGAATCATTGGGATCAAATCCTAAATCAACACGGGGAATATCACAGATGATCTCGGCAAACACTAACAACTTCTTAGACTTCGCCTTCTCGAAGAGGAGATCGAACTCCTGAAGTATCACAATCCAGTGTGAATACTTGCCCCCAAGCACTAAACGTGTTAAAACGTGGTATATGGGATTTGAGTCAGCAATGATGGTGGTGGTGTGGAGCAGTATGTAGTGAAGAAACTTTTGGACGGCAATGACTGTCGCGAGGGCGAGCTTCTCAACATGCGAATAACGAGTTTCAGAGTCCATAAGACCCTTACTTACGTAGTAAATCACATGCTCCTGGGCGTTGTTGTCTTCATGTACCAATACCATGGTGATCGTGGTGGAAGAAGCAGCGAGAGAAAGGATATAATACTTGTAGTAATTGGGCGGTTGGAGCACAGGGGCATGCGTAATGGCATGTTTGAGACTATCAAAGGATTGTTGCGCTTGATCGTCCCAAATGAACAGGACGTCCTTCTTGAGTAGTCTCATATAACCCTGCGTCTTTTGCGTGAAATCACAGACAAAACACCGTAAGTAGGTTGCCTTCCCTTGCAAACTTTGAAGTTTCGTAATGTCCGTGGAAGGTGGGAGAGCGACAATGGCTTCCACCTTTAAGGGATCAATGTGGATCCCATCTTTCGAGACAATAAAACCGAGGAGGCGTCCAGACTCAACGTAGAAGATACACTTGTGAGGGTTCAGGTGGATGTTATACCACCTGCATCTGAGGAAAATGGCCATCAGATGATCAATGTGGTACTCACATTGCCGCGAATGAGCGGGGAGATCGTCAAGATAAGGTTCCACAAAGTCCTTCATGTCATTAAAAGCATACGACATGGCCCGCTGGAATCTGGCACCAGCATTTTTAAGGCCAAAAGGAAGCTTGCAATAAGCAAACGTGCCCCAAGGACAGATGAAAGTTGTCAAATGTTGATCAGCCAGGTGGATTTCAATTTGGTTGTAGCCGGAAAAGCCATCCATGAATGAGAAGATGACACTTCTGGCACAATTGTCTATGATCTGGTCGATAAAGGGAGTGGGGTAGTTGTCCTTGGGATAAGCTTTGTTCATATCTTGATAATCAACACAGACACGAATGGTGCCCTGCTTCTTAGCTACAGGGATGACATTTGAGACCCATTCTGTTAATGGAACAAGGTAGATAAAACCATCCTTTAAGAGCTTTTCAATTTCTGCCTTAATCGCCGCAGTTCTTCTAGGGTGTACTGTTCGGAGCTTTTGTCAGAATGGTTTAGCATCAGGATAGGTTTGAATCTCCTGTGAAACAATAGCTGGGTCTATCCCGGGCATTTCCTCGTAAATCCAAGCAAATACGTCTTGAAATTGCTTGAACAAGGCCGTGAACGTTGTAATCTCTTCAGGGGAACACTTCTGGCCTAAACGAATGCGTTCCACTACACCAGGAGTGACCGATATGTCTACCGAAATGGTAGGTTCAATGTCTTCCAAGTTTCCCTCAGTGTCTATTTGACACATAAGTATCGGGGACTGTGGGCAAGGGTAGACATCCGGTGTAAGGGTCAAATAATTGCCAAGGAGGAAAATCACTAGTTTCCTAGGTTGGGGGTGGAAGCTTTGGGATTTGGAATAAGGGGGATAATAAATTATGTGTGGACATTAGAATAGCATAAATATTTAATAAAGTATCTAAATAAATATATACAATTGAAAATCAAAGTGTCATTTTATCATGAAGACACATGGAGGAAGTGGGACCCACACAAGCTAGATTTTCTATGCCACATGGCATCCTCCTCTTGTCAATTAGAATCCATGAGAAGTACAATGTTATTGGGATGATTTGGAAGTGAATAATACTTGGCATGAGTCAATGAGGTCAAAATGTAGAGGAAGAGTAACTCGCATGGAAGAGGAAGGGGCAATTTGGAGCTAGTGGGACACTTGGGCTAGATTCCCTAGCTCTATGACAACAATGATGAAGATGTTATGACACATATGACACAAATCAAACCTGAAGGCTAACATTTGGAATATATGACATGTCAGGGCTGAAAATAGCCTCCAAGAGGGCGCTCAAGTGAGTTAGGGCAGCCAAAGAGACACCAAGTCGAATTTGGAGAACGAGGGATCTAGAATTGGAAGGACAAGTGGCATACTTGGGAATCTCTTCCCTACTTGAGTTGGCATGAAGCTCTTGGAAGGAATTCGACCCATGGAGGACATTAGAAGTTTATAAAAGTCATGAAAAAATAAGAATAGCATCTTTTGATCATTTTTAGAATTTGCAATTGCATTTGTGAAGAGGGAGAGCTAGTGGATGACTAGTTTCTTGCCTTAGCCAATTTCGAGGGTGAAAGATTCCCATCCAAGTTGGTAATTGGAAAGGCCATTCAAAACTTTCATTTGGATATTTAATGGAGTCATTTGTTACAGGTGTAATCTACAGGGCAGATCATGGTTTCTTCTATTGCAGCTCATTTCTTCAACCATTTCCAGTTTTCATTGCATATTCTTGATCCTTGAGGGAGGGCGTTTTTGGTGAGCCATTGTACTCTTTGGGGGAGATTCTAATGCCCCATTTATTTTATAATATGAATTAAATACTCTGTTCTTCATCTCCATAAAGTTTCAGGTCGAAATATCAAGTGGTTGTATGTAAAATTGATTATTATTGAGCAAACGGTGACCATTCCCCCACTAGACTGATGTATGCCAATGTATTGATGATGATTTCGAATGGAAGAATGTTTATCTGATATATTTATGATGTATGGACTGCCATTGATGATTATTACAAGTTTCATGTTTATCACTTAAATATTTGGATCCATCTTGCTCAGTTTTATTTCATTTGAAGGAGATTTAATGTTATTTCCCCCAAGGTTGAAACTAGTCTTCTTGCATCTGATTTAAGGGAGTTCTAGCAGACATTAAAAGTTGAATGGTGATGCATATGATTTCATTTTTATGTCCTTTATATGTCCCCTTATTCCATTCAGAAATTCAAGTTGGATTGAGTGCATTTGGAAAGTCACTTTCATCATCTACCCTTAGGGGATTTTAACCACAATTTACTAGTAAAACTCCATACATTGATCAAATTGCCAAAGTGAGTTGCAGAAGTCATTTGATGGTTAAAAGACACCTATAAACACCATTTTTATGTATTAACATCATTCATACACCTACTGGTACAATTTGAGAGCATTTGGATCTATTTAGAGCCATCTACCATTGGGGGTTTGAGCCTCGAAATTACTAGTAAATTCCATGAGTTCTCTTAGATACCTATTCGACCAAAAAACCACATCTAATGCTACAAATATACTTTAATTAATGTCTTATAACAAAGACAAGTCTCATACCAACCATTAGTGGCGGTTGTACAATGTTTGGAAGAGTTTTGTTCCAAGACCCATGGGGGATTTCCACTTCCCAAATTGACTAGTCTTGTCCCGAAACTTCTTCCCTTGCAAATTGCAGACCATGGTTGGATATATCAGTTGATTATATGTCTAATAGATTTTTTAATGTGTCCAATCACTCCTCATGACCTTCCTCACCAATTTTGAAAGTAATTGGAGGAGTTTGGAATCAGTTGTATCCATATACCTAGAGTTGAAATTTGGTGAATTTGAGCACATTGTGACTTTTATTATAAAGGGACATTACAATGGTATCAGAGCATGGTCTTGGAACCTGATGTGGTAGACCATTAATGAAGACCAGGAGCCAAAGAAATAATCTACCACCCTTAGAAACTGAAACTGAAAGTACTTTGGTGAAAGCGAAGAAGTAGGAGAAGAAGTGCATTCCTTGGTCACCATGAGTAAGCATGAGAAAGGAACCTTAGAGGAGAATGAGGAGTTTACAAAATTATTGAAACCATCCTTTGAAGACATGACAAAAGAACTACTGCAAAGATTTGAATTGTTGGCTAGTCGATGTTAAAGTAAATTGGCAAAAAGAATGAGCAATGGTTCTTTTTTCAAGGAAAAGAAGGAAATGGATGAAATAATTTATGTCACAAAGGAGGAACCTCATGTAACGGTGGAACATGAGGTACATGTTGATATGCAGATGCTTGAAGATGCTACACTCAAACAAGAAGAAGAACAAGCACTTGTATTTGTTCAGATGGATTATGAGTTGCATCATAGACAGAGTTGCAAAGCCTTGGAGAAGGCACATGATCTCACAATAGTTGGACCAGCCAATTATGGAGAAGATGAATTAAAGATTTCGATGGATAAGAGTTGTAAAGATTTAAGGTTGGTTCATAATTCCTCACCCCCTACTTCTTTCTCAGCCACATCAATTGGGGATGAAAATTGGGTGAAAGGTTTTTTTCTAATGGTGCCACATGAGGGTTCAATTGATGTTGGAGAAACTTCATTAACTACTTGGATGAAAGAATACAAGGCTGATTGTTTTGATGCATCTTACATATTTTTGGAGCAGCATTATAGGACATGGGATACTCACCTATGTCATTGGAGCATATTTGATTGTTCGCTTGATGCTTGTATGCACCTGGAAAATGGTGGTCTACTTGCTTGGAGGTATAAGCACTTTCACTATTCTTTGATTAAGCATCTTCTTGATGATCATTTTCATTATGTTTTTATGTATTTTGATGATATATATTTTGTACTCATGATGTTGGGAAGAATGCATACAAGAAAAATGGATCCATGAACTATGAATTGGAGAGCACTTCTAATTGTTGGAGTGCAATACAAGCAATGGGACCCTAGGATAATTCTTAGTCTCATTGGTTTCAATTTTGGGGGGAAACAAGTAGTATGGGGAATGGATTCCCCACTTAATAAATTTATTTTAATCAGAGTAGTGCAGCAGCAAGCATGGTGGTTCCTCTCTAAAATATTCATGGAATCTCAAAGACTCAAAGTTGGGCAACTCAGTGGCAACTTCAAAGAATTATACAGAAAGCAGGTTCTTCAACACCCATGTTTGAAATTGCTTGAGGACAAGCAATATTGGGAAGGGAGGATTTTTCACGTCCCAAATTTTGCATTGGGTCACAATGGCCTAAGACCATTGGCCATATTCATGAGAGTTTGTCAAATTGATGTTAAGAGTCAAATAATTGCCAAGGAGGAAAATTACTAGTTTCCTAGGTTGGGGGTGGAAGCTTTGGGATTTGGAATAAGGGGAATAATAAATGATGTGTGGACATTAGAATAACATAAATATTTAATAAAGGATATAAATAAATGTATACAAATGAAAATCAAAGTGTCATTTGATCATGAAGACACATGGAGGAAGTGGGGCCCACACAAGCTAGATTTTCTATGCCACATGGCATCCTCCTCTTGTCAATTTGAATCCATGAGAAGTCCAATGTTATTGGGATAATTTGGAAGTGAATAATACTTGGCATGAGTCAATGAGGTCGAAATGTAGAGGAAGAGTAACTCCCATGGAAGAGGAAGAGGCAATTTGGAGCTAGTGGGACACTTGGGCTAGATTCCCTAGCTTTATGACAACAATGATGAAGATGGTATGACACCTATGACACAAATCAGACCTAAAAGATGACATCTGACCTATATGACATGTCAGGGCTAAAAATAGCCTCCAAGAGGGCACTCAAGTGAGTTAGGGCAGCCAAAGAGACACCAAGTCGAATTTGGAGAAGGAGGGAGCTAGAATTGGAAGGACAAGTGGCATACTTGGGAATCTCTTCCCAAATTGAGTTGGCATGAAGCTCTTGGAAGGAATTCGACCCATGGAGGACATTAGAAGTTTATAAAAGTCATGAACAAAGAAGAATAGTAGCTTTTGATCATTTTTAGAATTTGCAATTGCATTTGTGAAGAGGGAGAGCTAGTGGATGACTAGTTTCTTGCCTTAGCCAATTTCGAGGGTGAAAGATTCCCATCCAAGTTGGTAATTGGAAAGGCCATTCAAACCTTTCATTTGGAGATTTAATGGATTCGTTTGTTGCAGGTGTAAGCTACAGGACAGATCATGGTTTCTTCTATTGCATCTCATTCCTTCAACCATTTCCAGTTTTCATTGCATATTCTTGATCCTTGAGGGAGGGCGTTTTTGGTGAGCTATTGTACTCTTTGGGGGAGCTTCTAATGCCCCATTTATTTTATAATATGAATTAAATACTATGTTGTTCATCTCCAGAAAGTTTCAGGTCGAAATATCAAGTGGTTGTATGTAAAATTGATGATTATTGAGCAAACAGTGACCATTCCCCCACTAGATTGATGTATGCCAATGTATTGATGATGATTTCGAATGGAAGAATGTTTATCTGATATATTTATGATATATGGACTGGCATTGATGAGTATTGCAATTTTCATGTTCATCACTTAAATATTTGGATCCATCTTGCTCAGTTTTATTTCATTTGAAGAAGATTTAATGCTATTTCCCCCAAGGTCGAAACTAGTCTTCTTGCATCTTATTTAAGGGAGTTATAGCATAAATTAAAAGTTGAATGGTGATGAATATGAGTTCATGTTTATTTCCTTTGATTCCATTCAAAAATTTGAGTTGGATTGAGTGCATTTGGAAAGTCACTTTCATCATCTACCCTTAGGGGATTTGAACCACAATTTACTAGTAAAACTCCATACATTGATCAGATTTCCAAAGTGAGTTGCAGAAGTCATTTGATGGTTTAAAGACACCTATAAACACCATTTTTATGTATTAAAATCATTCATACACCTATTTGTACAATTTGAGAGCATTTGGAGCTATTTAGAGCCATCTACCATTGGGGGTTTGAGCCTCGAAATTACTAGTAAATTCCATGAGTTCTCTTGGATACCTATTTGACCAAAAAACCACATATAATGCTGCAAATATACTTTACTTAATGTCTTATAACAGATCCAAGTCTCATACCAACCATTAGTAGCGGTTGTACAATGTTTAGAAGAGTTTTGTTCCAAGACCCATGGGGGATTTCCACTTCCCAAATTGACTAGTCTTGTCCCGAAATTCTTCCCTTTCAAATTGTAGACCATGGTTGGGTATATAAGTTGATTATATGTCTGATATATTTTTTAATGTGTCCAATCACCCCTCATGACCTTCCTCACCAAGTTTGAAAGTAATTGGAGGAGTTTGGAATCAGTTGTATCCATATACCTAGAGTTGAAATTTTGTGAATTTGAGCACATTGTGAATTTTATTATAAATGGACATTACAGTGGTATCAGAGCATGGTCTTGGCACCTGATGTGGTAGACCATTAATGAAGACCAGGAGTCAAACAAATAATCCACCACCCTTAGAAACTGAAACTGAAAGTACTTTGGTGAAAGGGAAGAAGTAGGAGAAGAAGTGCATTCCTTGGTCACCATGAGTAAGCATGAGAAAGGAACCTTAGAGGAGAATGAGGAGTTTAGAAAATTACTGAAACCATCCTTTGAAGACATGACAAAAGAACTACTGCAAGGGTTCGAATTGTTTGCTAGTCGATTTGAAAGTAAATTGGCAAAAAGAAGGAGCAATGGTTCTCTTTTCAAGGAAAAGAAGGAAATGGATGAAATAATTTATGTCACAAAGGAGGAACCTCATGTAATGGTGGAACATGAAGTTCATGTTGATATGAAGATGCTTGAAGATGCTACACTCAAACAAGAAGAAGAACAATGGTTCTCTTTTCAAGTATATCAGTCGATTATATGTCTGATAGATGTGTTAATGTGTCCCATCACCCCTCATGACCTTCCTCACCAAGTTTGAAAGTAATTGGAGTTTGGAATGAGTTGTATCTATATACCTAGAGTTGAAATTTGGTGAATTTGAGCACATTGTGAATTTTATTATAAAGGGACATTACAGAAGGAAAGACAATCGATGGTGGAGGTCTTCCCACGGAGGGTCATCCGAACTCATGATCTCCATGATGGACTTGTCAGATGGAAACGTTTGGAGCAGAGGGTCGGGTAAGGAGGACGTACGCTATAGAGAATAGGATGTGGAGGCCATAGCTAAGTGGTCCTTTGGTGCTGACTGGATAGCCTCATAACTGAGTTCAGCAGGTGAAAGAGGCATGGTGTCTCCAATCAGGTGTATAGTGGCTTCATCAGGTACAAGCCATTAATCGGTAGAGTTGGGGACAGATGAAATCCTAGAGGAGATCATGTTCACCGTGGCAACATGATTAGGGGGATCCGATGTTGGAAAGATGCCCATAAGAGATGAGTCTTTTATGAGGCCTACCCCCACGCTCTGATACGAACCGTTACACCAAAACCTAGAGATGTTAGTGAAGGCCGCCCACTAGGATCTTAACATCCCACCACGCTCCGCAGTCCAGACTCTGGGCTGGATGTGCGCCCGTACGGTGTCCCCTTTGAGCCGTACGAGCCTCGGGCGAACACTGCAATGCCGACGTTGCCACCCGCTATGTGACTTGAACCTGGGTGGAGGCTCTGATACCAAATGATATGAACCATTATACCAAAACCCTGAGGTGTTAGTGAAGGCCGTCCACTAGGATCTTAACACGCTCTCATATAGCTGTGAAGATTGTCCAAGTAATGGAACATTATCACCCGGATGAGTAGCGGTGTCAGGTGTGCAAAAATCCAGTTGGTCGACAGTAACAATTCGACTTTGGTGGGGGAATTGTATGATGCGGAAGACAGATGATGCAACCGCAGTCATGCCGTAAAACCAATTACGACCAAGTAAGAGATTATAATCTAAAGGGGCTGTGACCACTTCCACGTTAATAGTTGTGGTCTTACCCCCCAACTCGACTGCTAAGGCTTGTAACAGACCATGAGGTTGAAAGCCACGTCCATCAAATGCTTTCAAGGTGGTGGGAGAATGGTTCAACTCGGGAGAGCCAATGGCTCTCCAACACGAAATCGACATGACCGAGGTAGAGGCACCTTCATCCAAGACGGTACAATGGATTGTCTTCCCAACAATGTTTGTGGCAACTTGAAATGCCAACTGATGGGAAAGCCTTGGCTTAAAGTACTCAAGTCGGAACATGATGGTATTAGAGGAATCCGAATCAATCGCACCAATAGCAGTGAGGAGAGTCTTGCGCTGATTAGGGCAGTTCTGCAAGACTTCTAGCGTCGACATAGCATAAGGAGCTTGTGCTAAGTCCTCTACAATATTGTAGTTTTGAGCTGCCCGAGCATTAGGATTGAAAACGGCTCTTCGAATCATGCTCTTGGGCAGACGCAACACTGACTCTAAAGAAGGCTTCTCAATGGTGAGAGAAGCATGTGGTACGGTGAAATCGGGAATAGAAGTGGAAGCTTTTTCAATATTACTTCCAACCGATTCCTTCTGAGGGACTGAGTCAGATGAACGGGAACGTGTGTTCAAGTTGACGGTCTCACTACGCATCATGAGAACATGCGCGGTAGAGGATGCCTCTCCTTGGAAAGGAGAGGTGTGTGTGATCAGTTGTTGGTTCTGAGCGGGGAAGGGATCGTTGAGAACTGTGGGGGTAGAGTTTCCTTTGAGAAACTTCTACACTTCATCTCGGTGGGGACATTCCTTTGAGAAATGGTCACCACCGCACAGTAAGCAAGGATACTTCAACTTCCTCTTTTGTTTGGTGTCTTCGGGGGTGGGCTTGGGCTCCTGTTGGTTAGAAGGTTTCTTAGGTTTCCCTTTGTTTTTCTTCTTACCACTGGATTTATGAGATGAAGCTGATTGAACAGAATTCACGTCTTCGATAGAGGCAGGAGTGGGCGACTTGGTGATGTTGTTGCTAGCCTGTGTTGGGGATGGGGAAGAACCCCAGGGGTTTGACGATCCAACAGTTTGAGTAGGAGGTTGGGTGGTAAGGGAACCAATGATGCCATCGGCTTGAGGTCCCTTAGGTGGTTGTGCAGGGTCATACGTAGGGCGGGGTGCGTCAGGAACAATTTCGTATAATGTGTCGGATTGAGCATAGACCAAGTCTAAGTAATGGGCATGGGAAATAGCCGGTTCCTCAGTGACGGCCCCTCCCATGGCCACGTCTCGAGCTACGACAGGTAAAAGTGACTTTGTGAACCAGTCAACTAAGAGTTGGTCCGGAATATAATCCTTAATAAGATGTTGTCTTCGCTGCCACTCATGGATATGATCCGAGATGTGGGTTGCGGTATTCTGGCGAAGAGAGGTCAATAAGTTGGTACCAGTCTCATAGCGAATGGGCAACTGGAAGTGGGTCAAAAATGACATAGCAAGAGAACTGAAATATGGAAAGGGGTTTGGTGGTAGTTCAATATACCACTTGGCAGTTGGGCCGGTGAGAGTCCGTTGAAATAACCTAAGACGGATCGAGTCATCCATCAAGGAGTTGGATGAACACCATAAATGGTATGTCATCACATGGTTTTTTGGGTCTTCACCAGGCTTGCCATCAAATTTGGGGATATCTGATGGTAACTTAACTGGAATGGGAGGCAAGTTATGCCCGTGGAAGATGGGATCATTCGTTAGACGAGACAGGTCGGGTAGGTCCAAAGTAGCCAAAAATGGTAGATGTTGGTTTAGCTGGGGGTACTGATAGTACTGATAGGGCATGTATGGACCGGTAGGACCCTGAATCAACTAGTTGTAAGGTGTTCCCTGGGTAAACTGACCGTAAGGGGGTATGCCACCCGGACCATATGTAGGTCCACCACCATAATAATGTGGTTCATAGCCATAGGGTAGGGGTCAGCCGCCACCGCCGGGGGGGTGGAGGTCCATCGCCACCACTGGGAGGGGGTGGAGGTCCGCCACCACCACCAGGAGGGGGTGGGGGTCCGCTGCCACCGCCATGATAAGGTGGTCCTCCACCGCCTCCGCCAACAGGGGGGTGGGCCACCTCCTCTGCCAGAGGCATAGGGGCCTCCGCCACCACTACCACCAGAAGGGTATGGTCCTCCGCCACCATCTCCACTGTAATAAGGTGGTCCTCCACCACCACCACTAGGAGGGGGGTGGTCCTCCACCATAAGGTGGGGGTCCGCTTCCACTGGGGGGTGGTGGTCCTCTGCCTCCGCCAAAAGGGGGAGGGCCTCTACCTCCGCCACCGGGAGGGGGTGGGCCATTTTGGCCAGAAGGAAGTGGTCCTCCACTAGAAGGTAGAGGTCCACCTCCTCTGGGATTAGATGGGAGTCCGTTGCCTCCGGTGGGAGGTGGAGGAGGACCAAGCGAGGGTGGTGGTACTTGAGGGAAAGTTGGTGTGGGTCCATGTTGTAAAACATTTTGATGCCCCCATAGAGTGTATGGATCAGCGGGATAAGGTATCCCATAGTGTGCATTTCCGAGATTGACTAGTCCCGACACGGGATTAAGATAACCTGGATACGCTTGACTCCATGGTGGTTGAATGACATTGGATGGTCCCCCAACATGGGATAATCCTGTGATGGATGGGCCGACGAGGAGGGCAGTTCCAACGGAAGGAACGATGGGGACTCCTCCTCCTGTATTGGGATTAGGAGACAAGGGTTGTCCCCCAGCAGCAACGTGCTGACCACTAATCAATGGTTGACCCAACATAGGTTGTTGATTGCCTACTGCGATAGGAACATTACTCGTAAGGAAGGTAGGGGGTAAAGAGTATCCTCCCCGCGAATTTTGGGGTGGGGGAGGAGTGGGTATTGTAATCGTGGTAGTAATAGGTGTGTTGGACTATTGTCCTTCAACAGGTTGAGTCGTTTGATGTATAGAACGGGTATCCTGTCTATGGGGTGTACTCGCAGGAAGTGAGGATTGACCAGAATCATAAGTGGTCACATGGTGGGTGGGTGATTCCGGTGAATCAAAAGATAAATAACGACTTGGGAGTGGCTAATATGGAGGTAATGTCGGGTCTTCAACCCTTCGTAAAAGACTTTTTCTTCGAAACTCCTCACCCATAGCACGTAATCGAGTCATATGATCACGATAAGGTGCTAGAGGGTCGTCAGGAGTATCCCAACTGGGTGGGGATGCAATGGCGAAATGAGCCACTTGGTGGCCTAGAGATGATGTCCAAAAGGCTGCAGCTGGACCAACAGCTGATACAGGGTCGTCCTGGGGAGGATTTATCCATTCCATTGATCCAGGCTCTCCCGGTAAAACGGGAGGTAGGTATTGTGAAGTTGAAGTTTCTTCCTCTTCACCCCTTGAGGGGTGGGAAGTGGGTGAATCTAGAGGGAACATGTGTGCTCCAATATTCAAAGTAGGGTTTTCTACTTCAGGTGACACGACCGTGATGTGTGGGTCCATTCTTACCTTCAAAATTACCGCCTAGTTAAGGGGATATTCGGGTGGTAAGTTCAAAATTCTGCAGGACCTTCTCCAAGGAAAGTCAGCCAGAGTGACTGAAACAGAGTTTCTCTTAGGGTAATATAAACAAAAGAAAAGTAGTCTAGAAAAATCTACACAAACTAAGACCACAAGCAAACTTATATGATAGGTGTGGATTCAAAAGTCTGGAACCTCACAGGATTGTCAAGGCTTTGCAACTCGCTATATACCGCAGGGTCCACAGTAAAACACGACAAGGAGGATTGGGACCGTACCCTTGCATGGATACCCAATTACCTGGATGGAACATGCATAGTAATCTCCCCGAGTGTTGTTCTCGGTGTATTGCTCTGCCAAGACGGCCAAATGGATAGCTTAGTTGGTTTCAGGAATCCTAATGGTGTCTCCTAATATACTCAAGGTATGTGGGAGCTCAAATCCGTAGTGGTGTTGTCTAATGCACAACAGTACGGCACGAGACCTTCCTATATACTACTAAGTACGTGAAACACCTTTCGATATACACCAAGTACGTGAAGTGCCTTTTGATATACCCTAAAGTACGTGAAAGAGCCTTCGATATACCTGGTTGGTATGTGAAAGAGCTTTGATATGCCGGTTGGTACATGGAAGACTACAATACCCCTGGAATACAGTGTTGGCAAGTAACGACAGCTGCCACGTTTTAAGACACCGGAACACGTCTCTAACTCAACACACAAGTTACTAAAAATTTCGTTAATTTTATCTGGACGGTTAGGTGAATGCATGAGGTGAGTACATAAATGTAAACATAATGCAAGCCCCAACTACATGAAAAAATATACTTTTCTTTTGATGAAATCTATTTACGGGAAGGAGAAATCTTTTTCCAAGTGGTTTTACCAAAACAACAAAATGCAACACAATCCCAAATCTACCAAATTTGACAATAAAAGTACTCTTTTCGTTTTTTCCAAGCAAAACACAAAAATCCACAAGCATCAAAAAGCAAATCTAAGCATTTTCTTTTGTCTTTTCGAATCAAAAAATGAAACTAAGTGATGAAAAGAGAGAACTTCTATCTAGAGCACACTAGCTTTTCAAATTTCACTATGATAGCTTAAAAACATAAAAAACCAAAGATGCATATAATTTTTCAAGCATGGAATCACTTTTGCAAAAACTTGATCTCACTTGAATTTTTCAAGAAAATGAATGGCTCATAATTCCCGAAAAGCACAAATGATTAACTTTTCCTTTCAAATTTTCCAGAAGACTTATAAATGATTTCCAATGCATGAACCAATTTCTACGACAATTTTCAAATGCAATTGAAAATAGTAAAAATGATGCACTTTGAATTTTTCCAATGATATGCCAAGATTACAACTTGATCACAATAATGCTTTTAAGCGTGAATGGCTAAAAAGAGAGATTGTTTGTAGCACTCTAAACACTCATACATTCTCAAGAAAATGACAAGCACTCATATGAACTAGAACACTCAAGACACTCAACAAGCAACCGAATGCAATCAAAGCTAAGTAACATGTGCAAAAGAGGTATGGGATCGGATCCAATACAAATATCAGATCAGGTGAGGAGAGGAGGAAATGCAAGGTCAAGCGGATGAAGGTGGGGGAGACCAAAGTGTCCACCACTACCGGAACTAAAACTTGTCCAAAATGGAACCCAAAACCACTCTGAATCAAACCAAACAAAACCAAACACTAGCAATGCAATGTCAAAAAGGTCTCTGATTGGAAGATGCAGTGCAGATGAGGTTTGCAAGATAAGCCAAAACTAAAGGTTGGTGAGGAGAGAACCCAAGCACAAAACTAGACTGCTCGTCGTAGTCTCTGGTCAGACTCAGAGCGACAGTCGCAGGTGGCAAACAGGTGAATTGCGACAACGTTGAGGATGTCAAACTGTGGTGTGCGACAGCGTCACAAGTTGCAGAGCAGCAAGCTACACCTGACAGGGGAACGTCGCTCTGGATATATTACCCAAGTGCGACAGGCGAGATCCCTATGCAAGGATGAAAAGATCTCCAAATATGATCAACCAAAAGGCTTGATAGTCAAACATACAGACTCAAAGGAAGTCAACAAACTCTTCAATGAGAAGATCTGATGGTGAAATGGTTAAGGAGGGAAAAGAAATGGCTCATAAAGAAACTAGAGAAAATGACTTTCAAGCTGAAAACTTAAAACAATGCATTGTATTTCCCCAGTATGGTCGCCAAACTTGTTACCGGACAATCTACTAAAAGCAGACTTAAGGTGTGATCTCCCTAGCTCAATGTAAGTCTAGAACAAGTGAGACAGAATATGAAACTGCTTTCCTAGATCTAGTTAAAGATCGAGTGATTAGATGTCTTACCTCTAGCTTGTAGATCTTTCTCCTTGATGTTGTTCCAAGCTCCACGGTCGTCAGATCTCAGCTGCAAGACCTATCAAGACATATAGAACAATACAAGCAATTAAAATGCATCTAAACAGTAACAGATCTAAGTAAACTACACAAAACATCATTAACACAACAATATTTGGTGGAAAGAGTTTATATTACTGTATTAAAATAGGAAAGTACAAAAGAGTGATGATTACAACCAAAGCTTAATGTCACAATCCTCCTCCAACAAGACAATGCCAAAGCCTCCAAAGGAAGTATAGGTCTCTCAAGAAATGAGTAGAGATCTCCTAAGCTAATTTCACCAGCATGCAAGTGCTATAGACTTCCTCCCTTTGGAATGGGAATGAGCTTCATATATATAGGACTAAGAGGATAGGGTAGGTTGAGATATAGTGGGAGAGGGTTAAGGGATCCTCCCAAAGGGCTAGGGAATCGAATTTCGGCTCCCCTATAGGTTAGGGATAGAGATCCACATCACACACCTTCGAGAAAGGCCTCGAAGATGCCCTTTTATCCATTTAACTGACATCATCGCAGGCTGCAGTAGGACAACCTGCAACATCACAGGTTGCACAAAGGTGACCTGTGATGACCTTACTAGACCCTATGGAAATGGGTTAGCATCTCTTCCAAGTTGATAACTTAGTGAAAGGAACTTCAGGGATGTTTACACTGAGTATTATGATGGGAATATTTAGGTGTAACACATGTGTAACAATGAACAATGGAGAAGGGCATAGACAAGACAATAAAGATATTTCAAGTAAGAGCAAGAGATCAAATCTACATGTTCAAGTATTCTTCTTATGAATTGTAACACATATGATGTTGTAAATCGTAGTGTATATTGTGTGGTAACTCATGTTGTTCTTAACTCACCCTATTTTTACTTAAGTTATTTATCCTGTGAGGAGCATCAATGAAATTTTCTAATATTTATCAAGTGAAGAAATAGTAAATAGTCAAGTGAAACAGTCCTAAAATAGTCTAGTAACATTCTGAAACAATTATGAACAATAGGCTGTAAAACTAAGATTGCAAATGGATAATTTAATTAATCAAGGTCTAATGAACCTTGATGGGACTTACAAGAGGTTGCATCGAAGAGCAATTTTGTTGGGTGTTTCTATAGCTTTGGTATGCTCCTCACTCAGTGGTGTTTGGCACTACTTGAGGATTTTAGCAATGCTTTTTCTTTGGAAACTTCAATCCAAATATGTTTTTGAAAACAAGGTTTTCTCTTTGTTTGTATTTCGTTAACTTTGGAAAGAAGAAGTATGTATATAGATATTAGCTAAATGATTTTTGTTAATCAAAGATGCCAAGGGATTGGATTCAAATGCCTATTTAGATTCTATTGTTACAGTTTTAGTTTATTTGAGGAAGAAGATAAAAATACATTTGTACATTCCTTCTATTTTTGTTTCTTGAAGGATGAGAAATTAATTACCTTTGTACATACCATCCTATTGTATTATGTCTTCTTTGTTGTATGTGTGTGTGTGTGTGTGTGTGTGTAATACTTCTCTCGGATTATTTCTTCGTGATTATTCCACATCATTCCTTGTTTATTCCATCCTACTTATTCCAAATCCACGCACACCTATAAATTCTACTCTTGACATCTATAGTTATGGCTATATTACAAATGTCCTAGTGTCATTTCCTCGTGTGTTTGCATGATTAGCCCATTCCCTAGTGTGCTTCTTCCTTATATCCATGGCTAATCCCCCAAGTCTATAATATTAGTCCCAAAGAAAACACATAATACACATTTTGAGTCTCATTACGCACATTGATCCATGTCAACATAATAATTTATGTGCATTATCATGTTAAGAGTGTATCAAAGGATACCATCATTCCACTTAAATCGGTTATGAGTTTCTTATTCTTCTAGAGAGTCGAGCAATATCATTTTTAAAGGTACTAGAATACCAATTAAGCATCAACATGTGAATGATCCAATTACCTTTTCCTTTCTAGTTCTGATACAATCCACCTTGGCTTCGACGATCCTGAGGCCACTATGCATTGACTCCATTTTTCCAGCCATACTGTTCAATTGATCTTTCATTTTGTTGTTGGTGCTTCTCGCATCAGAGATTGAAATTTCAACAATGGAGGCAAGGTGTGAAATAGCTTTTTTCAGATCTTTATTTTCACCTCTCAGCCAGGAAACCTGAGATTCTATGTCTTGAAGATGAGACAACACACCAGGAGGGGGACTTTCCGGTCCTTGAGGTGAGTCCAGGTTCACAGTTCCTGTCGTTTCTTCAACCAAATTCCAGAGCTTGCTAGGTCCTGGCTCCCCATTGCTGCCGTGCAATTGTTGTAGAGCTCCGTGTTGCATTGGAACGCCAAGATTTGTATTGATACCTGCATTTGTGGGACGCCAATTCTTCTGAACACCATAACCCAGCTCAAAATTGTTCTGAACGCCGTTGGGGAGGTTTCCAATTCCCTGACTACCCTCCTGATGCAACCAACCTCTACAGACCTCAAAGTTTAAAGGCTGCCCGCGATGAACGTGCTTGATTTTGTTTACAAGGGAGCCATGTGCGTCTTTCTCACTGAGCCCATTCCCTTGCACCACCTCGAGGGCAGAAAGATAACATTGGAGACCAAAACCTTCAGAGTTAACCTGAATGTGAGTCTTGCATTAGCGACATTGTAGAGCCGGGAGATAGAGCCCATAATGACTACCAGTGTTTCCGCACTCCATGCTGCACCATAAAACAAATTGCCTGAACCAAAACCGTTGCAAAAACCAGCAAAAACAGAGGGGAAATGAATGAGACATGCCGTCGCTCAGGGTCCTGATATAGGAGCTGGCATCCCTGCCATTTGTCCACAATAAATTTTCGCATGCGAGCCAGCAGGGTCCAGACATTAGACGATGTCGCTTGTGTCTCAGGAACGGAAGACGAGATTGTGAATAGATCATGAACTTGACCCTCAATAAATTCGACCTGACATTTGTGGCTGCCATTGTTGGCCCAATGAAACTATGGCAATTCAGCTGGAGGGTAGGATTGCTAGGATAACCAGGGTGGTCCAAAACATTATGGAACCCAATTATTAGCAATGGTGTGTCCATTTCTAACCAACATACCGTAGTTTAATCCTGCTCCTATATTAGCCATGGAATCGGCTTGCTTGTTGTTGTCCCTTAAAACGTGGTAGAGGGATATATTCCTTAATTCCTTGATCTTGTGGAAGAAGTGGTAATGGAACTTGGAGGAGGGTTTGCGGACCTTTTTAGCTAAGGCCCTAGCTTCTTGAATCACCAGGAGGGAGTCCCCGATGGCTACATGGTCCTGAACATTGTTTTCCTTAGCTATATCAATGCCTTTGAATAAGGCAAGCCACTCTGCAGCATTGTTTGTCTGCCTTCCAATCCCCCATGCGTAGTCAATCATCTTGTTTCCATCGGAGTCCATAAGAACTCCCCCCGCACCTGCCAACCCTGGAGTTCACTTAAACTTACTAACCAGAGAAAAATATAATTATTATTATCAATATAGAATTTTTTTATGAAACATGTTCTTTCTATAGTTTCCACTATAAAATTCCATGCACCAAGTTTATATATATATTTTTAACAATTGTTCAAAATGTTCATTGATCAAAATTCCTACTCATAACCAAGTCTAAATTTAGATTGTTTATTACTTATTGTAAATTACTTTACTCATTGCCTAGAATATTCTTAAAATATTTAGACCATTATTAATATCAATGTGAAAGCAAACATTTTAATTAAATGATAATCTACTTTAAATAAAAATAATATATTCTAGACCCTTATTGATATCAATGTGAGAACAAACATCTAAATTAAATGGTAATCTACATTAAATAAAAATAATAAAAAAGATATTTAGACCATTATTGATATTGATATCAATGTGATAACAAACATTTAAATTATATGGTAATCCACATTAAATAAAAATAATAATAAAAACTCACATCAACCAACAAGTCATTATAAACCTATACGCAAACTATTTATACATGTATAAGTATTATATACATAACGGACATCTAGATAGACTAACGTACATTTTTAGAGGGCATGCTAAAGGGTGAGGCAAAAAACCTAATAAGACAAGTTAACTCAGGGTGTGAATATTTCCAAAGCAAATTAAATTATACATCTAAATAGACTAACGTACATTTTTAGAGGGCATGCTAAAGGGTGAGGCAAAAAACCTAATAAGACAAGTTAACTCAGGGTGTGAATATTTCCAAAGCAAATTAAATTATATTTGACTTAATAACCTCACATGCAAGGATCACAATAAAAAACATTTTGTAACTTCATTTTTAACATTTTTAGAAGACATGTTAAGTAAAAATCTTAATAAAACAAGTTAACTTAAGGTGTGAATATTTCCAAAACAAATTAAATTATATTTAACTTAATAACCTCTCACATGTAAGGATCACAATATTTACATAGAATAAAAATAAAAATAAAAATAAAAATAAAAATAAAAAACATTTTGTAACTTCATTTTTAACATTTTTAGAGAACATGTTAAGTAAAAAATTTAATAAAACAAATTAACTCAAGGTGTAAATATTTTCAAAACAAATTAAATTATGTTTAACTTAATAACCTTACATTCAAGGATCATAATATAATGCAAAGAACAAAAATAAAAATAAAAAACATGTTTTAACCTTACAATCAAAACATTTTTTAACCTCACAATCAAGGATCACAATATTCATGCAAAGAACAAGAATAAAAAAAAAAAAACATGTTTTAAATGAACAAGTGCATACAATACATGATATTGGTTGTGTACTTTCCTCATCATATAATAGTTCTAAAAATAATAGGGTTGTATTCCCACATCATGTGTGAAAAGGGTTGTATTCCCACATCATGTGTGGAAGATAACTTTAGTCACTTCTATACCTTCACTAAGGTTGTATTTTCACATCATATGTGAAAGATAACTTTAGTCCCTTCTGTACCTTCACTCTATCTTTATTTTGGGTATTTTTTAAATTTTGGGTATTTTTTAAATTTAAGAAAAATTGGAAATCCACCACTAATTACTATCAATGTGTCTACCATCATGTGCGTACTCTAAAAAAGCATTGACATCTACGATAATTTTTTGCAAGTTGTTTGAAATAGAGGTTAAAACATTGAGTAATTCCTCGACATGCACCCCAATATGGCTCTCCTATTTAGCGGACTTGAAAAGGAATGCAATATTGTTCGAGGTTTCACTGCCTAGAATTAATTTTTAATTGTATTTGTTGATTCTCATAAGATGTTATTTGTGTGAAATGAGTGAAAAATACTATTACTCTAAGTTATAGTTGATTTTTCAAGAGAAAATACTACTAACATAATCATTTAATTTGTGGTCAGTGAACATCGATAGGTCACATGTTAAGTGTCACTAACAAGTAAGTGCCATTAACAAGTCATATGTTACTTGTTCTCTGTGCGTAGTTGTAATCACCCATTGTGTGCCATGAACTTTTTGTTATCCATGCATCGTCTACCAATTATCTTTTTATATATATTTTTTATAATTGTTTATTTCAAATTTGGAACGACAACTATAAAATCAATCTGGACAGTACACTTGTCTCATCCTCGTGTAATCTAAGAAAAGCATAGGCCCTATTCCACCCCAAATTCTAAGATATAAATACCTAGCGGTGTAATTATTCTCCCAAGGATAAGATTGTTATAGTTGGAAAATGCAATAAAAACAGTAAAATAACGTGGCCTCTAATTCCCTCTAGCTAACTGCTTGGCATGGACTTGTGTAATCAGTGATGTTTTTTAGTTATTAGTAATCTATACTTTTTAAACAATATTTTATGTTTTTTTGGTCAGATGAGCTCTGGTCGTGTGGTTAGGACGTCTACTTCTATCTGTCTTCACCCGGGTTTGAGTCACGCTTGTGACTGTTTGACATGTATCCGATTGTATTGGCCCCACCTTGATTCCCTTGGAAATAATAGGTGGGAGTGTTTGTTCAAATGAAAAAAATTCTAAGTTTTTTTTGAAAAAGTTGTATTGTTAGAAAAAATTTGAAAAAATAAAAACTTTTTTATTTTTTTATTTTCAATTATATCAATTTTTCATTGGTTGATTAACCTTGATTTGATTTAATTAGCTTTGTGATGAACAACTTTATTTTCTCCATTTGTCAATATTTCAAATTATTTTAAAAATAAGAAAATTTTAAAAGTTAAGATTGGTCTAGTTCACGGCTTGGTTTGACACTACTGAGTGTGCTACTCGGACATTACTGCACTATGGTCAAACTACACTACTCTAACACTACTAACTACCGCATTGCTTCTACCAACACCCTCCACTTCCACATGGTAACTTGCATAGGTTGCTCCTAGCAAACCCTTTAGACCTTCATCCTCTCATATATGATGGATGCATTTGAATAGTTGGTAGTTTACCGACCCATAAAATAATCCCTTGCATATACAATACAGTTATGAGACCGAGCCCTATCAATATTTGGGCTCCTGACAAGGGTGTTCATATTAAGATCTACTCTCGCTATCCCTATCAATATTCGAGCTCTCCATCGATGTGGTCGTGCTAAGATCTACTCTAGCTGGTATGAGAGGCTTACCAAGTTATTATTATCTAAGGGTGAAAAGTGGAGTACAATGACTTGGCTTCCCCCATTGATACATGTGAATGTATTGAAATTCAATAACACATAGTAGGTTATCACTTACACGTACCCTTTGAATCTTTGCTTTGGCACACTAGTCAAGTTAACGCCTGATCATTTTGTTGACTTTCGAACATATTGAAGGAGCTCCATTAGTGGTGGTGTTGGATATATTGCTACGGGTGTTGGTGTTGGTGGTACTTATCATGGATTAAGAAGGACTTGGATCTTCACATATGACTAGATCTAATCTTGTTTTCCATGTTGTGGGTTAGTTCCCGTGTAATGGTATTATTAATTTCCCTATAAGTTATTTGTGTCATTCTTGGCCACCTTGGAGAGGGATAGCTTGTGGTAGGTCCCTTTCAATCAACTTTGCAAACATAATTGGATACTCTATGATTTTTGGGTTTACCAAGCCCATGCCTGACTCTGCCTCGACAAATCTAATACATCAATACAACTGACACAGTTAGTAGGAATTACCATTGGCATTACAAATGATTTACTCCCTTTTGATTTCTCAAACCAAATAGGTCCACCGCATTGCCTTTGTTGCTCTAGCCCCTGCGCCCTGCTAGTCTTTGCTTATAAGCTTGAGTGGTGATGCCTTCCTTTCCAGTCTTAGCTATGAGGTTTCTCTCCCTACATACCAAGGTGATGAACCATTGATTGGGAAGACATGATGACATTCAATTTGGAAGAACTCGGGTAAGTGACAATTGAGAAATCCCTTTTCAAGAATGAACATTTCATTTCAATCCATAGCAAGCAAGCAGATTTACTATGCCTATGGCCTTTTGTGGTTAAACATGGAAATAATCCTTCTCTAGTGTGGTCAAGACAATATTTAAGAATACAAAGTAAATATATTCATACATATTATTGAATCAACAACCCAATAATCCCAAAGACAGTGGGTCATAAAGAGACAATTGAATATTATCGGTATTGTTATGATGTGAAGGGGAGTCAATTGCCCACTACTTCGGTAGCTACAATGGTATCTCATCGCCCATTTAAACCTTCCTTTCAAAATCTCTCCATCTTGGCCTCATTGGCGCCAAAACCAGCCTGCATGAAACAATTCAGGCCCATGTCATTAGTGGAATTGGGAAGATCTTGGAACTTTTCACCAGATTTTCAAATAGATGCTTCTCCTTCAAACCTATCTTCAATTTTACCAGATAACATGAGCACATTACATCCACAATTTTTGGCAAGCCACTCATTGCGTCAATTCTATTTCTACCTTCCACTTACATTGTGGCTCATTATATATGTTGGCTACATTGACACCTTATGTCGATTGACACTCTAGATAATACATGGCAGAGTAATGATAAAAAGTCACGTAACATTTGACAGGGGATGTAACTCAAATGGTAGAGCACATACATCAGGTATGGGGATCAATACCCCACATCTCCATCTTGATATTGTTGGTTTAAGTTTTATTCAATTTCTAAATAGGTTGTATGTTAATCCCCTTTTACAAAACTAATCAATCATTGCAATTTGTCAAAAGGTTATATATTCTCTCCTTTTACAACACTAATTGGTTGCTACAATTCCTCAATAAACTTCAAAATCTTCTTGTTCATAATGAGGTTTGATCCACGACAACCTAGGATGGTCCCCGTAGCTAGGGAGGATGAGAACGCGTAGAATAAAAGACAACTAAAACGCCCCGCTTTTCCGATGAATTTTTCATAGAAACCGGTCAAATTTGTTCCTGGAAATTGTTATTTCCATAATTTTGCAATGTCAACAATCGTAATTGCTTCTCCTAGACTAAATGCCCTATTTTAAAACTACCCAAATCGCTGAAATTGCGATTTGAGCACTCGAAATTGCCATTTCAACTATTCTTCCTTTGTTGGATTCCGGCGAGTCGGGGGTGTTTTAGTTAGCGCTTATACTACTCTGAATGAAAAGACAAGCTTCGTTGTTGAATCAAGAAACCATGTAACGACACCTACTCCTGCTCTAGTGAAGTTACCAAGATATGCTTTATTATCATAAGACTATTACCAATGTATCATTTAATGCATAGCTTGCCAAATGAGTGTGATGGTAGCAATGCCGCTTAGCTAGATAAGTCCCAACGATACCTAAGAATTGCAACTCTTGATGACATTTGCATGATGAGTACATGTTAAGTCCCAGCAATACCCGAGGATTGCAACTCCCGATGACATTTTCATGATGAGTACATGCTACATGTAACATATGTATCAATTATAAGAAGTATTAAGCCAAATGGCTCATACTTTACTCTTTCAGTCGACCTAAGTTGTCAATATAGGAGTAGGGAGATGGATATTAAATAATGCTAACACAATTGCATGTTACTTATGCTTATGTTGAATCTATTGGTGCTGGTAGAGAAACAACGACTATCTCTAAAACTAGGAATTTGTTCTTCGATGTCTTTACCTGACAATAGAAATGTTTACTTATATAGATTAAGGTTTATGATGTGCTTAGAGTTAACATTCATAATTAAACTCTCGAGTCTCACCAATAATACTTTAAATTCGTTTAATTTAGTCATTTGAAGATATATTAAAAAAATTAAATATTTTTTAATATTAATCTATTTGAAGTATTCCACATGACCATATTTTACTCAATTATAAAATCTTTAATTAATACATAAAAATAAAAATAAAGTTAACAAACTTTTATTTCAACTAATTATTCATAAATGTTTTAAACAAATATATAATATTCACTAAAAAAATTGTCGAAATGATCATTAATATTTTTTTAAACTTTTTACATAACAAGGCTCTTGTTACCTAACAAATGGTGGTTGTTACTTCGTTAAGGCCCTTCATTTTGATGGGTCAAGCATTGATTAGAGTTTTTTAATTTATATTATCTATAATATGAAGCACACAACCACTTAAGCTAGTCTATTGGGCAAACTCTTACACATCATACAAAAATGGCGTCCTACGATGTCAACTGAGGCAACTAACTTAGGGAATCGACCTCAGGACCTCTTTCATAAAGCTCAAAGCACTCAAGCATACATATACATACATACATACATACATATTTATTTATTTTTCCAAGAAAACACATTTCTATTTGATATTTCAAGTGCAAAATTAAAATATACATTTCACTGCCTTCGTAGACTCACAAAAGGGACAAACTCTCTAACCTATCTTTCATTGATCTTCCTCTTAATGCTACACCCATAGATTACAATCATCCTGGGCTCCATTAAGGTAACCTTTTATAAATTTGTAAAAAGAAAACGTCTTTTACAACCTAAAGGCTCATAACAATAACTAAACATAGTATAATCTAAGTACATGACTAGTATCAATCCATCTTCAACATTGGTATAGAGATCTTCCATCATTTAATTTTCCTCCTCTTCTAGACTCGTGTTATATCATACAAAAAATGTAGGTCACATATAGCAATTGCCACGAGTGAAAACATAGCATTTGGTAATGACTACAGGGGCTACATCGGTTAGCAATTTCCCGAGTCAAGTTTAAAGGGGGATTGTTAGGGTTAACCTTGACTCGGGAATGAGCAAGGATGTAAGTGGTCTTAGGATTTAAATGAGCATACATAATAATTATGAGATAAATAAACACAAAAGCACAAGCAACCATATAGACACATTAGTTTACCCTGGAAAACCCCATGCGGGGAAAAACTAGCACCAATGAAGATCTTCATTACCTTGGCCAAAACTGGCCAGTCGAGCCAAGTGAGCTCACCCACTCACCTCCAGGCCACATTACAATGGAGTATGCCAAGCCCTTTATAGGCTTCATTACATGCAATACCTTGGGCCACCAAATACCATGGGACACCAAATATTATTAGCCACCAAATACCATTTTCTATGACCCAAACCAAGATGAGCTCAATGACTCATTCATCGAATCAAGGTTAACCTAACACTCCCCCTTTTCATGACTTATTCATCTCCTTTAAAAAAACATAACAAACTTTAATAATATACCATGACGTGGATATAAAATCCCCTTAAGAAAAATTTACTCTTTACCTTTGCTTTCTTCACCTGGTTGGTTACTAATGACTCTGTACTTTCTTCCTTGCAAATGTTAAGAAGGAAACATTCATGTGAACCTTTTTTCAATAAACAATGCTCAGGTAATGCACTTCGTGCTCTTCAAACAATAATGGTGGTGCTCTCTCTCCAGCCACGATTCTGATAACCAACAACCTTATGCAATCAATATTCACTGGGAAGCCTTCCACACAACATCCAATTTCGACATCAAATGCAAACAACAACTCAAGGTTCTTTCTTCCACGAATTGATCCACTCATAAGCAACGGATTTCACAGATCCCGTGACTTCTTGACAGACCTGGTAACAAATGGTCCTGGGCAACTCCTTGACTTCCAAACAGATCTCTTCTCAGCGCAACCATGCCTATTATCTATCCCTTTATTTAATTGTAGCCAGCTCCACCAATCTCAAAACTGCAGCTTCATATGGGCATTTTTTTTCTTGACGGATGCATCTTTCTATAGACAAAATGATGGCTCATGTAGTAGCTACTCTTCATTCTCAACACAAGGCATATTTGAGCAATAAAAGAAAAACACAGATCCATCTTCATATTTGACTGATCCATGAGATCAACACTCATGATGAATAGATCTACACTTTAACTAGATCTACAATTTCTCCTTGCGGATTCCAATGTTCAAGCAATAGATATGACCATCTTCTATCTGATCTACACTCAGCTCTAATACCACTATTAGCAATAAAATTATGCGAGAGAATAAAATATAAATAAAAGCAATCATAATAGCAACACCGTATTTATCTTGGAAAACCCCGTAGGGAAAATCGACCATCAATAATAGATTTATTATTGGTCCCTGGACAAACTAGGCCAAGGCCACCAAGAGCATCTCTTTGGATCACTTTGGCACCTTACAATGGAGGAATCCAACCCTATAAATAAGGTTCTTTACATGCAAATACAACTAGCAAGAAACCACGGGCTACCAAAACCGTGTGCCCAAAACCACTTACATCCTTGCTCATTCCCGAGTTAGGGTTAACCCTAACAACATCAACTCTAATAAGAGTGCATGCTATAAGGACTTACATATACAAAAATAATAGTTATATATCCTTGATGTTAAGAACTAAGTACCAAGTAAACAAAGATGGTGGCCAATTAACCATATTAAAGATAAACATAAATGTCAAGCAATGACATGAAATCTCGTGTTTGAAAAAGGGTCACAATTATTGGTGTTTGGGTCCCACCCATTAATTGATGGTGCATCAATATTAGGGTGGCGTCCCATCCATCATTATTTTGTTGCTTGAGGCATTTATCCATTGACATTGTTAGTGCTAGGTGTAGGTGCTTATCAATCTTAGGTCAAGGAGAACATGTAGAATTATGGTCCTCTTGACTTCATTGACTAAATCTGTGAGAGGGTGATGAACTAGGAGGGAATGCACCTTTGAGGGGACTCAACTTCTTGTACATGGAGCCACCCCTAATGTTTAGTTGGATCTACAACTGGTGGTCAACACAAATTAAAGTCCCATTACACTAAGTGAACTTGTATAAATGCTCATTCTCAAAACAAATTCATTTCTCCTTTTCCATATTAGAAACAAAATCTCTATTCCAACAAGTTGTCATGCTAGGTTAAACTCAATGACTCATGGGAACTTGTCATTAAGGAGGGTTGACTTCCATGTAATGAATATGGCAATAATAAGACAAGTTTGAAGCTTATTCTAATATTGACTTAGCAAAAGGGCAAAGGCAAAACAAGAGTTTCATTATTTCTTCTTTATTTGAAAAAGGGCATCTTGGTTAGACAACCCCTAGGTACTATAGGCATGGGTTGAGAGGAAGGTCATCCAAAATCATGGACCAAGCAATAAATGCCATTATTCAGATCAATATAATCATGCTACATGTAATAACGTTGAAACAACCTTGTGGAGTGTTTTGAAGAGACATGCCACGTTTTGTTCACACTTTAAACACTAGTTTGGAACTCAACAAGTGACACCCATTTAATGAATTTGTACTTAAAATCCTTGGAGCATTTTTACCTCTAGTCATACCACTGTGGAGATAATGAAGGCATCCCCAACTTATCCATACCAATATCACTACACCTCATAGAAGCAGTACGACACCCATATGAAGACACCATAACATCGACCTAATGGTACAACTAGTCTTTAAACATTACACCAACATTATGATGTGTATCACATGTGAAATGGAACTCGACATATCAAATTCTTTATCCAAATGGAACTCAACATATCAATTTCTTTATTCAAATGACTCGAAAAATTTCATTGTTATCAAAATTTAATAAACAAAAAACCACACAGACAAAGTTCGAAATTGTTATAGGATTTTCAAGTTATGGGTCAAAACTCTTAATAGCATAAATAAACTATACCTTTGAATCTATGCTAGGCATCGAAATTAATGTCCAAAACAGACCGCCCCCAACCACCCCCCTATAACATGACCCCCTAATGTCCTTGAATCCATGCTCGGCATTGATGCCCTTGAATCTAGGCCAAGGCATCAAAATTTATGCCAAAATTTCTAGTGGAACTTTGCCCAAACCTTTTAATCGGTATGATGTATTGTGACGGGGAAGACCTCCGACGACTTAGGTCCCATATGAACAGATTTCCCTTGCGCCTTGCATTGATGGTCAATTTGCGTATCAGATACGCGGGCAACTTTTTCCAGCGAAGATACGCGGGCAACTTATTAATGTTATGTAGAAGATACGTGGAGACATGTATTTTCAAAAAAATATTCTTGATAAAGCTACCTATTTTAAATGTTATGATGCACGCTGGGAAAATTAATAAAAGTTAATTTCAATTCCGAAATTTGTTTGAACTTTTTCTGGGCGATTAAGAAATATCGGGATCGTTGATTGGTCAGTGACACCAGGAGCCATTACCGGTCACCTTCCTTCGATGGGGAGTCTGTACTAATAAGTCTAATTATTAAATATTGTTGGGGGATTAGTTAATGAAACATAATAATAATAATTATCCGTAAACAAATAAAAATTCATATATATATATATATCTCACAGTTAAAAGTCAAGAGTATACGGCACAGGCGGCGACAGTAGGGGTCGAATTTGGGCGCGTCAGAAGCAGAAGCGTAATTTAGAGCAAACTGCTCTTTTCTAAGTAAATCATCCATATTTTTTCACAAACTTAGCCTAATTCTGGAGTTCATTATCATTATTTTAGTTTTTGTAGAACAAAATTTAGCAGAAATATGTGTGACTGAGAATGATCGAGAAAAAATAAAAGCACACTTGCACGATCGAAGGCCATCTGTGATTTCTAGGCTAAAATTATGAATGCATTTGCGATCTAATGAGATATGAGCTTTGATCCTATTAATAGCGTTTCTGACAGAGCACTAACTTAGTTTCGATGGAGACTTTCAAAGGATTCTTCACTATATGAAGTATAACCTTGTTGGAACAACTGCCCTCCCATATAACGAAACTGATTTGTTTTTCTCTGTATTGGGTAAGCCATCTAGAATAGGACAGCATTTTCTCATGTGATTATTTCACATGAAGTATGACCTTATTGGAAAACTAGCCTTCCCATACAACCAAACTGATTTGTCTTTTTCTATATCGGGGTAGCTCTTCAGATGTTATTTTTTCATATTCAAAATACCAGCGTTGCTGTTATGTGGTTTATCATTGTCAACCTCTGGATACAGGGCTTCTCTCTTGATAATTTCTTTGGGATCTTTCCTGTTCAAAAGTGTACTTTTGTAAAGCTGTGGAATTGGCATTTTTTATTGTCGTGGACATGGTTACTGCTACTGCGTCGTTTAAATAAGGCGTCAATCCTGGAACACATTAGCCGAGCAAGCAATCTATCTGTTTTGTTGCTAAATTCTCAAACTTTTTTCAGCAAACCTAGATCTCTTGTGATCCCGAGATCAGAGAGGTTTAGGCACTTACTGCTAGCTTTTTATTGACCTGATATGCCCCATAAATAAAATCTATAAGGCTTGCGGCACGAAAAAGAAGGCCAATGCTGTCTGGAAGGCGGTAAAAGAGCTCTCTGGGAAGCCCCACCCAGTCCCGTCCCGCCTCGAAAAAGCAGACCTCTAGCCAGAGCCAGCCTTGGTTAATCGACAAGTCTTGTTGGTATCTCAGGTAGTAACGTTATCATGGTATGGACATCATTCCGTTATTTCATGGTTGATTGTCTGAGAGCCAAAGCAATGGTGATTTTATTTTTGTAATTTACCAATATGTATCAAAAGATTCAATATGCATTTCTATAGATAAACTATCTCCACCGTCAAACTTTGCAAAACACATATTATTCAGTTATCTAACTTTCTGGAGCAAATTCCTAGTAAGTCTTTCATTTCTTTCCCCGGGTATCCTTCGAATCCGAAGGATCTTCTTTTTCAGACAATCTGAGGACCCCCCTTCCCCATTTGAGGATTTGCTCCCACCAATAGTGGGCTGAGACAAACCACCATATTCCTTGGGGCGCGAGGGTCTGTCGACTTTGCTTTCTCCAGGAGGTGGAGAATGAGTAGCATTTGATTTTCTGGCGTCCTGTCTATTATGAGATCCAGGGGAGATAAAACTGTTTGTACAGCGACTCTGGAGGCTCTGTATCCGCCTTCTTCCACTGTCTCTATCAGAGATGATTTAACCTCGTCCTTCAAAAGACTGCCACCTTCAAACGTAGAGCTTTGCAAGAAATTCTTGGGGATAACCCTAGGGTTACCAGGGTGATCACCTCCTCCTTTCAGCCCATCCCCGACGTTGGGGGTATTGAGCACCCTTTAGATGGTCATTTCACACACAAATAAAGACAGGTCAGTCAGATAGTGTTCTCCTTAGCGTGTCACTACTGGACTACCCCAGTATCCTCACCTTCATTCCAGGTGTCGTGTATTTGCTTCTATCCGACATCGATGGCCATCCATTTCCATTCGCTCGCATCCTGGAATGGGGGACATGCACTTTTGCTAGCTTCCTTTCTACTTCTGGTGGTTCGTCGAGCTTGAATGTTAGTAGAGTTTCTAGGGGAGGTACCTTGCTCGCTTCGAGGAGTCCTGCCTAGCCCTCTCAGCGTTGGGCATTCTCCTAAGGATGTTATCAGATCTTGTATTGGTCCTGTTAGAGTGGTGGATGATGACGCAATTGGTTCCTCTGCTTCCACTTCGAGCATTGATACAAAACATGAGACAACGCCAATCTCTTGTCTCGGTTTTCCAGCTTTGGTCTTCATCTTCACTTAAAGGCATTTTGCACATGTACTGGGTCTTATGGATGAGGTTTACTTAATTTTGGTAACTCCTCATGCGATGTTAGAATTTATTTTGTTCACATGATTTTAGCATTTTAGTGTTTAGCTATTTTGCAGTCCCGAGGTTCTTTCTTTTTGTGCTGGAAGATAAACACTGAGGGTCTTTTAGTTTGAATATCTTCAGTATTACTATTTTCCTCCAATAGTTTATTTGGCGACTTTGCAACTTTTTCGATGCTTCAGAGTCCATCACTTTACAAGGACAATCTCTCTCTGCTCTAATACCACTATCAAACTCACTAGCAAGCTCATCAAAACCAACCAAACAAATTATATACACAACCGATCACGAATGGAAAAATGAATTGCGACACAAGAGTATCCTTATTCGTTAGTGGAGACGAACAATGTGGACCCGTTGATATTGCCATTTCACAAACGTCCTAGAATAAACCCCAAAACTATGTTCTATGCTTGGCATTTCTATCTTTCGATGGACTTCACCTTTGTTGCAGTATGATGAGGAACACAAGTAATGATCTAGTTCTTTTGTGCTTTCAGCATTTGTTGCACAAGTTGGTACTCGTTTGAACTCATTGTAGTTGTTCATGGGTTTTGTTTCAGTTTTCAACTTGGCAGCTAAACCATCATTTGATGGGTATTCCCTGAACTTGATGGGTATCCTTACATATCGTAGTTTAGAGTTGGAGCTCTAGAATCTTACCTCGCCTGGCATATTAACAATATAACACTACAACAAATAACATCCTAGTACACTATAAAGAATCCTCAATTCAAGATCCATATGATAAAGTTAGATATTTAATTCTCATACTTAGTACTTCGGAATATCAGTAAAGTAAATTTGTGATGATTTAAATTAGTTTATTCATACCGTAATGAGATTCCATTTACAGGCTGCAATATTGAAGAATTGGAAAAACCTGTTACAAATTAAAAACACCCAACGTTTCAGACTTCCAAAGGGAGTCCATCATCAGGGGATCACAATGCCATGATCTTTTAAATTAGTTTATTCATCTTTTAATATTTGAATTTTGGGATGATGAAGTGATTAGTTATTACCTCTATGCAACCACATATAAGACTCTCAAGAAAATGAATCAACTAGTGAAATGGTTCTCTTTATGTGATTTCTGCTATTGTGTATGCAAATTCTGATATAGTGTTAGAGCCACCTTAAAGCCAAAGAGAAGACTATCTAAGAGAAACTGTGAAGAATTGATAGGAACTGGAAGATTGTGAGAGTGCGTAATACAGAACGAGGCCAGGAAGACTGGCACACATTAGAGCAGATTTACAGCAAAGGAAAAATTGCATCACATCGACATTGGAGGCACAGAGGTTAGTTGAATAATTTCGTTTGTGCTTCGCAGTTACTTGTTGAGAGAAAATGGCGAGTCCCTTTATTAAAATGTTGGAACCTAGTTAAAACTTCAATGAACACAATTTCAATATCTGGATACAAACATGGAACACAGATTCTCCAGTTTTACAAACATGAACGTCTGTGAAAACCGTGTGAATGATATGTTTTCTTATTCCTGTACAAGTTGGAGGTGCTCACAAGTAAGGAAAAAAGAGACCTTAATGATGAGGATCAACAGAAAGACTTTGACTCAAAGAATAAAGAAGTTGTGATGCTAATAAAGGTGTCAGCAACACAAGTATGCTACCACAAGTGCAAGTTGCAGAGCATGCTTTCACAGTGTGGTTGAGGATATCTTTTTAGATCTGATATCCATGAGTTTATATGCTTTTGATTCTTCCCCATATCCTATCAATATGCACTCGATACTTTGTGGATCCAAAGCTCGTCTCTTCTCAGAAGGAATTCTAGCCCATGCAGTAGAGCCAAAAACTCTCAAATTTGACACATCCGGTTTGTGACCAAAGAATGCTTCGAAAGGAGTCATACCTTTCACGGATGAATGTGGAACACGGTTCTGTATATATGCAGCAACATTGATTGCTTCAGCCCAAAGATTTGCAGCCAAACCTTTCGATTCAATCATGCATGTAGCCATCTCTTTCAGTGACCGGTTTTACCTTTCCGCTACACCATTCTGCTGGGGTGTGTAGGGAACTGTATGTTGGATCTTGATTCCGCTTTGGGCACAAAGTTGCAGCAACTCGGACTTGATATATTCCCCACCATTATCAGATCTAAGAGCTTTGATCTTGCTCTCAGTGGTGGTCTCAACAGAAGCCTTAAAATCCTTGAATTTTCCAAGCACTTCTGACTTGTTTTTGAGAAAGAATACCCATGTAAAGCGGGAAAAATCGTCAATAAATGTCAAAACATACCTTGAACCATTTAATGACATATGGGGCAGCGGACCACTGATATCAGAATGGATCAATCCCAAAATAGTAGAGGCTCTGCTAGCCTTGCCGCGGTCGAATCTGTGCTCGGGGTGCTTCCCAATAATGCAACCGGTGCATATTCCCTTCGAGGAACGGAGTTGTGGAAGCCCATCTACCATGGATTTATTTGATAGCAGCAGCAAATACTTATAATTTAGATGTCCAAATCTTTCATGCCAAAGCCTACTAACCTCATTACCATGTGTGCGAAGAGCAGTGGGCTTTGCAAGCGGAATAAAGTGCGAAAACTCATAGCATTTTGCAGTGTGCAGTTTGAAGAACCGCTTCAAGAATTGCAACTAGTCGAGGAGAAAACTGCCGATTCACCGCCTTCACCAGAAGAAGATCCGAGCAGCGATAATGAAGGTATGAGTTCTGATATTTCTGATATTGTAGCAGCATATGATGATCATGACATATCAGGTTCGGAATCCGACCATTATGATCCTCCTCAGTTACCAAAGTGGGCCCAAAACACTCTACAATCTGCTGGTTCTAGTCTTGGAAATCCTGCTGATCCGAGACGAACAAGAGGAGACTTTCAAAGAGCAGGTATGGCTCTTTCTATTGCTGATCCATTTCTTCCTGAGATTTGTTATTTGATGGCTGGTTCAGATCCTACATCATACTATTCAGCCCATCGAGATCCGAGATGGAAAAGTGCCATGGATGAAGAGTACAGTTCTCTTCAAAAGAACAATACATGGGAGCTAGTTTCTCTTCCACCTGGAAGAAAATTAGTGAAGTGTAAATGGGTCTACCGTACTAAAGTTGCTGCTAATGGCACTATCAGCAAATATAAAGCAAGGTTGGTGGCAAAAGGTTTTTCCCAAGTCCAAGGAGTGGACTACACAGAGACCTTTGCACCGGTTGCAAAGATGGATTCCATCCGCCTTGTTTTAGCTATTGCCGCATCCAAGCACTGGGAAGTGCACCATATGGATGTGAAGAGTGCATTTTTACATGGAGACCTTGCTGAAGAGGTCTATATGCAGCAGCCAGAGGGTTATACATCAGATCCATCATTGGTTTGTAGATTGAAGAAATCTTTGTACGGGTTAAAACAGGCCCCAAGAGCTTGGTACGCAAAGATGGACTCCTTCCTTCTTTCTCAGAATTTCCAAAGATGCAAATCTGATCCGAATGTGTATCTTCAGCGAGTTAAAGGTAATTTGTTGGTTATTGTACTTTATGTTGATGATCTTCTTATTACTGGTAGCACACTTACTTCAATAAACAAGCTAAAATCTGCCTTAAATCTAGCTTTTGACATGAGCGATTTGGGCTTGCTGAGTCATTTTTTGGGCTTGGAGATAGCTCAAAATTTTGATGGGATCACTATATCTCAGCAAAAATATGCTTCCGACCTGTTATTGAAGTTTAATATGGCTGAATGTAAGGCAGCCCCATTCCCATTCCTCTCAGGAATCAGTCTTGAGGAGGGAGATTCCACACCGCTTGCAGATTGCAGTCTGTATCGACAATTGATTGGTTCACTACTTTATTTGACACAGTCACGGCCTGATATCTCATATGCCGTGAGTGCCGTGTCAAGATATATGCAGCAGCCACATGAGCTTCATTGGCGAGCAGCCAAGCGGATCTTGCAGTATGTGCAAGGTACGAAACAGTTTGGCATACATTATGCTGCAGATTCTGAGCTAGATTTCATTGGTTTTACTGATTCAGATTGGGCAGGTGATAGCATTGATCGGAAGTCCACTTCCGGTTATGTTTTCATGATTGGTCATGGTGCTATTTGCTGGTCCAGCAAAAAGCAAGCAGCCATTGCACTTTCTTCAGCAGAGGCAGAGTATCGAGGGGCAGTCAATGCCTGCATTCAGGCAGTTTGGTTGCAGGGTATTCTTTCCGAGTTTGGTTTTGGTGGCACTACTTCGAGTGTCCTATTTTGTGACAATCAAAGTGCTATCAAGATCTCCACAGATCCAGTTCAGCGGCAGAGGACGAAACACATTGAGATTCATATGCATTACATTCGACAGTTGGTGCATGACCGCACCATCATTCTGCAATATTGCCCTACTGATGAGCAAATTGCAGACATCTTCACCAAGAGCTTCACTGAGAAGAAGTTCTCTTACCTCCGTTCACTGTTGGGGGTGAGTTCCATCATGGTGGAGACAGATTGATTCATTATTATGCTTTAGCTTGAGGGGGGGCTTTCTTCCCACTGGGTTTTCCCTCTTTTCTCACTTAGTTTATTTTCAGCATTTTTTTGGATTATTGTATTGGGGTGACCTTTGGTCTTAGTTACCAGGGCCCCACATTATTTTTGTTGGCACATCATAGTCTAGCTTGAGGGGGGGTGTTCGGATATCCACATCATCTTTTTCAGGATCTTGCATGGAAATTAGGGTTTGCATGCAGAATCTAGGGTTTGCATGCACCTGCATGCACAGGCATGCATCCCAGTCACCAGTTTGATGCCTCCAGCACCTTATCCACTTCATTCTAGCACCCGGGAGCCACCTACCACAGAGTTTTAGCCCTCCTAAGCTGAAAGGCGCCCACTTCTCACCTACTGCCAGAGAAGGGCGCACTTGTTCACCTACCACTGCAGTTTCACTTCAGTTACATTCAGTTAGCTCCGATTCTCCCTGATTTGAGGCTAGTTTCACTCCCGACTGACTGTATCTCTTCCGTTGGACCTCCAGTTTGATTAGGTGACTTGTTCTGACTTCAGTTAGCCTCCCATGCGCCCCCACTGAGCCTCCAGATCCTATATCAGTGCTACACACTTCAGTTACACTTATTACACTCAGTTATACTCAGATTGACACCTGGATGATTGGCTGTTGTGATTGATGAGCACCACCGATGATTGATGAGGACTCCTAGATAGAGTCAAGCTACTCCATTCTGTAATTCGAATGACCTCCTTCCAATTACAGAATGGAGTAGCTTGACTCTATCTAGGAGTCCTCATCAATCATCGGTGGTGCTCATCAATCACAACAGCCAGTCATCCAGGTGTCAATCTGAGTCTAACTGAGTGTAATAAGTGTAACTGAAGTGTGTAGCACTGATATAGGATCTGGAGGCTCAGTGGGGGCGCATGGGAGGCTAACTGAAGTCAGAACAAGTCACCTAATCAAACTGGAGGTCCAACGGAAGTGATACAGTCAGTCGGGAGTGAAACTAGCCTCAAATCAGGGAGAATCGGAGCTAACTGAATGTAACTGAAGTGAAACTGCAGTGGTAGGTGAACAAGTGCGCCCTTCTCTGGCAGTAGGTGAGAAGTGGGCGCCTTTCAGCTTAGGAGGGCTAAAACTCTGTGGTAGGTGGCTCCCGGGTGCTAGAATGAAGTGGATAAGGTGCTGGAGGCATCAAACTGGTGACTGGGATGCATGCCAGTGCATGCAGGTGCATGCAAACCCTAGATTCTGCATGCAAACCCTAAGTTGCATGCAAGATCTGAAAAAGATGATGTGGATATCCGAACACCCCCCCTCAAGCTAGACTATGATGTGCCAATAAAAATAATGTGGGGCCCTGGTAACTAAGACCAAAGGTCACCCCAATACAATAATCCAAAAAATGCTGAAAATAAACTAAGTGAGGAAAGAGGGAAAACCCAGTGGGAAGAAAGCCCCCCCTCAAGCTAAAGCATAATAATGAATCAATCTGTCTCCACCATGATGGAACTCACCCCCAACAGTGAACGGAGGTAAGAGAACTTCTTCTCAGTGAAGCTCTTGGTGAAGATGTCTGCAATTTGCTCATCAGTAGGGCAATATTGCAGAATGATGGTGCGGTCATGCACCAACTGTCGAATGTAGTGCATATGAATCTCAATGTGTTTGGTCCTCTGCCGCTGAACTGGATCTGTGGAGATCTTGATAGCACTTTGATTGTCACAAAATAGGACAGTCGAAGTAGTGCCACCAAAACCAAACTTGGAAAGAATACCCTGCAACCAAACTGCCTGAATGCAGGCATTGACTGCCCCTCGATACTCTGCCTCTGCTGAAGAAAGTGCAATGGCTGCTTGCTTTTTGTTGGACCAGCAAATAGCACCATGACCAATCATGAAAACATAACCGGAAGTGGACTTCCGATCAATGCTATCACCTGCCCAATCTGAATCAGTAAAACCAATGAAATCTAGCTCAGAATCTGCAGCATAATGTATGCCAAACTGTCTCGTACCTTGCACATACTGCAAGATCCGCTTGGCTGCTCGCCAATGAAGCTCATGTGGCTGCTGCATATATCTTGACACGGCACTCACGGCATATGAGATGTCAGGCCGTGAGTGTGTCAAATAAAGTAGTGAACCAATCAACTGTCGATACATACTGCAATCTGCAAGCGGTGTGGAATCTCCCTCCTCAAGACTGATTCCTGAGAGGAATGGGAACGGGGCTGCCTTACATTCAGCCATATTAAACTTCAATAACAGGTCGGAAGCATATTTTTGCTGAGATATAGTGATCCCATCAAAATTTTGAGCTATCTCCAAGCCCAAAAAATGACTCAGCAAGCCCAAATCGCTCATGTCAAAAGCTAGATTTAAGGCAGATTTTAGCTTGTTTATTGAAGTAAGTGTGTTACCAGTAATAAGCAGATCATCAACATAAAGTACAATAACCAACAAATTACCTTTAACTCGCTGAAGATACACATTCGGATCAGATTTGCATCTTTGGAAATTCTGAGAAAGAAGGAAGGAGTCCATCTTTGCGTACCAAGCTCTTGGGGCCTGTTTTAACCCGTACAAAGATTTCTTCAATCTACAAACCAATGATGGATCTGATGTATAACCCTCTGGCTGCTGCATATAGACCTCTTCAGCAAGGTCTCCATGTAAAAATGCACTCTTCACATCCATATGGTGCACTTCCCAGTGCTTGGATGCGGCAATAGCTAAAACAAGGCGGATGGAATCCATCTTTGCAACCGGTGCAAAGGTCTCTGTGTAGTCCACTCCTTGGACTTGGGAAAAACCTTTTGCCACCAACCTTGCCTTATATTTGCTGATAGTGCCATCAGCAGCAACTTTAGTACGGTAGACCCATTTACACTTCACTAATTTTCTTCCAGGTGGAAGAGAAACTAGCTCCCATGTATTGTTCTTTTGAAGAGAACTGTACTCTTCATCCATGGCACTTTTCCATCTCGGATCTCGATGGGCTGAATAGTATGATGTAGGATCTGAACCAGCCATCAAATAACAAATCTCAGGAAGAAATGGATCAGCAATAGAAAGAGCCATACCTGCTCTTTGAAAGTCTCCTCTTGTTCGTCTCGGATCAGCAGGATTTCCAAGACTAGAACCAGCAGATTGTAGAGTGTTTTGGGCCCACTTTGGTAACTGAGGAGGATCATAATGGTCGGATTCCGAACCTGATATGTCATGATCATCATATGCTGCTACAATATCAGAAATATCAGAACTCATACCTTCATTATCGCTGCTCGGATCTTCTTCTGGTGAAGGCGGTGAATCGGCAGTTTTCTCCTCGACTAGTTGCAATTCTTGAAGCGGTTCTTTAAACTGCACACTGCGCTCTATGAATATCTTTTTAGATCTGATATCCATGAGTTTATATGCTTTTGATTCTTCCCCATATCCTATCAATATGCACTCGATACTTTGTGGATCCAAAGCTCGTCTCTTCTCAGAAGGAATTCTAGCCCATGCAGTAGAGCCAAAAACTCTCAAATTTGACACATCCGGTTTGTGACCAAAGAATGCTTCGAAAGGAGTCATACCTTTCATGGATGAATGTGGAACACGGTTCTGTATATATGCAACAACATTGATTGCTTCAGCCCAAAGATTTGCAGCCAAACCTTTCGATTCAATCATGCATGTAGCCATCTCTTTCAGTGACCGGTTTTACCTTTCCGCTACACCGTTCTGCTGGGGTGTGTAGGGAACTGTATGTTGGATCTTAATTCCGCTTTGGGCACAAAGTTGCAGCAACTCGGACTTGATATATTCCCCACCATTATCAGATCTAAGAGCTTTGATCTTGCTCTCAGTGGTGGTCTCAACAGAAGCCTTAAAATCCTTGAATTTTCCAAGCACTTCTGACTTGTTTTTGAGAAAGAATACCCATGTAAAGCGGGAAAAATCGTCAATAAATGTCAAAACATACCTTGAACCATTTAATGACATATGGGGCAGCGGACCACTGATATCAGAATGGATCAATCCCAAAATAGTAGAGGCTCTGCTAGCCTTGCCGCGGTCGAATCTGTGCTCGGGGTGCTTCCCAATAATGCAACCGGTGCATATTCCCTTCGAGGAACGGAGTTGTGGAAGCCCATCTACCATGGATTTATTTGATAGCAGCAGCAAATACTTATAATTTAGATGTCCAAATCTTTCATGCCAAAGCCTACTAACCTCATTACCATGTGTGCAAAGAGCAGTGGGCTTTGCAAGCGGAATAAAGTGCGAAAACTCATAGCATTTTGCAGTGTGGTTTGCCTTTCCAACGGCAACTAGTCTTCCACTTTTGATATCAGAAATTTCAACTGTATTAGGGCTGAATGTGACTTGCTTTGGTTCACCGGTATGTGTCATTTGATACACAGAAAGGAGATTCGAAGCTAAGGAAGGCACATAGAGAACATTCTGAAAGCATCCATGTTCTACATGAATCGTACCTTTGCCCTTTGAAGAAATTTTGGAGTCATCTTCCAAATGGATGGGGATGGAGCTGTTTGGATCGAATGAGGAAAAAGAATCAATATTTGCAGCCATATGATTTGATGCACCCGAATCTATCAAGAGAGTAGTGGGCTTCGAAACCGTTGCCATGAGTGCTTGTCCTCTTTCATGATCGTCATTCCTATCCTTCTTCCTTGCACCGTCAGGAAGGGTTATGTTGTTCTTTTCCAAAAGGAGGGCCATTTGATCTATAGTCTTCTTCATACATGAACTTTCGGGATGAAAGCCACGGTTACAATAAGTACATTTAGATTTTTGGTTACCTTCTTTGCCCTTTTGCTTGGATTTCGAACTGGATGGTGCATCCGTTTGCTTGCCTTTGTCTTTTTGCTTGTGAGGCTCGAATTTGGGCTTCTCCTTCTTTTGCTTTCCTTTACCATTCGAGATCTTGGGTCCTTGAACAAATAGGGCTGAATCTTTGGAGCTTATGGACCCCATTTGAATCAACTTGTCATGCTCTTTTGTAACGGACTCAATGAAGGCATTCAAGGTAGGCATCTTCCAATTCGGGGTAGTTAGCCGACCGGAATTGAAAGTGGAGACAAATACCGAATAATCTTTCCCAAGCTTGCTTAGAATGGAGATGATCAACTGTTTATCCTCTTTGATAACACCATTGTTCTTCAATTGCAAGTTCAAGTTCTTGAATTTTGTGAAGAATTCATTGATGGTCTCAAAATTCTCAGGATTAAGGCCAATCAATTCATTCTCTAATTGAAAAGCCCTAAGCTCATCCTGCTTGCCGAATAGTGTTTCAAGTTGCTCCCATATGGCTTTTGGAGTCTTCAATCCGCTGAGATGGAAGTGAAGATCTTTGGAGATGGAGAGGCAAAGAAGACCATAAGCTTCATCAAGCTTGTTGTAGTGTTTGGTTCTATCTGATAGATTGCTTGGCTCCAATTCAAGACCAATAGTGACTCGGTAGTAACCTTTTGAACGTAATATGATCTCCATATCATCTTTCCAATCAAAATAATTGAATGGGGTGAGGATAGGCTTTGAAGAAGAGTATTCCATTGGTAGGAGCGAGTCAACTGATGAAGAGGAAGCTTGCATGCAGACTATAGCGAATGCAATTGATGTAGGAAGGCTTGCATGCAGAAGATAGCGAGTGCACTTGGAGGAGACAATAAACCTGCAAATCACATCAAAACAACCACAATAAGGTCGAACAATCCACCCTTTGAGAGTTGCATCACACCTGGGATTGGATTTCAAGCAATGTTGAATGGGTCCAATGTATCAGATCTAGGAATTATGTGGTAACTCAAGCTTCTGGAGTGGTATTGGAATAGTTTTCAAGCTTTGCATGCACAGGAGCGAATGCCCTTGAGATATCTCATGCCAAACTTTTTGCAATTTTTAGCAATTCAGTCAAATCTTCTTGTATAAACACCTGTAGAAAAGAGATCTTGTCCCTGCAATGGCTCTGATACCATGTAAAATTAGTCACAGCAGATCTAATGAACAAGTAAATCAATCACAACAGATGAACATAGAAAATATGGTGCAAAACTGTGCAAAACATGCATCAGTGCTCTCTATCCCAGAAAGGGTGAATGACCTCCTTAGGCAATTCAAATTGCTCTGTCATTGTGACAGTGTTCGGATATCCACATCATCTTTTTCAGATCTTGCATGCAACTTAGGGTTTGCATGCAGAATCTAGGGTTTGCATGCACCTGCATGCACTGGCATGCATCCCAGTCACCAGTTTGATGCCTCCAGCACCTTATCCACTTCATTCTAGCACCCGGGAGCCACCTACCACAGAGTTTTAGCCCTCCTAAGCTGAAAGGCGCCCACTTCTCACCTACTGCCAGAGAAGGGCGCACTTGTTCACCTACCACTGCAGTTTCACTTCAGTTACATTCAGTTAGCTCCGATTCTCCCTGATTTGAGGCTAGTTTCACTCTCGACTGACTGTATCACTTCCGTTGGACCTCCAGTTTGATTAGGTGACTTGTTCTGACTTCAGTTAGCCTCCCATGCGCCCCCACTGAGCCTCCAGATCCTATATCAGTGCTACACACTTCAGTTACACTTATTACACTCAGTTAGACTCAGATTGACACCTGGATGACTGGTTGCTGTGATTGATGAGCACCACCGATGATTGATGAGGACTCCTAGATAGAGTCAAGCTACTCCATTCTGTAATTGGAATGACCTCCTTAGGCAATTCGAATTGCTCTGTCATTGTGACAGTTTGTATTGTAATTCATTCACCCTTTCTGGGATAGAGAGCACTGATGCATGTTTTGCACAGTTTTGCACCATATTTTCTATGTTCATCTGTTGTGATTGATTTACTTGTTCATTAGATCTGCTGTGACTAATTTTACATGGTATCAGAGCCATTGCAGGGACAAGATCTCTTTTCTACAGGTATTTATACAAGAAGATTTGACTGAATTGCTAAAAATTGCAAAAAGTTTGGCATGAGATATCTCAAGGGCATTCGCTCCTGTGCATGCAAAGCTTGAAAATTATTCCAATACCACTCCAGAAGCTTGAGTTACCACATAATTCCTGGATCTGATACATTGGACCTATTCAACATTGCTTGAAATCCAATCCCAGGTGTGATGCAACTCTCAAAGGGTGGATTGTTCGACCTTATTGTGGTTGTTTTGATGTGATTTGCAGGTTTATTGTCTCCTCCAATTGCACTCGCTATCTTTTGCATGCAAGCCTCCCTACAGCAATTGCACTCGCTATAGTCTGCATGCAAGCTTCCTCTTCATCAGTTGACTCGCTCCTAGCAATGGAATACTCTTCTTCAAAGCCGATCCTCACCCCATTCAATTATTTTGATTGGAAAGATGATATGGAGATCATATTACGTTCAAAAGGTTACTACCGAGTCACTATTGGTCTTGAATTGGAGCCAAGCAATCTATCAGACAGAACCAAACACTACAACAAGCTTGATGAAGCTTATGGTCTTCTTTGCCTCTCCATCTCCAAAGATCTTCACTTCCATCTCAGCGGATTGAAGACTCCAAAAGCCATATGGGAGCAACTTGAAACACTATTGGGCAAGCAGGATGAGCTTAGGGCTTTTCAATTAGAGAATGAATTGATTGGCCTTAATCCTGAGAATTTCGAGACCATCAATGAATTCTTCACAAAATTCAAGAACTTGAACTTGCAATTGAAGAACAGTGGTGTTATCAAAGAGGATAAACAGTTGATCCTCTCCATTCCAAGCAAGCTTGGGAAAGACTATTCGGTATTTGTCTCTACTTTCAATTCCGGTTGGCTAACTACCCCGAATTGGAAGATGCCTACCTTGAATGCCTTCATTGAGTCCGTTACAAAAGAGCATGACAAGTTGATTCAAATGGGGTCCATAAGCTCCAAAGATTCAGCCCTATTTGTTCAAGGACCCAAGATCTCGAATGGTAAAGGAAAGCAAAAGAAGGAGAAGCCCAAATTCGAGCCTCACAAGCAAAAAGACAAAGGCAAGCAAACGGATGCACCATCCAGTTCGAAATCCAAGCAAAAGGGCAAAGAAGGTAACCAAAAATCTAAATGTACTTATTGTAACCGTGGCTTTCATCCCGAAAGTTCATGTATGAAGAAGACTATAGATCAAATGGCCCTCCTTTTGGAAAAGAACAACATAACCCTTCCTGACGGTGCAAGGAAGAAGGATCGGAATGATGATCATGAAAGAGGACAAGCACTCATGGCAACGGTTTCGAAGCCCACTACTCTCTTGATAGATTCGGGTGCATCAAATCATATGGCTGCAAATATTGATTCTTTTTCCTCATTCGATCCAAACAGCTCCATCCCCATCCATTTGGGAGATGACTCAAAAATTTCTTCAAAGGGCAAAGGTACGATTCATGTAGAACATGGATGCTTTCAGAATGTTCTCTATGTGCCTTCCTTAGCTTCGAATCTCCTTTCTGTGTATCAAATGACACATACTGGTGAACCAAAGCAAGTCACATTCAGCCCTAATACAGTTGAAATTTCTGATATCAAAAGTGGAAGACTAGTTGCGGTTGGAAAGGCAAACCACACTGCAAAATGCTATGAGTTTTCGCACTTTATTCCGCTTGCAAAGCCCACTGCCCTTTGCACACATGGTAATGAGGTTAGTAGGCTTTGGCATGAAAGATTTGGACATCTAAATTATAAGTATTTGCTGCTGCTATCAAATAAATCCATGGTAGATGGGCTTCCACAACTCCGTTCCTCGAAGGGAATATGCACCGGTTGCATTATTGGGAAGCACCCCGAGCACAAATTCGACCGTGGCAAGGCTAGCAGAGCCTCTACTATTTTGGGATTGATCCATTCTGATATCAGTGGTCCGCTGCCCCTTATGTCATTAAATGGTTCAAGGTATGTTTTGACATTTATTGACGATTTTTCCCGCTTTACATGGGTATTCTTTCTCAAAAACAAGTCAGAAGTGCTTGGAAAATTCAAGGATTTTAAGGCTTCTGTTGAGACCACCACTGAGAGCAAGATCAAAGCTCTTAGATCTGATAATGGTGGGGAATATATCAAGTCCGAGTTGCTGCAACTTTGTGCCCAAAGCGGAATTAAGATCCAACATACAGTTCGCTACACACCCCAGCAGAACGGTGTAGCGGAAAGGAAAAACCGGTCACTGAAAGAGATGGCTACATACATGATTGAATCGAAAGGTTTGGCTGCAAATCTTTGGGCTGAAGCAATCAATGTTGCTGCATATATACAGAACCGTGTTCCACATTCATCCGTGAAAGGTATGACTCCTTTCGAAGCATTCTTTGGTCACAAACCGGATGTGTCAAATTTGAGAGTTTTTGGCTCTACTGCATGGGCTAGAATTCCTTCTGAGAAGAGACGAGCTTTGGATCCACAAAGTATCGAGTGCATATTGATAGGATATGGGGAAGAATCAAAAGCATATAAACTCATGGATATCAGATCTAAAAAGATATTCATAGAGCGCAGTGTGCAGTTTGAAGAACCGCTTCAAGAATTGCAACTAGTCGAGGAGAAAACTGCCGATTCACCGCCTTCACCAGAAGAAGATCCGAGCAGCGATAATGAAGGTATGAGTTCTGATATTTCTGATATTGTAGCAGCATATGATGATCATGACATATCAGGTTCGGAATCCGACCATTATGATCCTCCTCAGTTACCAAAGTGGGCCCAAAACACTCTACAATCTGCTGGTTCTAGTCTTGGAAATCCTGCTGATCCGAGACGAACAAGAGGAGACTTTCAAAGAGCAGGTATGGCTCTTTCTATTGCTGATCCATTTCTTCCTGAGATTTGTTATTTGATGGCTGGTTCAGATCCTACATCATACTATTCAGCCCATCGAGATCCGAGATGGAAAAGTGCCATGGATGAAGAGTACAGTTCTCTTCAAAAGAACAATACATGGGAGCTAGTTTCTCTTCCACCTGGAAGAAATTTAGTGAAGTGTAAATGGGTCTACCGTACTAAAGTTGCTGCTGATGGCACTATCAGCAAATATAAGGCAAGGTTGGTGGCAAAAGGTTTTTCCCAAGTCCAAGGAGTGGACTACACAGAGACCTTTGCACCGGTTGCAAAGATGGATTCCATCCGCCTTGTTTTAGCTATTGCCGCATCCAAGCACTGGGAAGTGCACCATATGGATGTGAAGAGTGCATTTTTACATGGAGACCTTGCTGAAGAGGTCTATATGCAGCAGCCAGAGGGTTATACATCAGATCCATCATTGGTTTGTAGATTGAAGAAATCTTTGTACGGGTTAAAACAGGCCCCAAGAGCTTGGTACGCAAAGATGGACTCCTTCCTTCTTTCTCAGAATTTCCAAAGATGCAAATCTGATCCGAATGTGTATCTTCAGCGAGTTAAAGGTAATTTGTTGGTTATTGTACTTTATGTTGATGATCTGCTTATTACTGGTAGCACACTTACTTTAATAAACAAGCTAAAATCTGCCTTAAATCTAGCTTTTGACATGAGCGATTTGGGCTTGCTGAGTCATTTTTTGGGCTTGGAGATAGCTCAAAATTTTGATGGGATCACTATATCTCAGCAAAAATATGCTTCCGACCTGTTATTGAAGTTTAATATGGCTGAATGTAAGGCAGCCCCGTTCCCATTCCTCTCAGGAATCAGTCTTGAGGAGGGAGATTCCACACCGCTTGCAGATTGCAGTATGTATCGACAGTTGATTGGTTCACTACTTTATTTGACACACTCACGGCCTGACATCTCATATGCCGTGAGTGCCGTGTCAAGATATATGCAGCAGCCACATGAGCTTCATTGGCGAGCAGCCAAGCGGATCTTGCAGTATGTGCAAGGTACGAGACAGTTTGGCATACATTATGCTGCAGATTCTGAGCTAGATTTCATTGGTTTTACTGATTCAGATTGGGCAGGTGATAGCATTGATCGGAAGTCCACTTCCGGTTATGTTTTCATGATTGGTCATGGTGCTATTTGCTGGTCCAGCAAAAAGCAAGCAGCCATTGCACTTTCTTCAGCAGAGGCAGAGTATCGAGGGGCAGTCAATGCCTGCATTCAGGCAGTTTGGTTGCAGGGTATTCTTTCCAAGTTTGGTTTTGGTGGCACTACTTCGACTGTCCTATTTTGTGACAATCAAAGTGCTATCAAGATCTCCACAGATCCAGTTCAGCGGCAGAGGACCAAACACATTGAGATTCATATGCACTACATTCGACAGTTGGTGCATGACCGCACTATCATTCTGCAATATTGCCCTACTGATGAGCAAATTGTAGACATCTTCACCAAGAGCTTCACTGAGAAGAAGTTCTCTTACCTCCGTTCACTGTTGGGGGTGAGTTCCATCATGGTGGAGACAGATTGATTCATTATTATGCTTTAGCTTGAGGGGGGGCTTTCTTCCCACTGGGGTTTCCCTCTTTCCTCACTTAGTTTATTTTCAGCATTTTTTGGATTATTGTATTGGGGTGACCTTTGGTCTTAGTTACCAGGGCCCCACATTATTTTTATTGGCACATCATAGTCTAGCTTGAGGGGGGGTGTTCGGATATCCACATCATCTTTTTCAGATCTTGCATGCAACTTAGGGTTTGCATGCAGAATCTAGGGTTTGCATGCACCTGCATGCACTGGCATGCATCCCAGTCACCAGTTTGATGCCTCCAGCACCTTATCCACTTCATTCTAGCACCCGGGAGCCACCTACCACAGAGTTTTAGCCCTCCTAAGCTGAAAGGCGCCCACTTCTCACCTACTGCCAGAGAAGGGCGCACTTGTTCACCTACCACTGCAGTTTCACTTCAGTTACATTCAGTTAGCTCCGATTCTCCCTGATTTGAGGCTAGTTTCACTCCCGACTGACTGTATCACTTCCGTTGGACCTCCAGTTTGATTAGGTGACTTGTTCTGACTTCAGTTAGCCTCTCATGCGCCCCCACTGAGCCTCCAGATCCTATATCAGTGCTACACACTTCAGTTACACTTATTACACTCAGTTAGACTCAGATTGACACCTGGATGACTGGTTGCTGTGATTGATGAGCACCACCGATGATTGATGAGGACTCCTAGATAGAGTCAAGCTACTCCATTCTGTAATTCGAATGACCTCCTTAGGCAATTCGAATTGCTCTGTCATTGTGACTGTTTGTATTGTAATTCATTCACCCTTTCTGGGATAGAGAGCACTGCTGCATGTTTTGCACAGTTTTGCACCATATTTTCTATGTTCATCTGTTGTGATTGATTTACTTGTTCATTAGATCTGCTGTGACCTATTTTACAGAAAATTCTGACAAAGGTAGGGCTTTTTACCATAATAGTTTATTGTTTTCAATGCAGATGGAGAATGGTGATTCAATTTTAGATCACTTGCTAAAATTGAAAGACATCTATAACTAACTACTAGCCATTGGCAGAGAAGTAGATGAGGAGGATTTGATAGTGATCACCTTGAAGAGCTTACGCCTTCCTTTTGAAAATTTTATTGAAATTTTGAATGCCACTTCAGAGTCAATTGACATCACATTTGAGAAGTTGCATGGTCAGTGATTACAAAAGGACAAATGGAAAAAACAATTCAAAAGCAGCAGTGGAGTATCCGAGAATGCCTTTCTAATAAATTTTATCAAAAATAAAAAACAAGAGGGAGGCAAAAGCAATAGTGGCAAGTCTACAGGTGTAAGTAAAGTTGCTAGAATTTTAATGTGTTTTGATTGTGGAAAATTTGGTTGCATTAAGAAATAATGCAGGAAAAATTTGTGGGATAGTCAGGAAAGAAGCATGCTATTGTTATGAAACATGAAGAGGAATAATTTTATGCTTTTGCGGCTTCTCAAGTGGGAGGTAAGTCAGTATATTTTTTTTTCTATTCTAGAGCATCTAAGGATATGAATGGCAGGAGTGATTGGTTTGTTGAAGAGAGCCGAGTTAGAAACAATGATTTTGGGTGATAGTAGAGATAGATAAGATAAGATCATTTTATAAATGTCCAGCAAGTGACCATAAGTAGGTCAAAGTCAATGCTAGGTACATCCAAAACAATACATAGTTGGAGTGCGAGTGTAGCTTCGATAAAAGCATATCTATCCTTTAAGATCAAAGACCTAGAATCTATAATCTAACCTCAAACTTTAAAGAAACAGAAAGATACAAAGCTGGGAGTCCTAAAAAGGAGAGGAACCCTCTCAGGAATGTGAAAGAAATGTCTCGACGGGAGGCACTTGGAGGATGTGTGTAAACCTTGGAGGAGTCGTTGCCTGTTTATGAGGAGGAGGAGGGGAAGCTGCTGATCTTTGGCTCTGTACTGACACTCAGTAGATCTCACCTACCATTCGAGGATGAAGTGAAGAAACCCTTGATGGAGGACTGTCTTTGATGAATTGGATGATCTAGAAGTACTAGAAGATTTGGGTACAACATACTGCTTGGAAGAGGCTGCTCTTTGCTGAGATCTAGATGAGTGTGGAGGGTGTCTGTTGTGAATGGAAGAACTGCTTTGTGCTTGGATTGACATTGTTGCAAAGGTCTCATGGGTGGAGGTTGGGGGTGTCCCCAAGGTCTCATGGATCTGGTTGAGTAGATGTGCAAATTAAGATGAGAGGTAAGGCTTTCATGTTTAAGAATATAATTTACATTCCTAGTTTGAGTAAAAAATTGCCTTTAGTTCGTGAGATCACGAAGCATGGTCCATATTTGGATGTGCTCTTTTGGGGGTAAAGATGTTTATGATTGATAAATGAACAATATGAAAATTGCATTAGGTATAAAGATTATATAGGTTTGTGGATGACAAAGTGGTAGAATTTCATGCTTCGAAGATCAATCCTAAAAGAGCATTACCAACAACCTATGGCATCAAAAGTATGGGCATTTGAATTTTCATGACTTAACTTACAGACAATGTTAAAATGGCGGTTGGAATGCTAGATATTTGTGAAAAGGATGGAGTTTGTGAGACATGTCAAGTAGGTGAAAAGGATGGAGTTTGTGAGACATGTCAAGTAGGTGAAAAGGATGGAGTTTGCAACCAACTATTGTTAGCTTCCCTGCAAAAGGAAGATCCTTGTGATGCCATACATGCAACTTGCTCTGAAGTCTCTGCCCACATAGACACTAGGGATAGGCCTATCCCAAACGGAATACCAAGATATCTAACAATCACCCGTGGTCAAATAAAGGACCAAGCCTCAGGAATCCAAGCTGGGGGCAAGTCAACTCCAATCAATCAAAAATCCTTTTTGCGAGGATTGACGATGGCACCGGAAGCCTGGCAGAAGGTGTCAAGACAAGAACTTGTCCATTGAGGCCTGCTCAATACTAACAGAGAGAAGGGAGTCATCGACAAAATGGTTGTTGACCATTTCTGACCCATCTGGAAGAGAAATCCTTCTAATATGTCCAGCAACCCATGCAACCTCCTCTTCCCTGCACAAAACCTGTCTGCTCTTGACCCACCACGTTCTTGGCCACTGCTATTACCCTCAATGCCAAAGCCTTGTCCATAATCTTATACACTACTGAGAGGAGAGTGATGGGATGCTAATCGCCAATGGAATCACGTGCCCCATTCTTGGGGATTAGCTAAATCAACCCGTGATTAAGTGTCTCTGAAAGGAAACTTGAAGAGAAGACTTCGGTTGCCAGACATTAGATATCCTCCCCAATACAGTCCCACATGGACTTATAAAACTCACAAGGAAGACCATTCAATCTTGGAGATTTGTCATTTTTCATAGACATGAGAGCTGTATGTAGCTCTTCTCATGCCAAACTTTGCTCTAATCTGCCCCTATCGCCAGTCGAAACGTCCACTCTGCAACAAGCATCATGGGCGACCAAGATACCATTGGACAAGGAATAAGGTGAAAAGATGGCCTAGAAATGGTCATTGAACATACCCTGAATCTCAGTCACATCCTCAGCAAGGGAGCCATCCGCTTTGCAGAGCCCTAACACCTTCTCTACTACAGCCTTCCTTTTCAGGCCTAGCAAAAGAAATCCTCCAAGCGGAAGGTAATTTCTTCCCTCGTGAAGATGGATGAGTCAACCTGTGAGAGGAGCCTGCGGTCCTACAAGGATGCGATCATTCAGTCAGTGGATGCATGCACGCCTGAAGGTTTTGAGATGCCCAACCATTATAGCAGCCTTGGACAACATCTCCCGTTGGAATGAAGTTGTCCATAATGTTTTGGAATGTACAAGGGATGACGATTCCTAGTTACAAGCAGAGTGTGAAGTATTTTGCAACGTTTCTTACAGAAGGTCAAGTCAAGAGGATTTGAGCTACAGAACAAGATAAACTATTGTTGGAATGGCCCCTTTTGGGCCTTAGATCATTGTTAGGGGAGTGGTGGGGTAGTGATTGTCTAGTAGTTTCCTTAGGCTCGGAGGACAGGTCTATTGGTCCGGGAATGAGTGATTGGGTGCACTGTCTATGCCTCAAACTCTAGCTTTGATAGGAGTCGATTATGGGATTGGATGGTTTCTTCCTTACCTGCAGTAGAGTGGATCGTCGATGGTGACTTCAAGAATCAATATGGTTGAATGGGTGATCGAGGTGGTGGCCGAGGTTCATTGGTCAGTGTCATGGAAAAACAAGCTCTGTGCAGATGCAAGGATACATTGCAAATCTTTGACCCCAATTGGAAACATAAGGGGTTGGCTTATGGTGGGTGGTTCACTTGAACCAATTATAGACATGGTCAAGACAGACTGCAAGCTCGACTAGATAGATTCCATGGGCCTAGGGAGGAGGTTGTGTTCTCAGGCAAGCTTCGTTCCATGGATGCTCTATTGGATGTTACTTGGTAGGACCACTTGTTGATCTAGTCACTAATCTCTATAGGCATGACCACAAACGCCCCTACGACTTCGTTTTTTAAACTGAATGTGTTGCACTTGGATTTAGCTGACTTTAGCACACTTGTCCTAAGGGTGTGGATTCTATCCACATGCTCGGTGGGGCCACGGGATTGGATCTTGTGGTGGGGAGCAAAAGTGCGGCGCACTGCCAAATTCATGAGGGGCAAGATGAACAAATCTCTCTTTTGGAGAGTACAATGTCAATTTTTTAATTCAAGCAACAATACATGTCAAAAATAAGATGCACAAATTCATTCCACATAAAACACAGGTGATTTGTCCTGGAGAAAAACCCTTAGAAGGGAGAAAAACTCCAGCCAAACAACCTTTCTTATATAAGATATCAGGTTCAGATTACATCATCATCATAAGCTTCACTTTGACTGTGCTAAGATAAAATTTAATAGCAGAAGTAACAACTTACACCAGAATTGTATTACAACCTTGAAATCTGCTCACAACATCCTCTGTATGCTACAAGTATTCTGCTCTGCTTTCTGCTGCACATTCTGCTCTGCAATTGACAGACAAACCTCACAGCTGCTGCACATATTACTCTTCAATAAAAAGACAGACCTCACAGCTGCTGCACATATTACTCTTCAATGGACAGACAAACCTCACAGCTGCTGCACATATTACTCTTCAATGGACAGACAAACCTCACACACCTGCTTCAAGAGGATAAGAAATATTGAGTGAAATAACGGGCAGGGGTGGCTCCTATTTATAGTTTGGGTTTGCTGCCCCAAGCAGCTCCCTAAAAGTATGACACTTGTCACTTGGCATGTGAAGCAGCCCCCCTATACATGACACTTGTCACTTAGCATGTGAAGCAGCCCCCTATATATGATACATGTCACTTAGCATGTGAAGCAGCCCCCTATATATGACACCTGTCACTTGGCATATGAAGCAGCCCCCTATACATGACACTTGTCACTTAGCATGTGAAGCAGCCCCCTAAGCAGCCCCCCAGGTGGACACTTGTCACTTGGCACAAAAAGGTCTTTTGACAGAACACACAGCAGAAGTGATGATCTGTAATAGCTTCCGAAGCTATAAATTTAACATACAAGACTCTTTTAGCTTTATTTAAGGCATTCATACATTGGAATAGTAATGAGACCATATGCTATTACTAATGACAAATCATTCACAAAGGGGAAATTGAAGGGGATGGGTGAATTGGTTAGCGAAATGAAAAATGTCTAGGTAAAAAATTATGATATGGATGAAATCACTTGACTTAGTTCATCAAGGTACAAATCAACCTTTGTACTAACACACTTATTAAGCTAGAAGAATAACACTAAGGTTAGACTAAGAGATGAGCAACAATTTAATATATGAGTTATTATAGAAGAATACATGTAACATCTCATGCTAACATATCGTTATACTAGAAGACATGCTAAAAGAGTAAATGAGGGTTAGAGATATCACATCATTAGAGGATTAGGCATTGTCTTTGATTGGGCACATTGAGGCACATGGATCATCCAACAAAGCTGAAGGACATCTGACCAATGATCTATGGTGAAGCCACAGATCTCATCTTAGGAATTTCTGATCAAAACCACTCCTGCTGAAAGAGGGGTAACACCATCCACTAATGTGGGGAAGCATCCTTTGGGTTTTCCCATGATGTTTTCCTTTGAAAAAAATGATTTTTTTCATGGGGCTATGACATAAGGGTATCAAGTTTCAACATATGGATATATGGGCTATTTCTGATCATAGTAGTCTGCTTTTAAGTGTGTTTAAATCAAGGGGCATATGCAGGAGTTCAAATCTCAGAGTTTCCTCTTATGTCGATTCTAGAAGAAAAAAATACCACAGATTTTCTTGGGCAGTGTGTTGTAAGCAAACGGTTTGCTAAATCACGAAGAAACAAGTTTTCATGTGTTCACATTGGCAAAATATTGTAGGCTGCAACATGATTGAAAAGGCAACATGAAAGAGCTCAAATGGGTAGCATTAAGAGTCCTTGTGATGCTGTTAGATAACCATAAATTCGCAGACCCAAATTATGGAAAGCAGTTACATATCGTGGCTTTATTGCAGACATGGAATATATATTATTCTAATGGAACCATGGCATTAATTATTTCAGTACTAGAAATTGAATTATCCATTACCAATACCCCAAGATTTAATAAAAGTTTTTTAGGAAGTGAAAAGTTATCTGACTTCCTATCCTTGTGGCATTTGGCTTGGTTCTTCTTTGTTTTCTTTCCTGCCAATGGTTATAATCAGCAGCTTTTGTTGTGTCCTTATCTCAGGAAATCTGTCGACTTAACCTAAAAACAGATCTTTATATAAAAGCAAGAGATCAATAATTAAATTACTGACAGGATAAACTTGAAACCAATTAATTTATATATAAAAATATAAATCCTTCGGAAATGGTTGCTGCTAAAACTAGTTTGCCTTTTCAATTCGACAAATAATAGAGTCCAATTCATTAAAGTGGTTCACATTTCTATTACCATCAGATAAATGATACAATCTTTTTTTATGCTTGTGGATTTTAAAATAATAGATTTTAATATAAGGGGATGGTTGGATGTTTATTTTTATTAGTGCACTGCAAACATCACCATGTATTAAATGTGACGTTATAACATGAATGACCTATTTGCAATGGTTTTCTAAGGCATATTTGGTATTATACTAATACAAGTGCACCATACTTAAAAAAATGGAGATAGCTTCAGACTGATTTTGTTAATTTATTGTGTCGTGTGAGTATTTATGGACTTATGCAAATTTGCTAAACTATAAGGCATTTGTGGACATATCTTTGGACACATTCTTATTGTTGAACTTAATCTATCTTCTTTTCTCTCAATTTTCTCTAAATGTAGAATTCTTTTCTCATGCAGGCTAACTGTAGCTAGGACAATGGTGACATCAGAGGTTGAAGATGTGATGGAAGCTGCTTCTAATGCACATTTTTCTGGATTGCATCTGGATGAGGTTTCTTTGCAAGCCGAAGTGAAGGCTTCAAATCGACAACCTTTTGTTATTGGTAAGTCTTCTTGCATGTTTTTCCTTTTCCTAAGCAGAAATACAAAGAACTAATGTGGATCTTTCCTGCTCTGTTATTCCAAATAATCTGGATTGGAGATTTTTCCTGTCTTCCCAAAATGAACCTTCCCTATACTGATTTCGGAATAGAAATTTGTGCTCTGTTGTGCAGACTAAAAGTTTTCAACAAGACAACTTAAACTGATTCCTAAAAAACTTAGCTTACTATAGTATTAACTATAGAGACATGGTAAGCAAGATTTGTCTGAAAAAGGGCAAGGCAGTGCTGCTGCAGGTCCATTCATTCCTCCCCATCTTGGCTGCCAATGGCATTGTTTCCACTATCCATCTCGTCTTCATCCGGATTGGTGGACTCTGGTCACATCTCCATTTTGTACTGCATTCTTTCTTTGGAAATTACTGGAAGCTGCCACATGTATCACAAGATCTTATGCAAGCTTTTGCTTACTCCACTCTTGTACATTTTCCAAATTCATCTCTAGGTTGTCAATCTTGGATCACATTCTTCTTTGCTTTCTATCAGTTGACCGCAGTTTTGCCTTCATTTTTTTCCAATTGGGTAATTAGTTGAAGCCTTTCCTTGAATTCTGATTTTTGGTCTTGTTTCATATCATCAACTTTCTCTCACAGGGTTGTGACTTCATAGGCCAAAATGACAGATTGTGTCATCTTCTTTGCAGAACCATTTGCCAAAGAGGGTTGCTTGTTCTAGGAGGAATGATGAATGTCTGGACTCCAATTCTTTGGGCTCTCTCTATGTTCTTTCCATTAATTTTAGTTTTAGTATTCAGTCCTTTCCTCTTTAATGCTTGCAAAATACACATGTACTTCACCTCCTAGTCATAGTGGTTGGGAATTTTATTCGGAAAAAGAATGGCGCTATTCATTAATTCATGAGTTTAACCACGCATCTGACTGTTCGACTAAAACATGGTATTTCCATATAGGTTGAACACCTTAAGCAACCACTCACACAAATAGATCACAAATCGGCACACCAATGTATTATGTGGTTAAAACACTCAGAGAGGGAAAAAGTCCATGGCCCTAGCCAACATGGCCACATGACTCAATATATTAATGCAAAAGGAAAAAAGTTTTACATATGAGTTTCTCACCATCGATGATCAGCAAATGACCTTCCATGCTCTTTAAAGATAAATCATGGACCAATCAGGTATCAAGCTATTAATAAATATAGTTGTTAAGATCGAGGAGAAGATGAACCGTTAGATCAATTTATGTCTAGAACATATTGTGATCATTAGATTACATAAGTACAAATGCATACTAAAGAAACACACTTTACCTAAAGACACATTAGACCAAATTGATCTTAACTAACTCCCAACTGTCTAAATATCTTAACACCCCCCCTTAAAAACAACTTGGGATAGGATTGAAGGATTTACAAAGGTGACACGATTGGAGAAGGAAGGAGGCATTAGAGCCTACATGACAACTTCTGTAAGAGACTTTGTGAAAATGCCAGCAACTTAATCATCTGTAGGGCAAAAGAGCACTTCAAGAATACGATCCTAAATAAGCTTTCTGATGAAGTGCATGTGTAGCTCAATGTGTTTATTACGTTGATGTTGAATTAGATCTTTGGCAAGCTTGATGGCACTTTGATTGTCACACTAGAGGGTAGTTGGACACTACTGTTGGAATCCAAACTTTGAAAGGATCTGTTGAAGCCACAAGGCTTCTTGACTTGCATTAACTGCGGCTTGATACCTTGCTTCTGCTGAAGAAAGAGGATTCAAAGCTTGTTGTTTCTTACAAGGGTAAGTGATAGGTCTAGAACCAAGATTGAAAACATAACTTACAGTAGACTTTCGATTATCAGGGCTGCCTGCCCAATTGGAATTAGTGAAACCAACCAACAAGAGGAGAACTTAGCTTTATATAATGGCCAATTCAATATTAAACTTAGGCTTTAATAAAGTTACTTTAGACTTTATATTATTTTGTGTTTTGATGCTTTATTCTACTTCTTGGTCTTTCCCACATTCATAAAGTGGATTGACTCGACCTCATTGTAACCCTATATAATAAGCTTTCACTTTCTCATCTATGCAATACATTACGATAACTCTTTTGAGTTATTTCTTGGTTTCTTTATGTGCTCATTTTTCGTGATATGGTATTAGAGCTCAGTTAGAGCCATAGAGAAGTGGAGAGCATGAAGGCATAAGGAATACTATTGGCAAAGAAGGATCGAGGGATTGCTAGTGTAGCACATCAAAGAGCTGAAAGGGTTTTGACGAAACCATGTACTGTTTCGATTTTATTTCAAAGCAACAAAATTGTACGGATTTGTATGACTGTATGGAGTCATGTGATTGCATGGAATTGTACAGATGCATACCACTGTACAAAGTTGTATGGATTGTATAAAATTGTACGGATTTGTACAATTGTATGGAATTGTACATAATTGTATGGATTTCATGGCTGTATAAACTGTGCAGAATTGTATGGCAATCAATTCTTTTTGGGGAGCAGAAATTGATCTATACGTTCCTGTTTGATAGTTTGTTACTTGTTAACAGATCCAAGATTTCTTTTACCAATGTGGTGGTGTGTTTTTGCAGATCTAAGTTTTTTGAGTTGTTTGAAGCAGATATATAAAGAATTGTGTATATTTTCACTGTTTGAGGGAAAATCTGTGGTTTATTGGGCTGATTTTTGAGCAAATGCATCAAAATTTGCATGTTTTAGAGCTATTTGTGAGTGTGCAGATTTAATTTATCCGAAATCTGCATGTTTTAGAGTTGTTTGTGGGTAGGCAGATTTCTGCAGATTTATAAGAAATATGCTAATAAATTTGGATGTTTGATCAGCGATGCATGGATGCTACAGTCATTTATAGCCAGTATCTAGGGGCCTTGCGAGGTATTTTTCAACATCTTACTATGTTTCGGTATTTTTAGTGCATTTCTGACTTATCATTATGGCCTCTTTGACCAACATCTTGTTGGAAGTGAGCTAGTGATTCTCTGGCAAGAACTACTGTTACGTGGTACTAGTACCAACGCACCTTCAGCTGTGCCCCAGAGAGAGAGGGTCATTTTTTCTGACTAGGAAGGGTGTTTTTCAGCATTTTCTGAGTGGAGGTTATGGCCATGCCCTTTTGGTTCCTCTCCTGGGAGTACTATGGCTTAATGGCATTGTTGACTACCTCATGAAACGGCTTGAAGCCCTGAGGTTGGTGTTTGAGGCTCCCAGGGGTGGGTCACTGGGTCACATGACCCCACACCTGTTTTATCATTCCAGTGGCGTTTCTGTCAACATTGAGGCTTATGTCTCTCTTCCAGGTCACCGTCCACACCTTCTTGGTCCCTCTGCATTGCAATGCCCTCTCTTCTTGGGCTCCTAGTCATGATGACATCATCCCTATACCAGGCCTACCTTGCTTGATAGGGGGGGGGGGGGGGGGCGGGCGTTGAGGGCTTTTCACCACTGCTGGGGTTAGATGGGGCATGATGCTCCCCCTCTCGCCACTCCAGCTTTCAGTTTGGAGTGATTTGCTCATTTTTAGCTACTTGAGTCATTTTTGGGTAAACTCGGGGGAAAATGTCCCAAGTTACCCACATATTTGATTATTTTATGTTATAATTTTAAGTTGACATGTTTTAATTTTAAATTGACATGTTTTAATTTTAAATTGACATTGTAAAGCATGTAGGCTCTGTTATTTTTAAAAAAGTGAGTGTAAGAATCGAGATCATATAAATACAATCTCCCCACTTCATTTTTACATACAACTTATGGGATAAAATTCATTATGTTACTTTTTTACCCTAGATGGGTTTTTTTGGAGTGATGCGCATCTCTTGGAGGAAGATCTTTTTGTCTCTTGGATGAAAGTTGGATGCACTCTGTCTTGCAAATGCTATGTGGATGCTAGAATAGTTGGAATAAGTCATGCACAAGTAAGTCTTTTCCTTTGGAAGGTTTGCTTGTTGAATGGTAGGTAGATTTTACATCTTGAAGGATTGAATAGTCGCCCTAGGGCTGCATTCTCTTTGAATAGGGCCATTTATTTAATTTTCTATCCTTTAGCATAGTAGAAACGCTCCAAAGAGGAGGTTTTTACATATCTTAGCCTTGGAGCTCCAACCTTTCCCTAGTTTAGTCTCTTGAAACCAACCCTCGAGGTTGTTTCAAGAAGCCCTAATCTAGTGACAAGGAGATTTTCTCTCCAAGAGGAAGGCTGGTCACCTTCCTCTAAGTCTAGGGTTTGGGGTAACATCCATTAAAACCCTAAGTTGGTCAATCTTTTATTTAATTTTACTTTCATTTTCATGTGTAAATTTGCATTTTCATGGTAGAATTATGATTAGATTTAGGTCTGCAATTTTATGACAAAAACCCTAAAAATAATTTTTTTTTTTAAATTTTTGGCCTCCCTAAAATTTCGGCCTTCCTCCCTATAATTTCGGCCTGCCATTTTAAGTCCTACAAACCCTAGGGCAAAATTTTAGGAAGCCTTACAAATTTTAAAATATCAAAAGTTGATAAAAAACCTAATTAAATATTGATTTTAGGTTAAATTTTACTTCTTTTGTGTAATTTAGGTCTGATTTTTGTCTTATGTACATAATTTTCAGAATTTAAAAACCCTAAAATCTAAAACCCTAACCCTAAAAACCTGTTTTTTGCCCTAATTTCAGACCTAGGGTTTCTTCTCCCTTCTCTTCCCTTTTTGTGCCTTCACTCCTGTCTTTTTCTTACTCGCTGCCCTCTCTTCCTCCTTCCCCTCTTCATTCTTATTCCTTCGCTCCATCTCTTTTCCTTCCATCTTCTTTGTCTCTTATTTTTCCATTTTTCTCCCCTTCCCTTTCTTCTATTCTTCTCCCTATCCATTTCTTTCTTCCTCCATCCTTCTCCCTTTTCCTTCTTCCTTGTCCCCTCCTTGTCTCCCCATCCTCGGTCCACCATTCGGGCCTCTTTTTCAAGGTTGAAACAGCCTTTTTAATACCTCATTCATTGTTGCTATAGGTCTGCATATAATTTGCAGACTGTCACCTCATAAGACAACTCTTTCCTTTAGCCTTTGCACCCTCACAAATAACAAACAAGTCAGCCATTAACTGTCTTGCCATTTTACAGTAAAGGCTGCCCTATTGAAGTCTGAAAAATCACTTCATAAGAGGCCTGAAAATATCCAATTACAGTTTGAAATATTGGTCTACTTGTATGAAAAGAAAGAGTTAAAATTTGGAGATTCACATTGCATACATTTTTGCAATCATTGTTGTTACGAATTGATAGAAAAGGAGTATCTTAATGCTGTCAATGCTACTTTAATTACACATTGATGTGACTTTGATAAACTTACTTTTGGGTATGCAAGTTGATGGTAAAGTGAATTGTAAGTGCAAGCAACATAGCTAATCTTGTGCTCATCTAATTTTATTGATTTTCTATTGTTATAAATTGATTATGCTGCTGTTTATGTTCCCATATATAGCCTGAAAACTAGTACTTTTTCATTAACACAAGGTAGTTAAGTGTTGAGATATACCTATGAAACCATTTGTTACACATCTTGCATTAAGTTATTGCTATTATACACAGGTAATACTTGTTATCACACCATAGTAGTTGGGCTACTATTTTTGCTGAGCAGGTATTTGCACTTTTCAGAGCTTTGCCTTTACACAGTTCCAGTGAGGTCAGTCATGATGAGCAGCATCATTTATGATCACTTAGACATCAGAGCAGCTTATATCAGACATTGTGTAGACCTTGTGCCAAGGTTGAGCCTTGAGAGCTTGGATTTGATGACCGATATGACCTTTTGTTCCATACAGTTTCAGTTCAGTGCCCAGAGTTCCAGATGTATTATTACACTAGTGTTTCATTGGTTCTAGATGATGGTGATTGATGATATGCAGTGATATGACCACTAGACTTGTGATTGTTAGCATTTGATCATTATCTTGTTGTTTTAGCCATCTTCATAGCATTAACTTGGTATAGAACTCATGATGTGGCAATATTATTTAATAAATGAAATGAAATATCTTGGTTGGATTTAAAAATATAAAATTGGATGTATTACTTGCACTCTAAGGTTTACTGACTATACTCATTGGTTTCACTTACCCTACTTTGAGCATGGACATGGTCTTTCCTGACATTTATGTTTGCTAGCTTAGGCACCACATTCACTTGACTCCATCCATCCATGACTTTCCTTGTTTTGGCTTTCACCTTGACTTGCCTTCTTGACCTTTGATATGGTGGACTTCCCTGCTCCTACCTCTGTGTTGGATAGCATCCATGTTTGTCTTGTGTCTCGGCTATGAGTTGGTGACATAACTTGCCTTTGGTGAGTTGTATTTTATGCCTTTATCACTCTAGTCAGTTGCCTCAGTTGCCTCTAGTCAGTTTAGATTTGCGGAATTCCCCCTAGTCACATGAGATGTTGTTGGCTAAAATCTGAAGCACATGTACTACTTATTATGGAAATGATTGAAAATCTCTTTTGAGATGAAATGAAAGCCCATGGAAACAAATGAAATGTAAAACTGTGATTTTCATCACAATGAAAAAGGGCTAAAGCAATGAAATGCTAAAAGTACCCCACGAAGGGTCCAAATAAAAAGGTCTAAAAAGCAATGGCTAAATGTATGCGAAATCTAAAGATTGCTGACCTCAAAATGTTATAAATGAAAGGCCAAATAAAAAGCAGTGGTTAAATGTCTGCCAAATCTAAAGACTACTGGCCATGGAAATGAAATGAATGATCCTAATGAACTTGGATCAACTTGATGTAGACATGATGCCAAGGTTGAATAAGCACTCTCTAAACAACTTATCCATTTGTGAGGCACTGCCATTCTCTTTGTTTATTTTGTCCAACATAGTGTGTAGCTCCCCCTCTCCTCGTCCAAAGTATCATTTAGTTGAGTTGGTCAAGTCATCCTTTCTACCTAACCTTGTCCTTAGCCTTCACCCTTTGCTAGCAGTTAGGCCATGTCCATTGGATGAAGTATGTCTTTAAAGTTTTGGTGCAAGTAAGTTATAAATAACATTGAATATCTATGTATTAACTGCCACGTGATTGATGTTTATACTTTAAGTTAAGCTGTGAATATGGTTAAAGGAACATATCTTAGTCATTTGTTATAATCTATTCTTTGGTTGTATTTTGACCTAGTCAAACATAGTTTGACCATGGTCATTCCTGGGATCCGTGATGAGATGGACCACTTATGCTTTATGATGTTGATCTATGGTTCCACATGCACCTATTGATGATTCCATATGTTGGACATATGCTCCAGATGATGATTGATGCAGTTGGTCATTTTTATTATTATTTCCAGATCATCATATTTTACACTGTCCGAGTATGGTGGACCCTACAGATGACCCCACAAGTTATCATGAGGTGTATGCGTACTCATCTCTAGTGGATTTGGGTCTTCTGGATCCATTGAGACACTTATCTTTCAGTTCCGGGCACTCCTGGGCATGATATTAGCAGTTATCCACCTGTTGACCAGTTTGGGCATGTTGATGTGGCCTGTCCAGTAGGAGCATTGGAGGCAAGTCGTTTCCTAGGGCGCTACAGAGGAAGGGGGTGGTCCAACCACTTGTTTTTACCATTATACCCCCCTTGCAGACATGATGGCACCTTCAGTTTGACAGCGCAAACACCCTAGAGCAGTTTTGGGCACTTTTAGGGTTTTCAAGAGGATTAAAATATGGAATAAAAAGGTCATTGAGGAATTCGATTTGGGCAATTGAGGCAAGGTTTTGGCACTTGGTCTGCTCAGAGGTCATCCATGGTGTATCCTCCTTCCAGATCAGTTTGCACCAGTTAGTGGGGTCCACATGGGCTACAAGAGCTCTTTTATTGTATTTCTCTCTCTGATGATGGGGATAGGATTTGATCATTTGTATACATGGACATGTCATTGAGTCATATTTTATATTATTGTGCCATGGGGTCATGCTAGTGAAGGGGAATAATACCTCCTAGCCCCACCATGTGCTCCTAGTCGTTTGTCCATGTCTTTGTGTTGTGGTTCCTATGCTTCTAGCCACCCCATGTATGACGTCATCCCTCCTAGAGGCTTTTTAGCCATGACGTCATCCTCTATTTGAGGGATCCATGTCTATTGTTATGTTGGCTCATCTTAGCCGTTGATTACTTTGTTATATCTTTTGATCTCAACCACCAGTTTCAAAAGTGGTTTAGGGTTTTGGTCTTTCTCTCCTATAAAAGGAGGAGACCCCCCTATTGTAAAGGCACCTTTGGATCTCTTGAAGATTGGAATAGAATACTATTTTGTGGATCTACTTCTCTTGTCTTGATGGATTCTTTTGCAAGTTGAATATACAATATTTTCTTTATGTATCACTTGTGGTTCTAGGGCTTCAAGTTGTTTTTCTACAGGGAGGCCGAATTGATGAGGAGGAGGACGATTTCAAGGAGGCTATTGTTGGGGGGACCCTCATATCTTGCTTTGGATTGATCTTTGTGACAGGGAGTATCATTATTGTATCTTAGTGACATATTTGATGCTTTCTTTTACGTCTCTTCATCATTTTCATCATTATTTTGCTAGGCTTGTTTCTCATTAGATCTTGTCTTGCAGGAGGAGGGCGATTTGGTCATCTTTGAGAGAGGACGATTTGGCTTGGAGCACTAGATCTCACTCTTGAATATACACATAAGGAGAAGGTTATCAATTTTCAAAGTGGCCACAAGCATTAGAGGTATGTTCTACAATGTGTGTACCTAGATCCATCTCTTTTCTCCTTTGGTCAAACAAACCCTAAAGTTAAAACCCTCATTTTTACTTTTTCTTAGATCTACTTGGATCTAGCATGCTCTTAGGTATAAAACTTAAAACCCACCTTCATAGTATCCACGATAATTTGGATCTATAGTTTGGTGGTGATTGGACTCCTTTTGGCCCATTTCCCAAGGCACCTAGTCCTCCTTGAGTGAAACGCATTCCTTGAGGGAGGCTAGTTTGCTAGTTCCAAGACGTGGGTAGGTGAGATTCTTGCTTCATTGAATAGACCAACCTTTAAAACCTACCTCTAGTGCTTCACCTTGTGGGCCCCATTCCTCATTTTGAGGGTTGAGCCCCACTTGGGTCACTAGGTGATGCATTAGATCTATGGAGATCTAGCCATGGCTTGTGCTTGACATTCAATACCCACCTAGATAATCATCTTAACTATCCCGATCTATAATTTGGTGGACATCCGACTCCATTTGCCTTTCCAACTAAGGCACTAGTCCTCCATGAGGCAAGTCGCATTCCTTGGGTAGGTGGCCATTTGCTAGATCCCATACTTGGGTATTGCTAATTCTTGGTCTAATCCATAGATCCATGCTATAGCATACCCCCTAGTGTTGGATTTTGTGCAACTTCGGAAGATATTATTCATTGTATTTTATTGTACTTTCATTGCACTTGATTGTACCTCCTAGTGGATATGAACCTGATGTAATTACTTATGTAAACACATGAAGGAACCAATGTAAACCTCGGGGTGCAAAGAAGAAAAAGAAAAATATTAAAATTAAATTATTTATTGCCCCCAGGTGAAGCCAGCCCAGTTAGGGTATTTTTCATGTTTGCACTTGTATAAATAAGAGGCTAGTGCACCTCATTATCTCATTCATACACTTGACAATTGCGCATCACTTGGGAGAGAGCAGAATTCACACAAGCTAGAGGAGGAAGTTGTTTTTGGGGTTTCTACTTGTGGAAGACATTTTCACATTTTCTCTTTTATCATTTGTACTATGATCTCGGGATTATCATCTCTATACGAAGGTTGCTGGGTTTTCTCCCGTTTGGGTTTCCCAGGATAAACTCTGTTGTTATGTTTTGTGCTTTGTCTTTCTTCTAGTGATCTTGGTTTTGCATTTATATTATTATGCAATGAATGTATGAAATTTAACATGGTATCATAGCAGTTCTAGAAGAAGCCATTGCTGGAACATTGTCGGAACCTTGCCGGAATTAGGGTTTCATCTTGTGAAGTCTTTGCCCAACATTTTGGAGAAAAAGAGCCTTAGGAATTTCATTTTTGGTAAGGTGCATCTTTTGGTGAAGATGGAATTCAATTCCGAGAATTTTGAATTTTTGACCTAACTCTGTGGCTGCAGCAGAATTAGGGTTTCAGTTTTAACCCATTTTTCTTCACTGATCTGGATCAGCCCTACCTCAATTCAACTTGCCTTGGCAAGGCGCATTTATTTGTGGTTTTAGTTTTTCAAATTATCAACTTTTATTTTTGACCTAGCTCCTGCTAGGGTTTCTGAACCAGATCTACAATCAAGATGATTGGCATGAAGGTTGAAGATCGTTTGGAAGGAGCTTCCAACTTTATCTCTTGGAAGTCTAGGGTTCTTCTGCTTCTAGAAGAAAATGACCTCTTACTATATGTAAATGAGGAGGTTCCTGAACCAGAAGTCGAAGAAGATAAATCCCGATGGAGGAAGAATGATGCTAAAGCAAGAAGGATACTTGTGGATTCAGTGAGAGATCACTTGGTCCCACAAATCTCAGGAAAGAAGAATGCTAGGAAAATGTTCAAGACCATTATGAAGTTTTTTGAACACACTAGCCTCAATGTATCCATGACTTTGAGAAACCAACTCTCAAATATGAAGTTAGCCTAGTCAGAATCCATTGCCTCATACTTTATGAGGATCACATAACTCAGAGACAAGCTCAACACCAGTGGAGATCCTATTAATGATAAGGAGCTTGTCCTCCACACTCTGAATGGTCTTCCACCATCATGGGAGTCCTTTATCCAAAGCATAAGTGGTAGATCCAAACTACCAAAGTTTGATAAGCTTTGGGCAGATTGCACTCAGGAGGAGACCAGGATTGCAGCACGTCAAAGACTCCATGGCACTCAACTTGAGGAGAACCAAGCTTTTGTTTCCCATGCCAAGAAGGGTAAGGGAAAAGGTAGGAAGTTCCTTAAACACAAGCACCAAGATACGAGATCAAGTCCTCGCCCAGATCAAAAGGAGAAGAAGGACATATCTCAAAATCAATGCTATAGGTGCAGAAAATATGGACACTACGCCAATAGCTGTCGAAGCTCAAGTAAAAGGAAGCATGAAGCATCCACTGCTGACATTGAAGAAGATATTCCTCACAAGAAGTCAAGGAATGATGATCGTTCGGAGTTCCTCTTCTAGAAGATATGAAGATCCAGATTGCAAGAGCAAAGATCTCTCTTGGTTCCCACAAGAAGGCAGTGGGAGCCCACACACAAAAACAATAAGAGATAAGTATTTGTCTTTCTTGCTTACATAGATCTGTTTTATTTATCTTCATTATATGCAGATCTATCTGGAAGTGCATTAAGTAGTTGATATAGTTTACCTTGTTGTATTTATTATGCATATGAGCTACACAACACTTCATTAAACATAATGGAGCTAGTCTAGATGATATCTCCTTCCTGCATGCTTAGGGTAGTGCACACTCTTGATGGCATGCTCTAGTGGAGATAGCAGACATCTAGATAGTTCTCAGATGTGTTTACATGTTCATGATTGTTGTGCTAAAGTATTAGCTAAGATGCCTGTGTAAACTATTGCCATTATATTTGATTATGCAATGTCACTGATCATCAGTCGGGATTTGACTTGTAGGGAAAAGACCATGTGATTTGGCCTACAAGAGAAGACTTGTTCCGATGGACATATGAATCCTATTGATGCTCAGTAAGAAGCTTCCTAGATTATGACTCTCAGCCTAGAAGGATGACCTCGGAGGAAGCTTTCACAGAAGTGAAACCAGCAGTGAGCCACCATTAGATATTTGGCTGTCCAGTCTTTATACATGAGCCCAAGTTAGAACCTTCAGGCAAGAAGGGAACCTTGTGGGATACAGTAAGTCTTCAAAAGACTTACAAAATCTACATCCCATGATCCAGATAGATTGAAGTCAGTAGGGATGTGACCTTTGAAGAAGAAATAGTTGTTAGGAAAGATAGAGGATCAGACATGGAGATCGATGATGAAATGCTAGAACCAAAGGAGATGAGATCATCTCCCCCTCCAGTTCAAGAGGGAGTTAGCAGAAAAAGATGAACCTATCGATTCCATGGATTCGGTTGATATCCCCAGAAATGTTGCATTAGGTCGGAAAAGACCTAGATGAGCTCAACTTAACATGGAGCATATGGGAAATACATGGCCAGATTTGTTGTCAGAAGATTCTCTCAGAAAGAGGGAGTCGATTATGATGAGACATTTGCTCCTGTGGTTCGATATACTTCCATCAGATCGATCATTGCTATTGCTTCAGTTATGAGATGGAAGGTGCATCAAAATGATGCAGACCCCAACCTTTGCTTCAAGGTTGCAGATGATGAGCCACTAATTTTGGTATTATATATTGATGACTAGTTTCTCACAGGAAATGAGAAACTTATTGTATGGTGTAAGAAGAATCTCGCCTCTGAGTTTGAAATGAAAGATCTTGGATTGATGCATTACTTCTTGGGATTAGAAGTATGGCAGAGGCAGAAAGAGATTTTCCTAGGACAAGGAAAATACATCATTGATAGATTGAAGAGATTCGGAATGTTGGATTGCAAGTCCATGGCTACTCCGATGGATGCAAATTGGAAGAAGTTGAGAGACTCTACTTTAGATTTTGATTTGATTGATCCCACCATGTATCACCAGTTGATTGGTTCATTGATGTATCTGACCAACACCAGACTAGATATATGTTTTGCTATGAATGTCCTCAGTTAGTTCATGTGCGAACAGAGGTAGATTCACTGGATTGCTACAAAACATGTGCTTAGATACTTACGTGGCACTATGGGATATGGATTGAAGTATGCTTCAGATTGTGACCTGAGATTGCAGGAGTTTACAGACTCAGATTGGGCCGGATGTGTTGCAGATCGAAAGAGTACTTCCAGATGTTGCTTCAATTTGGGTTCTGCAGTTATTTCCTGGTGCAGGAGGAAGCAGAACTTGGTAGCACTCAGTATTGCAGAGGCCGAGTACATGGCTGCTAGCACAGCGGCTCGAGAAGTAGTTTGGCTTCGTAAACTCCTGGTAGGATTGTTCGGCCAGATTCTAGAGCCGACCATGATTCACTGTGATAACCAGAGCTTTGTGCAGATGCTAGTGAATCCTGTATTTCACGACAGGTCGAAGCATATCGAGATTCGATATCACTTCATTTGTGATATGGTGTAGAAAGGTGCGGTCAGGTTACAATACGTGCTGACAGACGACTAGACTGCAGATGTTCTCACCAAGGCCCTTTTCAGGATGAAGTTCGAATACTTTCGCAGAAGACTTGGAGTCGAAGAGAACGTGTCTCTCCTTGAGAGGGAAAGATGACATTGAGATGCTTGCCCTGCTTTGCCCAGGTACCTTCTGCAGTCCAATTACTTAGCCAGATATGGGAGAAATCCCATAGGCAGATGAGTAGGACAGTTAGCAGTTGGTCGGGTTCACACCGGTGCCTCTGCAGTCCAGTTACTCAGCCATATATGGGAGAAATCCCATAGGCAGATGAGTAGGACAGTCAGTAGTTGGCCGTGTGATTGCATAGGTACCTCTACAGTCCTGGTACTCAACCATATATGGGAGAAATTCCATAGGCATATGAGTCGGACAGTCAGTAGATGGTTGTGCACACTTTCTCGTCTGAGATCTCAGCCAGGTATGGGAGGACCCCATCGGCTAATGAGACAGACATGTAGCAAATGATATAGCAAAGATGGCACAGTTGATAATCTCAGATATTCAGGATTGAGAGATGCTCCTGAATCCAGGATTGAGTGATTCTCTTGGACTCACCGAAGGACTGGTGAAGATGTATCAGATATTCAGGATTGAGAGATTGTCCTGAATCCAGGATCGAGTGATTCTCCAGGACTCATCGAAGGACTGGTGAAGATGTATTAGATATTTAGGATTGTGAGATTCTCCTGAATCCAGGATTGAGTGATTCTCCTGGACTCACCGAAGGACTGGTGAATATGTCTCAGATATTCAGGATTGAGAGATTCTCTTGAATCCAAGATCAAGTGATTCTCCTGGACTCACCAAAGGACTGGTGAAGATGTTTCAGATATTCGGGATTGAGAGATTCTCCTGAATCCAGGATTGAGTGATTCTCCTGGACTCACCGAAGGATTGGTGAAGATGATGCATGATGACACTTCTCGATGGACTGAGACTGTGTGGACAACCTTCAATATGTATAGAGATGATGGAGACAGAATGGATGTACAAGATGAAACCCAGATGATTGTGATGCAGATGAAGACCGAAGAACACCTTCCTCGTTGAGAGGGAGTGTTGGATTTTGTGCAACTTCGGAAGATATTATTCATTGTATTTTATTGTACTTTCATTGTACTTGATTGCACCTCCTAAGGGAGATGAACTTGATGTAATTACTTATGTAAACACATGAAAGAACCAATGTAAACCTCGGGGTGCAAAGAAGAAAAAGAAAAATATTAAAATAAAATTATTTATTGCCCCCAGGTGAAGTCGGCCCAGCTAGGGTATTTTTCATGTTTGCACTTGTGTAAATAAGAGGCTAGTGCACCTCATTATCTCATTCATACACTTGACAATTACGCATCACTTCAGAGAGAGCAGAATTCGCACAAGCTAGAGGAGGAAGCTGTTTTTGGGGTTTCTACTTCTGGATGACATTTTCACATTTTCTCTTTTATCATTTGTACTATGATCTTGGGATTATCATCTCTATACGAAGGTTGCTGGGTTTTCTCCCGTTTGGGTTTCCCAGGATAAACTCTATTGTTATGTTTTGTGCTTTGTCTTTCTTCTAGTGATCTTGGTTTTGCATTTATATTATTATGCTATGAATGTATGAAATTTAACACCTAGTGCCTTTTCATTTCAATTTTGACCTTGTGGGCCCTATTTGGACCATTTTCCACTTTTTAAGGGGTGGGCCCCACTTGGGTAATTTTCATGGCATTAGCTCTTCTTTAGATCTACTTACTTAACCCCATAAGTGACCTTATTCAAATACTTGGTTGAAACATTTGTCCCTTGCTTAAGCCTCTCAACCAAGCCATAACCATCTTGGTTCCACTCATCTTTTCTAGATCTAAATCATACACCATTGATCTCCTTGCATAACTTTCACATTTCCCTAGGAGTCTTTGGGTTAGCTAGTCTTCATAGATTGGAAAGGGTCTCCCCCTTGATCTTGATCCTTCTTGATCTAAAGTGAAGGTTGCCTTGGTTATCGTGACACCCACTTGCATTGGGAACCATGGCAAGCCTTGGGTCACCTCTCTAGTTGTCCAACACCTCTACCATCCTGGATGGGATACCTTTAGGGACAATTACCAGTTGTGTGATAACAATACTGTACTTATCAGTTCTCAAATTGCTATTGGTGATTATATTTCCTTGTCATTGAATGGTCTATATTACAGTGGATGTTAATAATTGATATGCCAATTTGCCATTAACTATTCTTACTGCTATGTTGACTTGGGCATCTACAAAGTGCAAGATTAAATAGTATGTCTTCTTCATTCGCATAAACATATTGGTTAAGGCACTGCTCACTGACTTGCTTGTTGAGAAGACATAACATTTTAAGTGTTTTTGTAGATCACAAAAGGGCTCTGCCCTTGGAGGTTCCGACTCTCCTAAGAAGTTGGATAAGTGGCTAAGGTGATAGTGGTCACTTGTTCCATATTTGTTCATCGGATACTAGCCCTGCTAGTTCATCCGGTAACAAACTGCAATACGTGAAAGCAACACTTTACTCTCTTTCAGTATTTTTTAGTGCATCTGTGACTTATCATTATGGCCTCTTTGACCAACGTCATGTTGGAAGCGAGCCATAGGTTCTATAGCAAGAACTACAATACGTGAAAGCAATGTATGTTGGCCATTTTTTAGTATAGGTGTTTGGCTAATATCGTCCTAGGTATTGATACTCACTCCATAGTTACTGGTAGAGACCAAGACAAGTTTGATGAACAAGATAGAGAAGTAGTAATGTTGCTTATGTTTTTATGATAGATGCTATGCTTCTTGAGGTCCAAACCGTGAAGACTTCAACATAAATTTGGAAGCAATTGAAAGATCTGCGTGAGGTTTTGGACAAAGACAAGAGAATATATGATAATTTTATTAATGTCTGACGAGTGATCACTAAAGTAGGTCAAAGGGATTGTTGATTACAATAGTGTCAATACCAAGTGGGAGCACTAAGGCGGCTCCTATAAGAAGTAGTATGTAGAAAGCAAAAATGAAGAACATGTTGTTCATGATAATGATGGATGAAAGTGCCTCATTATAGGAGCACTTATTCAAGATCAAGGATATTTGAGAACAACTGGTTGCCATTAAATGCAAGATGGATGAAGAAGACACGATGGTAATCACACTAAAAAGCTTACCATATGCGTATGATAATTTTATTGATTCTAAACATCAGCTCTACTGGTGTTGATCTAAAGTTTGATGAGCTTTGCAATAAACTCTTACATCTAGACAAAGGAAAGAAATAGTTCGGTAGTAGTGGTAATCCAGAGTGTTCAGAACAAGCCTTTGTCGCCAATTTCAAGGGCAAAGGCAAATGGGCCAAGAAGAAAGGCTAGGGCAATGGAGATGATGCCACAAAGAGTCAGAAGAGCATCACTTGTCACTATTGTGGCAAGTCAAGGCATATGAAGAAGTTTTGCAAAAAAAAGGTTGTTGAACAAAAAATCACCACAAAGGCTTCTGTCATAGTACATACAAAGGAGTTAGTCTTCTATGCATTCATGGCTAAGCAGCTAGCATATAACAACAGGTCATTTGCTTGGTACATTGACTTAGGTGCATCTTGCCATTTTACCAATAGACAAGATTGGTTCATAGAGGGCACTTCCTGTGTCTCTTGAGATTCAGTGATCTTTGGTGGTGGTGAAGAGTACACAGTTGTTGGGAAAGGAAGTGTTCAGATTTCCTTTGGAGGTAACATGCTCATTTTCCTTAATGTGCATTATGTGCCAGTTATGGAGCTTGATCTGCTATCAGTTAGTCAGATTATGACACACTTTCCCCAACTTGCTGGGAACTTTAACAATCACAATGCTATGTAGTTGACAAAAAGACTAAAAAATTTTAGGGAAATTCAAGGGAAATGGGTGGATGTCGGGGTCATAAAAATTATAAAAAATATAAATATTATAAATCCCAACAATAACAATTCATCCCTTGTAAATACAATTTAAGCTGTTCCCTGTAAAGCCTCACTTGTTGAGGATTAGGTAAAGTGATCACAACATAAGATATGTCCATCTCTATGGATCCACCCACCATAGCAGCCCATCACATGACAACAATATGCGCCAAGCTTCTGGTACATTGGCAACCATAACATCCATAACCATGGATGTTTTTGGATAAGTAGCAAACTTAATTCTAATTCTTCAATGATTCAACACACTTCAACATTGTGTGAAGCCATGGCATAGATGTTGTAATGGGGAAATGTGACCTGAGGACCCTATTTCTTCATGATTCCAGAGGGAATCACATTATTTGAGGTTTTGAAGTCCAACTTACAATTATGCAAGAGTGAACTATTAATCCTATATTGGGATCCTATTCATCAATAGCACCCTGTGCCCCCTCCTCTAGGGTCTTAATCCTTGCCTCTACCTCAAATCTCGAAGTTGATCCTCGAAGCACATTACTCAACACCCTACAATTTTGTTGAAACTTCCTAAACCAAGCGTTAAAGTAAGGTAGAATTAGAAAAAGTTTCCCATGCTTAATAAGTGATTTTGCTTGACTAAAGGGTACATTTTGATTAAGGTCATGATAGAGGAGTTCAACAATCAACACCACCAACATCAAGATAACATAGAGAGGTTGATCTGCTTGATTAAATGCCAATCCCTTAACCTCACACATGATAGAATCCAGTGGAAATGTTGCAATCCTAAAATCCTGAAAATTGTTAAGTTTGTTGAATTCATAATGGGATCTAAATTTCTACTTTTTGCATATGAACTCCGATAAGGTTGGAACCGCTCTCAAACATCTTGAAACAATTAATGGTAATGTTAAAAATTTAAGTAAAAGGATAGAAAATGAAAGATAAGGAAAATACCACTTTTACTTTAAGAATTTAATATTACCATTACTATTGAACATCTCCAGCAAGCAAACACACCGAATATTCCCTGATTCGTTCTTCTTTTGAGCTCTATCTGGTGTCCAACACCTCCCATTTTTGGGAAGGAGCGCCTAGGCGCCCCCTTCGATTGGTGCACGCTTCAAAACAGGGGGATGAGCTCCCGTCTTCGTTTCCTCAAGTTTCGCCAAATTGGGGACGAGGAGAAACGTTTTTCCAGGAGCCCCCAAGTCCCCGGGTGTGGGGAGCGAGGAGGCCATGCCCCTGACCTTGGGGAACACGTCCCCATGTAACACTGAAAAATACACTTTATTAGACTCAACAACTAAATATAAGACTTTCTCTTTACTACTAAAGTGAATTGCAAAATAGATTTGCCTCAAACTATTTCTGGTACGTTTGACACTAATCTTGTGCAGAAGTTCTTGTCCAAGCTATAAATTTCAACACTCCCTCTTAGTGAGGAAGGAATTCTACACCAATCCAAGTTTGCCTTTGAATGCTTCAAACTTCCCTTTTGCTAAGGGCCTGGTTAGAATATCAACAATTTACTGATTTGCCGATACATATTAAAGAATTTACTGCTCCCTTCTAAATCATGTCTCGAATGAAGTGATATATGATCTCAATGTGCTTGGATCTGTCATGAAACATTGGATTCTCAAAGAGTTTGATACAACTTTGATTATCATAGTAAAGCACAATGGGATCCAACTCTTGATCAAATAATCTTGCAAGCAACTTGCAAAGATAGATGGCTTTACAATTAGAAGCATTGGCTTCCATATACTTTGCCTCTGCTGAGTTGAGTGCCACAAAAGTCTTCTTCTTGTTAAATTAGGATATCATCGTTGATCCCATGCTAAAGCAACACCTTGAGGTGATTTCCTTGTTTGATGCATTGCATGCCCAATCTTAGTCTGTATATCCTGCAACTTCACCTCACCATCTCCAAGGTATCTCAGCCCATTGTCCACTATGCCCCTCAAGTATCTGAGCACTTGTTTTGCTACTATCCATTGTTCTTGCCTCGACACCACCATGAATTAGCTCAAGGTGTTCATTGCAAAACATATATCTAGCCTAATGTTGACTAGATACATCAAGGAACCTATCAACTACCTATACAATGTGGGATCCGCCAAATCTGAATATGAAGTTGTTACCTTCATCAGAATAGTGATCATAGGTGTGGTTATAGGTTTGCAGTCCTCCATGCGAAATCTCTTAAGATCTCAATTGCATAACTACTCTACCCAAGCAAAATATCCCCCAGTCTGTACCTAACCTCCAACCCAAGAAGTAATGCATCATGCCAATGTCCTTCACCTCGAACTTAGCTGCCATATCTATCTTGCATCTTGTAATGAGCTTCTCTATCCCTATATGAAACAGGTCATCTACATCCAACACCAAAATAAGCAGATCAACCTCAACAAATATGAAATATAAGGAGGGATCTGCTTCTTTTTCGCTGAAGCACATACTCAATACGTATCCATGTTAAATTTTCTAAATGCCGGATCTAGACAAACAAACTCCTAGTGATCTTCCTTGCTCAAATATTAAATTTCATCTCACTGATTTATTTGTAATTAGATCACTGATTTATTTGTACCGTTGGAATTAATTAACAAAAATCTAAATAGCGAAAGTGATTTCAATGGAAAACAGATCTACTCAAGAAAATAACACACACATAATTTCTACCCTTCAAATCAAATTTTCATTCAATATATTCCAAGCTTAAAAGGGCTCCCTTATTGGGAAAATGACTTGAGAAAATACAACAATCGAACCAGGCAAAATGCCCTTGCTCCAACTTGCAAATTTGCACATCAAACCCCTGCTGCTTACTGTTGGGCCGTACGACCTGCATAACGCTGTTGTACGGTTGTGTTTGCAACTACAATTTTGCCTGTAGAGATGCGCCCTACGAATTGGTAGCCTGCGACTTTGTTTGCATAGCCGCGCCTCGCAAAATGATAGCCCATGTCTTTGCCCATACGATCCTTGGTATAGCTTCTGTACGATTTGTACGAACGACAATTTACTTGGACCTCTGCTTGACTGGTACAACCCCCGTAGAAGATTCATGATTGCTGCTGCCCTTCTCTCCTTGCCAAATTTGGAAAGTAGAAAGTCCTTTTTCTTCTCTACAACTCAATTCTCTCTTATTGGTGTTGTGTCTTCTCCTCTCACCTTGGTTGCTTCTTATACTATTAAGATGAACAAAAACCCTAACTCTGATGGCTAAGTTTAGATCTCACTCACTTGAGATCACTGGTTGAGATTCATGAATTAACTTAAATCACTAATGCCAAAAACTTAGACATTTATCCAAATTAACCCCAATTAATCTAAAAGGACATTCACTTTACTAATTGACTTTAATAAAGTGAATTTCCAAAATTCTTGAGAGGTATTAGTGACGATTTCCATAAGTAAGACACTAAGTCATGGAAATACCTGTTCGAGCTACAAACATCAACACTCCCTCTTAGCGAGGAAGGTATTCTTCACCACACCTAACTTATCTATGAAGGAGACAGACTTCCTTTTCACCAAGGGTTTTGTGAGAATGTCTGCAGCCTGCCTGCTCATCTGTGGAAATGTACTGGAGCTTGATTGCTCCCTTTAGGACCCTGTCTTGTATGAAGTGATATTTGTTCTCAATCTGCTTGGACCCGTCATGGAACACTAGATTCTCAAAGAGTTTGATACAACTTTGATTATCATAGTGGATCACTGTAGGCTCCAACTCCTAACCAAATAATCCTGTAAGCAATTTGCGAAGCCAAAGAGATTCACAACTTGCCATACTTGCTGGCATGTACTTTGCCTCTGTTGAACTGAGTGCAACGGAAGCTTGCTTCCTGTTGAACCAAGAAATCACTATTGAGCCGAAGATAAAGTAACATCTTGAGGTGCTCTTTCGGTCTACTATACCCCCTGCCCAATCTGAGTCTGAATAGCCTTGTAGCTCCACTCCATCACCTCTAAGATACCTCAATCCATACTCCACCGAGCCCCTCAAATATCTAAGCACATGCTTCGCTTCTACCCAATGCACTTGCCTCGGCTCCACCATGAACTGACTCAAGGTGTTCACAACAAAACATATATCTGGCTTGGTGTTGACCAAATACATCAACGATTCAATCAACAATCTGTATACTCTGGGATCCACCAACTCTGAATCTGAAGAATCAATCTTCTTTAGGTTGGATACCATAGGTGTAGCCATTGGTCTACAGTCCTCCATCTTGAATCTCTTCAGGATCCTCCACTTTGTACTTCCCTTTTCCAAGGAAGATCTCACTCGATCTTTGCCATACCTCTAACCCCAAGAAGTAATGCATCAAGCTAATGTCCTTCATCTCTAACGTCGTGGCCAAATTGGCCTTGCACCCTACTATAAGCTCCTTTGTGCTTGTGGGAAATAAATCGTCTACGTACACCACCAAGATGAGTGGCTCAGGTCGAACTAGTATGAAGTACAAGTTGGGATCTGCCTCACTCTTGGCGAAGTCCATGCTATGTAAGTATTCGTCAATCCTGGAATACCACACCCTGGGTGCCTGGTTGAGTCTATACAAGGCTTTCTTAAGCCTTCACACATGAGACACCCTCCCATGTACCTTGTTATCACCCAAAACTGACATGCGTGTGTTGAAGCCCAAAAATAAGCACACCATCTCGATGACAACTCTCAAGAGAGAAGCCAATGTCACCACACTCCTCTCTTCTTCGCTTCAGGTTGGCTCTTCTCCAACTCAAGGGGGGTTTCCCTAAGGTAGGATCACTAAGGCGGGTGCAACGAAGGGCAAGGTGAATTGAAGAGGCTGCCTTAGAGAAACAGTTGTAACAAAAAAGGTATTTTGATTGAGTGATGGGAAAGACGGGAGGATCAACCCTGGAGGAAAGGCCAGTGCCAGTATACCAAAAGGGAGAATGGAGTCAAAAGAGGACTCAAGGGGGCCGTGCGTTTCACACAAGTGAGATTAGTCTAGTACATTCCATAATCAAAGACGAGGAGAATATAAGTATAACCGACTACAGTCTATTACTCCTATAATATTTTGAAAACATAACGTCAACACACAACTTGACAACTGCAAATGCTTGCCCAATGGACTAGAATATAGCCTTCTATGCTAGATTTACTCTACAACTTATAATGAAACACTAACCATGAAAGAGATGCCCAATATGCCTGAAAAACCCAACATGGTATTTTTTCTATTAAGCTCCAAGGGAAAGAAGAACTCCCAAAATTTTTCCATGATTACAATAGAGAAGGCTGGCCCCTTAAAAAGCCTTTTTTCAAAAACTTAAAAAGAAAAGAAAATAATAAAATAATGGAAGAAAAAGGTGGCATCTCAGATCTACTTTTCTCTCCCATCAAATCCCCAAAAGCTTCTCCCTAGCTCCCACTTTAACTAACCGTTCTCACCCAAAGGCGGACAGATCTGGAGTTGAGCTAGTCGCCATGCAATTTGTCAGTTAATGAGAGAACGATACGTGGATCAGGACAACGATACCACTGAGTCACTGACCCGTGAACTGCTCCGATACTTCACGTAAACCCCAGTTGGTGTGCAATTCAACCCGATACTGGGCAGCTAAAACGTAAGGTGTATTCAACTCCACGGCCCGACTGTGACCCCCGATCAGATTCAACTTTCACTGTGTTAATTAATTTGTTGAACACCGAGCTTGACTAAGAGAAGTGACAGATGGTGCTGATAAGAGTTATCTCTGCATCAATCGGCTGCCAAAGAAGAAGTAGGTCAAACTCCACGTTGAATATGAAATCGGCTCCCACGAATTCAAGCTTCCAGATCTCGATTCAAAACACCTGCCACGCTCTGTTAGTAACCCGATTCCTGTTGCTTTCTTTTATTTTATTTTAAAGAATATTGGGCGGCTTCTTCCATCATGGCGTGAAAAGGCCATACGGTGGACAGGTCTTCGATTCTTCCACAGGCTATAGCCATCTTTCACTTGCTAAAATGATCCTTGATTGGTGGCCAATCTAAGTTTGACGAGTGGTGATCCATGGCCGACTATATCAAGTCAAAATGGACTTTAGAGAAGCCGAGGAGGTGACCTATGCTTTGTTGATTGTTCTTTAAATTTATTATGGAACATTAGATCATCCAAAGATGCATTGCTGGAACATATGCAGTTCTATTGTTCTTCGGGAATGTAGCGATGCTTTCGGATCAACCAAGAGTGATATCCACATCAGTCTTTCTCGAATAAGCACTTTTAAGATTCCATTTGTTGAGAAGGTTGTGGGCTCATTTTTTTTTATGTGTGAATCATCCAGCCCTCGGCATTCAATTTCACGCCATTCTTGGACTGGTGCGCAGCAACAACATGTTACGTGTGTTTAAGAAGTCGTCACACATGCCTCCCGCAATGTTAAGCAATTTTCTCAGCTTTCGGTGCATACAACAAGTATTGCAGCAACAACCAAATACAAGTGGATATGTCATCAGATCATTGCAAGCCTGCTCTAGAGAAATTTTTCCATTTGAGGCCACTGCAGCAATATTTGAAAATGTTCCACAAGGATATATGCATGTTTTAAAGCCTTGGCACTGTCATACCTGAAGCCTGATGCTGGATGCTCGGATTGGTTCGATGTTGAGGCCTTAGAGGCGCTGACGCCACTTCAGTATCACAATAAAATCATGCACGATTCGCTACCCTTTCAACTGTAACCTTGCTTCAAGAATCGCTGGCTGCATAGGGAAAAAAAACTCCTTCCAATCTTGATCTATATTGAATGTCAAATTATGCATGCTTAAATTCCCTATCAGGTCCATTTCTCCTAGATATTTGAATGGGACAGCCCATAAACCCTCCTCCAGCTGCATTACTTTCGTTACTGCTGCTAACCATGGAGTAAAGCTCCCCTGTTGTTTGTGCACTCAGGAAGCCTCTTTATATTTGAAATTTTTTTAGCACTCTTGTTGCTTAAAAGCCTGTCCTGAACTAAAAGTTGATGCTACCAGGAGATAGAAAACGACCAACAATGCTAAACAAAACCTCAGATCAAACCATGAAATCTTCAAGTGACCACCCATGCCAAAAAACGAGGTAACATACATACCTCAAAGCCCTGAGGTTGCTCTATGTATACTTCCTCCTCAATGATCTTGTTGAGGAAGGCTGTCTTCACATCCATCTGGTGAATCCTCCACCCCATGACCGAGGCAATAAATATCACAACCCATATAGAAGCATATTTGGCAACTAGAGCGATTTTCTCCTCATAATCCACTCCCTCTCTCTGTGAGAACCCTCTTGCCATGAACCTCACCTTGAACTTCTCGATGCTGCCATATACCACATACTTTATCTTGAAGAGACAACTTGAAGTCACCATAAACTTCCCCCGCAATCTAGGCACAATATCCCAAACATCATTCTGCATGATGGAGGTGTACTCCCTCCAAACCTACTGGTCGGCTGCTTCCTCATAAATGGAAGGCTTGGAATCAATGATGTTGCTTGTCAATGCCATATAGTTTGAAAACTTTCTCAAAGGCCTACTCTCCTTGAACTATCTCTTGGGAGCCTCAACATGCTCCTAGCATCCCTCAATCTCTGCTCAAACCATTTGGGTCTCCTGACAGAACTGGAAGGAGCTAACTCCTCCCCACCTAAAGGCTGACTTCCTTAACTTGATGTTTGTGAACTCTGTTTTCCCTTCAGAGCCACCTGCTCCTCGTTCTCTGCCACTGGTGCTAACTCATGAGACTTCCTAGATGCCATGTTCTTCTCGAATTTAACATCTTGACTCATCACTGTCTTTTGCTATGTTGGCATTAAGATCTTGTAAGCCTTTGAGGTCTCGTTGTACCCCACAAACACACCCTTCTCTCTTGAAGTCTCAAGCTTCGTCCTCTTCTCCTCAAGCACATGGATTAGACTGGACAACCAAAGATCCTCAAATGTCCTATCTCTGGTTTCACTGTTGTGAATGCCTCCTCAGGAGTCTTGTCCTCCAATATCGTGTGAGGACTCCTATTCTGCAAATAAACTGTTGTGTTACATGTTAGATTTTCACAATTTAATTCAAGATTATCTAGGATCTTATTTGAGAGAATAACATGCACAACAATTCAAACACAAGAGACAAGAGACACAAAGAATTTCATCGGGGAAACCGTAAAGGAGAAAACCCCGCAACTTCCTCAGAGATAGAATGAGCAACAATACAGTAAACCCCAAAAGTAGAAATGGTCTCCAGTAGCTTCTCTCTTCTTCACTTGTGCGAACTTGTCCTCCTACTCACTTATGCGAACTTGATGAGTGAATGAATGAATGATACAAATGAGAGAGGCACCCTCTCTATTTATACTTTATCTTTCACTTGACTTTTACCCAACTAGGTCGGCCCCTAGTTGTACTTGACTGGGCCCACTTCTCTAGGAGAGTCTAATAACCCATAAACAACTTAACTCTGGGGTCTAATGCCCCGACATACAAAGGAGGGTTACCTCAATGACTTTACGTGTCTCAATTACAATAAAGACTCTCCCGACCGGAGGAATAAACATCTCCGTCGGAGGTACAATAATAAAATATAAATACAATATAAAATATACAAGTGAATATCTTCCGACAATTACATTAACATTACATGCCTCTACCCAAAGAAACATAGGCAGTCCTTGATCATGAATCATAGCCTTTGTAGTACTGATGATGGATCGATTCTTTCTCTTCGCAACCCCATTTTGCTATGGTTTGCATGAGACTATCTTCTCCCTCTTTATTGCATCCTCCTTGCAGAAGTCCTTGAAATCATTTGAGGTGTAATCTCCCCCGCAATGTTATCAGAACTGGACCGGTGATTGAACCAACAGAGCCCAAAATCTGAACCGGACCGGTGATTGAACCGACAGAGCCCAAAATGTGAACCGGACCAGAAACTGGAAAAAAACCGGTCGACCAAAAAATACATAAACTATTCATATTGTGTAAAAAGCATATATATTCATGTGCATACATATGAATCCAAACCATTAATACACAAATATGCAAAGTTTATCATATATATAGCAAGTACGGGTGCAAATTACCAAAATAGCATTGAGTGCAATACATCTCTGAAGTTTTGAACCAAACTACATCAATAAAGAGGCTCTAAATGGCCCTTAGAGTCCAAAAAATGAGCAGAGTATGGATCGACCAGTTCCGTATGGAACCGACCGATTCACAGCCGGTCCAAATCATTTTCCGGTTCAGGCACCTAACCGGACCAGTTGGGCCTGCGAACCGGTCAGACTGATCGGTTTTACCGGTTTCGGTTCGGTTCCGATAACACTACTCCCCCGTTATCTGACCTCAAGACCTTGATCTTCTTACCTATCAAGTTCTCCACCTAAGCATTGAACTCCTGGAATCGACTAAAGACTTCATCTTTGGTCGTCACAAAGAAGATTAAGGTTTTCCTAGAAAATTCATCAATGAACGCCACGCAGTATAAGATTCAGGTTTTCCTAGAAAATTCATCAATGAACGCCACGCAGTATAAGATTCAGGTTTTCCTAGAAAATTCATCAATGAACGCCACGCAGTATCATGCTCCGTGCACAGATAGTACGAACATTGAACGACACACATCTGAATGAATAAGATCCAAGATCCCCTTGGACCTACTCCCAATGCTTGGAAAAGAAGTCTTGACATTCTTGTCAAGTGCACACCCTTTGCATACTCCGTGTTGCTCAACACTAAAATCTGGAAGACCAATGACAATCTCACTCAGAATCAACAACGTCCTGTAATGCAAGTGTCCCATCCTCCTGTGCCAAAACTCGGACAAGTTGTCACTGTCATGTACAAAAGCCTGAACAAGCTTTCCTTGCAACATGTATAAGTTGCCTTCTCTAACCCTAATCCGCACTGTTGTATCAGGGCTAGCTCCCTCCGGATGTGAGTACTTTCCCTCTCTAAAAGATAACGACAGAACCCTATCCTTTATAATTGAGACTGAGAGCAAGTTCTTCTTTAGTCCTGGTACAAATAACACATCCTAGGCATTGAACAAACCTCTTGAATCAAGCTAGAACGAAACTGTTCCCTCTCCCCCCATTGCATACTTGGCATCATCACCAAGCTCCACATGAATCCCTAATTTTAACTTTGTCAATCTGCTGAATAGCTCTTGTGCTTTTGTCATGTGACGAGATGCACCACTGTCCAAGTACCATGCACTCCGAGCAACTGTGGTGGTAGAAAGGCAAGAAACTAGTGAGAAATCACTCTTGAACTTTGTTGCAAACTCAGTCAACCGAGTCTCTGTAGATGCTGCTACCTGCTGTGTCTTTCCCTTTCCCTTCTTCTCCGGACACTGAGATGGATAGTGCCCATTCTTGTGGCACACGAAACACTTGATTTTACTCAAATCTTTATTCTTTCTCGATTATTAGGCTTCCCCGTCATTGTTACCCTTCTTCCTAGAACTCTTTCCTTTGCCCTTCTGTGTCTTGCTGAGAAGGGCCAAGTTCTTTTTGCCATTTTTTTGCTTGTGAGCTTTGGAATCCTCTTGAGTCTCCTCTTGGATACAATCGTCCCAAAGCCTCTCCCAGGTGGGGAGTTTCTCTCGTGCATAGAGTCCTTTTACAAATGGTTCCCAATGCATGGTGAATCCATTCAACGCCACTCAGAGGAGCTTTGCATCATCTACTTTCTCCCCAATGGCTGCAATTTGATCACATATCAAAGTGATCTTCATGAGATAGCTGGTAACATTGTTTGATCTTGCCATTTGGACATCCCTAAACTTATCTCTCAAAATCATCTTCTTGTTCATGTTATCACTTTGGAGTAAATCTGTCAAAGCTTTAAACATGTCTCTGGCCAATGTCTTCTTTGCTAATGAGGAATCAAGTGATACTTCATAGTGTCTATGATCACTCTTTGGTCTTTGATGTCCTTCTTCTCATGCTGCCAAATCAGCTGGATCTGTCAGTTTAGGAATAACCTTTAATGTATAATCCCAAAGGTCACGTTCCTTGAAAAGCAATGTAACCCTTGCTTTCCAGGGCAAGAAGTTAGATGCCCCATCTAACTTGTCTTCAAATCTAACACTGGTTGCTGCCATAACTAGATCTCAACAAAATAACTGCCATGTGCTTATTCCTTCAAGCACCCGCCAAGATTTGTTGCTGTAGATTATAGATCTGCTCCCTCTTTAGAGTGGTAGCTCTGGTACCATGTTAAATTTTCTAAACCCCAGGTTTAGACAAACAAACTCCTAGTGATTTTCTTTTCTCAAATATTAATTTCCACTCATTGATTTATTTGCATTGTTGGAATTAATTAACTAAAACCCAAATATCGGAAGTGATTTCAATGGAAAACATATATACTCAAGAAAATAACAAACATAGAATTTCTGCCTGTCAAATCAACTTTTCATACTATATATTCCAAGCCTACAAGGGCTTCCTTACTGGGAAAATGGCCTGAGAAAATACAATAATCAAACTTGGCAAAATGCCCTTGCTCCAACCTGTAAATATGCACAACAAACCCCTGGTACTCATTGCTGTGCCGCACGACCTGTATGACGCTACTATACTACCTGTATGAATTGTATGGTCGCATCTACAACTAAAAGTTTGCTCGTAGAGGCGTGCCCTACGAACTAATAGCCCACGGTTCTATCTGCACAACCATGCCCTGCAAACTGATATCCCATGTCTCTATTCGTATGATCCTCGCTACGACTTCCGTATGATCTGTATGGACTGTGATTTACTTGGACCTCTACCTTACTGGTATAGTCCCCTTGGAAGATTCCTGACTACTGGTGCCCTTCTCTCTCTGCCAAATCTGGAAAGGAGAAAGTCCTTCTCTCCAACTCAATGCTTGAGTTTCTCTCTTGTTGGCGTTGTGTCTTCTCCTCTCACCTTGGATGCCTTTTATACTATTGGGATGAACCAAAGCCTTAACTTCAATGGTTGAGATTATATCTCACTCACTTGAGATCAATAGTTGAGATTCATTTAATGAACTTAAATCACTAATGTTCATGAGAGGTACTAGTGACGATTTCCATAAGTAAGACACTAACTCATGGAAATACTTGTCCGAGCTACGAACATCAACAATCCATTGATCCTAGAATACCATGCTCTTGGTGCCTGCTTGAGTCCATGCAAGGTCTTGTTGAGCCTTCACACATAGGACTCCTTCCCATTGATCTCAAAACCTTGAGGTTGCTATATGTACACTTCTTCCTCAATTATCCCATTGAGGAAAGCTGTCTTCACATCCATTTGATGCATCCTCCATCCCATAATGGAAATTAAAGGCATCAATGCTCTAAAGGAAGTGTAATTGGCGATTGGAGCAAAAGTCTCCTTGTAGTCCACTTCCTCTTTATGGGAGAACACTCTCGCCACAAACCTTGCTTTGTACTTCTCTTTGCTGTCATCTGTTGCATGCTTGATACTGAAGAGCCACTTGGAAGTAACTACTGATTTCCCCTCTAGTCTATGCACAATGTCCCATACAACATTTTTCATGATGGAGCTGTATTCCTCCATCACGACATCCATCCAAGCCTAGTAATTGATTGCCTCCTAAAAAATGAAAGGTTTGGAATCTATGATCCTTCTCATCAACGCCATGTAGTTTGGAAACTTCTTCGGAGGTCTACTTTCCTTGAATGTGCTCCTAGGAGCCTCAACATGCCCTTGAGCATCCCTTAATGTTTGAGTGAACCATTGATGTCTCCTGACAGAATTGGTAGGAGTTGGTGGCTTCTCCTCTGCACCTGAAGGTTGCTACCCCGAACTTGAAGTTGTTTGGTGACCCTGGCTCAACCTTCAGAGCTTCCTTCTCCCCATCCTCTAACACTGCAATGGGCTCATGAGACTTCCTGGATGCAAAGTCTTCCTCAAACTTTAAATCCTTGCTCATAGTTATCTCTCTCCCCTGGGATATAGATCTTGTAGGCCTTTGAAGTCTCACTATAACCAACAAAGAAACCCTTCCTACTAGAGGGCTCCAACTTGGTGCTCTCCTTGACTGGTATATGGATTTAAATTGGACAATCGAAGATGCAGAAATGGCTCACGTCTGACTTCACACTAGTGACTGCCTCCTCTAGTGTCTTGTCCTCCAAAATCATGTGAGGACACCTGTTCTAGATGTAGATTGTTGTGTTGCATGTTTCTTCCCATAGAAACATTGGCAAATCCTAATCATGTATCATGGCCTTAACAACCCCTATGATGGATTGATTATTCCGTTCCGCAACCTTGTTATGCTGTGGGTTGTACAGAACAATGAACCGCCTCTTGATTTCGATATCCTTGCATAAATCCTCGAAATCATTGGAGGTATATTCACCCCATTGTTTGATCTAAAGACATTGATCTCCTTCCCTGTATGGTTCTCCACTAGAGCTTTGAACTCTAGAAACTCGCTAAAGACCTCATCCTTGGTCTTTAGAAAATAAATCCATGTTTTCTGAGAGAAATCATGAATGAAGGAAACATAGTACATGTTTCTTGTGATTGATGCTATTGACATTGGTCAACACACATTTGAATGCGCTAGGTCTAGAATCCCTTTAGATTTGTGCTCACTACTTCGAAAAGTAGCCTCGACATGCTTGCCAAGTGTGCACCCTCTACATACACCCTGCTACTCAATGCTAAATTTTGGAAGACATGTGACTATCTCCCTTAGTATATGTAGCTCACTATGATGCAGGTGCCCCATCCTCTTGTGCCATAACTTGCACAAGTTAGATGTGTTATCCACTAGGGATCGAATAGGCTCACCTTGAACATGTATGAATTGCCTTCCCTAACCTCCATCACTTGAGTTGATCCTGTGCTAAGCTCCTTCGACCTAATAAGGATTTGCTCATTCTTAAACTATAGAGCCCTTATATTCCATGAGTGAAATTGAAAGCAAATTCTTCCTGAGACCTGGAATGAACAACACATCATGAAAGTCTAAAGAGTTATCTTACTGGAGTTGGAAAGGACTGGTACCAGCTCCTGTTATTGGATACTTGGCATCATCACCAAGCTTGACTTGAACTCTTGAGACGTGCTCTTTTAGGCTTGAAATAACTCCTATGTTGATGTCATATGCCTAGATGCTCCACTGCCCGCATACCAAGCATTTTTCGAAACCATGTTGGAAGAAATGCGAGATGCCCTCGAGAAATCCTTCTTGAACGTGGAGGCAAACTCGTTCATCTGAGTTTCAGTCGAGGCTGTTGCTTCCCTTTACCCTTCTTTTTCTCTGGACACCGTGATGCACTTGGAGGGAAACTCGTTCATCTGAGTTTCAGTTGAGGCTGCTACTTGATGTTGCTGCTGCTTCCCTTTACCCTTCTTTTTCTCTGGACATTTTGATGCATAATGGCCGTGCTTATGACATATAAAGCTCTTGATTTTACTCAATTTCTTCTTCCTTCATTGTGAGGCTGACTCCTTGCTCTTTACCTTACTCTTGCTGGTCCTTTACATTTTCCCTTCTTTGTTTGTTAAATAGGGCATGGTCATTGTCACCTCCTTGTTTATTGGCCTTTGAGTCCATTTGAGTCTCCTCTTGGATATAGTCATCCCACAATCTTTCCCATGAGGAAAGATTCTTCCAAGCACAAACACCTTGGACAAATGTTTCCCATTGAGATGGAACCTGTTACCAATTGAGTTGCACTTCAGTTGGATTTCTAGAGAGCCGCCAGTGTTGCACAATTACTTGTGCTTATCAGAGTTCAGAAGTTCCAAATTAGGCCTTTTCTGGGCTCCTTTTTTCATTTTTGTAATGTATGACCATGCCCCACGGGGTTTGTAATAAAGTGTGCTAGCATGGTGGTCTTTGAGTGACTCAGTTCCCTAGGACTTCACAACCAAAAAAGGTATTCCAAGGGGTTTTTTCCTTTGTCAATTATGCTTTACCTTTAGCCAAGTATAATCGATGAGTTTTTCTCCTACACCTCCAAAGCTGGAATGTCCAAAATTGGTGGTAAGGCCTTGGGGTTCATTAGAGTCCATTTTATAACATATATAAACATGCTAGACACTAATATAGAGTCATATGGTCATATACTAGGTCCCTAGGTGGTTAAAATCAACTTTTAATTTTTTATTTTATTTTTGTGGCCGTGGACAAATTTTTAATTTTTATTAAAAAAATTATTTTTTCAATTAATTAAACCATTTTTCTTGTGGTTTAATTGAAAAAATTCAAAATGTAATAATTAAGTGGTTTGTGGGTGGATTTTGATAAATGGAGGCTCATTTTCTAAGCCAGAGCACCCATTTAACCCATAAACCCACTTTTCCTAAGTTTTGAGTAAGTATTTATCTCAGAAATTGATATTTACTCAAATTCTCCAAAAAAGACAAAAAAATGTAAAAAAAAGACATATTTATTAATAAAAGGACAAATTCCTAAAACAATGGAGCATGTCTGGAGTTGAACTGAGCTTCAACTAAAGTGAATGGATAGTCAAGACCAAGTTAACTGAGCTCCGAAATAGACAGATTCCATCAAGCTGATCAAGTTCTAGTTAATCTCTTGGGAAATGCACCCTCTCTCTGCATGGGCGACTTTGCTTGATGGAGGGTGGAGATTTGATGTGATAATCTCAAGGTAGAGGCTACTAACTAGCTCTAGAGGTGGCGCAATATCATTTGCTTGGCATTCAATCAGAGATTAGTCAACATTTAGATCAGTTCGAGTTAACTCATCAGTCAAAGGAAGTCGCCCTCCTTAGGGATTTGTGCCCTACTTTGCATGGTTTTAGTTATTTAAAGGAGGCTTTTGCTCCCTTGTATGCATTTGAAGGTGGAACCTCTGCTCCTATATGTTGTAATATTTTTCTAAGTATTGAGTAATAAAAGAAGGCTTTGGAGGCTAGTCCTGATGTGTTATGTGGAGGCTTGATGTACCAAGTTTTGTATATGAGGTAATTTGTATTGATTTCATATGTTTTGTATATTGTTGAGATAGATCTGTTTTTGAAGAGAAATTAGTTTCAAGAAGAACATCAGGTAATACTTTATAGATTAGTTGTTGTTGTTGAATGGTAGAAGGATTAATAGGGATATATAGATTCTTGTTTGAACTTATATATATATATATATATATTTTTTAATTTGCATACACAAATATCCTTGTACAAGTGTTGTGAGATCTTTTGCAGGTAACTTACGCTGGAGGAAGTAACAAGCATGTTAGCTTGCCCATCTTCCAGTGCCTTTGAACAAAGCTCTATCTCTCCGGTCCATTAGGGGAACAACTCCATTTCCCAAAATTAGTGCTCAAACCCCCACATGTTCAACTTCTAGATCCAAAAAATCTTCATCTATTTCGGTTACCTTCTTCTTATTTAGATCTTGCATTGAAAGTTTCTTTTACAAGTAGATCTAAATTAAATTTTACAAACTAATAATTAGAATTTATTTGATAATATAGATCTATGTTGTTATTTCTCTATTTTTTGCAAGTTTTAAAGTAGATCCAAGGCAAGATAGAGCGTTTTACAAAGTTTCTTTTATCAAGCAAATTAAGTGCTTAGACATTTACTTACCATCTCTTAAAGAGGTAAGCAAAGATCCTAAGAAGGCAAGCTTTCTAGCTTGCCATAGTTATTTACTTCATTTGTTTTCGCTAGTATTTCATTTAATTTTTAGGCATATTTTGCAAGTGTGGCCAAATCACTTTCTAAGTGTTTTTGGCCATTACATGATAAAAAGAGCTCGCTGGTTTTTTTTGCATGTATAGCAGGTTTGTAATTAAAATTTAATTAAAATTTGATTTAGAGGCTTCCGAGGTCATCCGGAAAGCAGTTTTTATTCACTAGTTGATCTAGTCTTTGTTAGGCAATTTTGTAGTATTGCCAGAAGCACTATTAAAGTGTTTTTGGCCATTTTATATGATATACTAAGCTCGCTGGTCCGTTTTGCATGCCTAGCAGGTTTCAATAATAAAAAGCTAAAAGATTCGGATTGAAAGCACCCAGGATCATTTGGAGAACCTCTTTCAAGCACTTTCACTTTCTATCTTGTACTGTAAACTGACTTGTTCCCTAATGATAGAGGGAAAGCAGTAGTTCTCCAAATATCTTGATTCTAATAAAAAATAAAAAGAGCTCAACAGGCTATTTTAGCACCTGCCCCCATCCCCCTTGAGGGATTCGCGTCGTTTTTTTAATTTTTTTAATTTTCTTTGTTTAGATTAATTCCATTTAAGCTTTAGTAATTAAACAACAACACTCAAGCACACAACGTCCTCCAAGGACCATTTTTCAATCGCTTTATCTTTTATGCTTATGTGTTTTCAACAATACAATTGTTCTTAAAATAAATCCTAAAATTTATCACCTTGCTTTCCCGAAGTACTGCACCATTCTATGGTGTGTGGAAAAGAGACTCTTGGGGTGTAGCATAGTCTTAACCATCCACTTCACATTTTTAATAAAATAAACCAACGCTCCAAGCCTGAAGTATGCTGTTGACCGCTACAGCATAGTCTGAACAGTTGGGTCAATTAGAAAAAGGGTGTAAGGCACTTAGCTTTAATAGGAAAATCCAATCGAACCAAACTTTAAGAATTCGGGAGGTTGCGTGGGTGGACACCATAGAGTCAAAAGGCTACTTTAACAAGGTTCATCCTCGCCTTGTTGGACACTTGGTAAAGCCGCTATAGCACTCAGTTCAAGAGGTTAGGCTTCTTTTGGGCCAAACCAAGAATTAACTTATTCCTCTAATACCCATTAATAAATCTAAAATAAACCAACAAACCTCTTGCAATACTTTCACAACACTACACAACAACAATCGCACTTATACATTTTTGGCACTGGTCTTTCATTTTCATGCTTTAAGTTTCAAATATAAAAATGTCGTGAATGCTTATCTATCATGTGTGGTGTTAATTAATTAATTTCGTTTGCAAATGATTCTTTGTTGTATTATTTTTCCATCTTATCATTTCAACTCCTAGATTAGACTTTAAATTGTTTTATAGTTTTAAAACCTTAAATTAATTTCACAGGGACCACCCCCCTTGGCTTCACTAGGAGTAAGCCTAGACGGAGGAGTCAAGTAATCAAGTGACATCACTTGACTATGACTTGTCCCCAAGGACACACTGAGCAGCTTGAAGGTTTCCTGCCGCGTTTCCCCCAGGTGTGTATTAGGTGGCAACATAACCCATTCAGTCCCTGATTCACTAGCTGTTTGTCTTCAACCTTCTCTCCAACTGTTGTAAGTTGATCACGAATCCATGTGACCTTCATTAGGTAACTGGTGATGTTGTCTAATCTTGTCATCTCTACATGTCTGAGTCCATTATGCAATATCATCTTCATGTTTATGTTCTCTCTGGTAAAGGCTAACCAAGGCATTGAACATCTTTTGCACCATCTTCTTCTCAAATATATGAGGGATCAAATGATCCTATAGCATCCATGATCATTTGCTTGACTTTCACTTCTTTCTTGTCGTGAACTACTAAAGCCTTTGCGGATTTGTCGATGTAGTTACTATATCTTTGATGATATCCCAAAGATCATTCTCTTCTAATAGAAAAGTTGTCTTGACTTTCAATGATAGGAAATTCAAGGCACCTTCCAATCTGTCCTCGAATTTGAGGCTAGCTGATGTCATATTTGATCTACAAACAAACTCCCAAAATTGAAAAGCACTACCTCTGAAACCCTCTAACTGCTGGTCCTCGTTCTCTGCAGTTGGTTCCAGTAGTTGTTTCTGACAATTGATCTATTATCGTAAACTCTTCAGATCCTCTCAATCAAAGAAGCTCTGATACCATGTTAATTTTCCCAACCCTCCGTATGTTATCAACTAAACAGAGTTGTTATTTAATTGCAGAAATTTAATTCTTAACATAGCAATAATCATACATATAGCTGGAAAATAAACAACAAAAGCATAAACACAGTACATAGAAAGTTATTTCAAATTAACTTTTCATTAACAATTCAACGCTCACAAGGAAACCTCCATAGCTATAGAACTAACAGTTGTAAGGTACACCCAAACAAAACAGATTTGCATACTTATTGAGGAGAAATCTGCCTGCCAAAACTGATAAACTGCCTGCTAGTTGCTGCTTGTCTGTACAACTGTACAGACCTGTTTCAAACTTTCATATAACTGTATGGATCTATCTTGTATGAACCTGCCTGCTGTTCTCTGCCTTATTGCTGACTCTAGCTCCTCTCCGGTGCTCTAACTTTGCTCCACAAATGATAAATCACCTCCAAACAAAACTTCTCTTTGAGTGAATAATGAAATGTGTGTTAGCCCTCTATCTTGACCTGGCTTTACACTTGACCTAAAACCCTAATCTACCAAAACCCTAGTCTCACAGTGAGATGTATTGTTGAGATTATTTTGAATCACTAATGTATAAGAATACACTTTATTAGACTCAACAACTAAATATAAGACTCACTTTATTACTAAAGTGAATTACAAAATAGATTTGACTCGAACTACTTCCAAGATGTTTGACACTAATCTTATGCACAAGTTCCTGTCTGAGCTACAATCTTCAACACAATTTTGTATAAAAAGCAATATTTTGTCGACATAAGGAAACAGAAAAGAATGTTACAATATACACTATGCTTAGTGAATACCAACCCTAATTATACAAGTGGTAGCCTTTGAGATGGCATTTAACAACTTCTAAAGCCCAATGGTTATTTCTATGTGGATAGAGGGTTGTGTTGGTCAACGGGTAGGTTTGGCAGTGATAAAGATGGCCTTTGGAGGATAACCCTCTTGCTGATTTCATATGCACTTTGGCCTTTTTGAAACACCCGATACCCTATGCAGTGTTGACCACCTGAGTAATATTTCTCTGTTGTTGATGCACTAGTTCCAGACAGAGGTGCATGAACATTAGTTGTGATTTCTCAACGGTGACTCTAACTTGGTGGATTAACCCTTTTTGTGGTTGTTGTGGCGACTAGTTCTCTGTAATGCGATATATTTGACAAAATGATAGACAGTAGGCCAATAATTTTTATTAGCTGTGGTATCTTTGAATTTTCATTGCAGACAGTTTAATCTTATGGCTGAGGTTCCAGAGGGCAGCTTCTATCTTGCAAATTTGGTGGTTCAACTACAGATGCAGGGAGTGACAGTAAACACCAGAGAAAACCTTTATGCAGGTGGAATTTTTAGCATCTGCTTCCTGTGGAAGCAATCTCTGATATCTGTGAATCAGTGTTTAAACCCTTAGTAGTTCTATACCAGTGGATAGTTGGCTCTGGAAGGTGTCTCTGATACCACTGTAATGAACCAAATGGTTCAACTGAGCATCCATTGAAAGAGTGTGAAGACTCATATATAATGTTAGAAGGAAAAATATAAACAATAATATAAGATTAATTTGAAAAGTGATGATTACAATCTTTGGAGTATAGGTTATTTATATACGTGAAGGGGCATGATGAATAGTTGGGACTTGTGACTCTTAGTAACTAGGTTTATTTAGGCCTAATTAAATTCATTACAGGCATGAGCATTTGTCAACTGTTGCAACTAGCTATAAGATTTACTTATAGTAATGAACTCAGGTCTGGACTTATTTTTAACCAGCTATTATGGTCACTGACATCATTATTTACCATACTTAGAACAGATAGACAATAGCATTCTACTACTATGAACGGCAATAACAATGATTGATAAACATTAGCAATGTCACATGAGGCTTATGGACAAAAGTTAGTGCTTCTCCACAAGAACTCCCACATTTATAAGGTATTTGTATGCTTACGAGTTACAACAAACTGAAGTTTCTAGAACACTTTCCTTACATAAATTATCTTAGAGCTTATTAATAAGCCTAAAGTCTAAAACTGTAGACAATGTTGTATGCTAGATGGATTACATTAAATTTTATTTATTTATCTGACATCAGAACAAATGTGTGAAGTGAATATTGTGACAAAATTATCTATATTTATCATTCATAGTGATTTACATGTTAATTCTTTGTTATAAAAGCTTACTTGCACATCAATTCTGCAGGGGTTGCAGGTGGTACAGCTTCTGGAAAGACTACAGTTTGTGACATGATTATTCAGCAGCTTCATGATCATCGTGTCATTCTTGTTTATCAAGTAATTCCCGTTCTCTTTCATGTCTTCAACCAGAATATAGTTCCCTGAATTGATATCTTTTACAGTAAAAATGTTTGAGGATTAAAAAGGGCACAGGTATTTATAGGAACGTGGGAGATATGTCCTGAGCCTGGTTGCCTTAATTTTTGATCTTGATATGATATGCCCAGCTTGCTGTTTGATAGAAGATCTGCTTACTGACCTCTTGACAATTCCCGGAGATTTTGCAGAAATCTGTTCCTTTTTTTCTGCCCGTATAGTTTATTAATTACAATTTCTTCCATCTGTGGTTTGGTTCTGAATCTCTGATGCTTCCATTTTTGATGATCTCCTTTCTTATCTATAAGGCATTCGATTTCATCTTCCCAAGCTTGCTGCAAGCATAGGCACACACATTTCACAGTCCAGACTCCAGGCAAATGATGTTCACCTTGGGATACACGAAGAGAAATAGCATCCATAGAAACCTAATTTTAAATAGATGCAAGCATTCCTTAAGAACATGTATGAAGTTCTAAAATCACATTAACCAAATACACATGATTTGTTTGAATGTTCTTTAGAATTTAGGACAGTTTAAATTCATGAATTTGCTTATAATGGCTACTCTGACAAGATGGTCGTCTATGGTAAACAACTAGTTAAGATGCATTGCACATGTCCATAATGAAATCTCCATGGCCTAAACAAAATGTTCATGTATATAATACTAGACTTCAGCTGATTGGCTTTCATTAGACAGCTTCTTTTTGTCATTATGGTCCACTTCCATTTCACGTTCTGTTTTATTCTTCAATCTACAGTGCCTGGACTCTACAGGAGGCTGCTTCCTGGACATTGTTTGAGGGATTGCAGTTTGGAGTCTGGACTAGGGTTTTCTTGGGAACTATGCAGGGCTTCTGTCCCTACCTTTATGGGGCTAGTGTTGGCAGTGATGCATAAACGTACCACTTCAAGAGATGAGCCATTTGTTGACCATTTTTGGGTCCTTGTTGGAAATAGATTGAACAAGTCCAAAAGGTTTAGAATTTCTGTTACATTATATGGTAAATGAATACTAAGAAAAGTTTCCCATTGTTATCACAACAACTCTTCTTCTCACTTCAGACCGGTTATCCACTGGTACATGGTGGGTAACCCTACAAAAGGCATTATGATACTCTTAGAATATAAGGGATGGAGGATTGCCAAGACCAATGCCTATCCCATGGGTGGAGTCAGGATCAACAATCAAGAGGGTTTGAACTTGTGTGGAAGAAGGCATAGCTAGGCTGTTATAAACATGTTTTAACTTTTAACTAATTGCAAGTATTTGCTTCAATATGCAGAAAATTAAAGGAGGGCCCTTCCAAAGGAGCTCCTCGGAACAAGTACAAAACCAGCCAAGCAATAAAGTGCAACCATGAATAATTAAAGGACAGTCACATATGAAACCATAAATGAAGTAGACGAGTAGGAAGCCTTCTTTATAGAACGAACAACCAACATTACATCATCCTAAAATTGTGATTTCATCCAATAATCAAGAGGGCCTAAACCTACCACACTTAACCTTTAAACCCTGCTGCCTTAAAAATAGATTGAACAACCCTAATCGAGACATTACAACAGCAAATATCATTCAATAAATACAATGATTACATCAAGATGAAAGGGGGGTTTTGCTGATGTTTCTCCATGGTTACAACATTGGGCAACATTCTGTAGACATTCTCCTAGAGAGGTCATGAGAAACGACCAATGGTTGGTAGAGGATGGTCCCTGGGGTAGCCTTGATTAGTCATGAGAAGCGACTAACAGTAAAAGGCTCAAGATGCTTACTTTGAGAAAGAGTGCTTTGAGAAGGAAGCTTGAGGTCACATTGCATTCTTCGAGGAGTACTCCGAGGAGTGATCTATTCCATATTAGAGTGAGTTGAATTGTTTATTTTGATAGGAGATTTTATACCCTTGCCATATATACAAGTCTAATCTAATGTTGAATTTGACAGAGGCTCTAAGAAGTGTCCAGGACTTCTTAGAGTGGGGTCAAATCAACATTAGAGCTCTATGGGTGAATTTGATCTACATGTGAGGAGATGTACATCAACAAGGAAAGCTTTTCTATGATGAAGAAATAACCAAGAAGTCAAGTCAACCATTGAAGAAGTCCCAGAAGAAAATTGAAGACAAGAAGAGAAGTCGAAATTAAAGATAAAGATCAAAAGTAGCAGATCGACCCTATCAATTGTACAAGTCGGCCTCATTGAGGAAAAAGTCAAGTGGATTGAAGAATATAAATAAAGTGCTCTCGCACTTCATTTCTCATCATCACAACACCTCTTCTCTCTCCACCTGTGCGCACTTGTTCAAGGAAGGCATAAAAAGGAAAGAAGGAAGCAAATCTTGGGTTCTACTTCTTATCATCTGTTGTGGTTCGCCATTCTTCCCGAGAGGCTCACTAGGGTTTCTTGTGCAAGAAGAGCACATTCTCATGTGCTAGGGTTTCATCTTCATGAATGGTATTGTAATTGAATTGGATTAATTTCTTCTAAGAAAAGTTGGCTGGGTTTTCTCCCTGTTGGGTTTCCCAAGATAAAATTTTGTGTCTCTTGTGCATGGTTATCTTTCAGTGATCCTTGTTTTTTTCTTAATTTCTGCTGCAAATGAATGGTGATATTTCTTTCAAGTGTAACTGTGGAATGAAATGAATGCTTGAAAGATTTGAAAATTTTTACTGCTAAGTTAAAATTCAACAGGTTTCACCTCAACCCTAACATCCTGGAGCCAAACCTACCCTTCTACAAGATTATTCCAACAGGTTTGTGTTAAATTTCATACATTCATAGCATAAAACATAAATGCATTAGCAAGATCACTAGAAGTAAGATAAAGCACAAAACAACAACACAGAGTTTACCCTGGGAAACCCAAATGGGAGAAAACCCAGCAACCTTCGCAAAGAGATGATAATTCTGAGATCATAGTACAAATGAAGAAAGAGAAAGTGTGGAAATGTTTTCCACAAGTAGAAACCCTAGAAATCAGCCTCCTCCTTTAGGTGATGCAAAATTCTACTCTCCCAAGTGATGCGCCCATCTCAAGTGTGAGAAGTGAATAAATGAGGAGCACTAACCTCATATTTATACAAGTGCTGAAACCAGAAAATCCCTTATGGGCCGACTTGTCTTGGGGGCAATAAATATTTTATTTTTATTCTTTTTTATTAATTCCTTTTGCACCCCAAGGCATACATTGATTCTTTCATGTGTTTACATAATTGATTACATAAGGTTCTTCATGTGTTTACATAATTGATTACATAAGGTTCTTCTCCCTTAGGAGGTATAAATAAGTACAATGAAAGTACAATACAATATAATGAATAATATCTTTCGAAGTTGTACAAAATCCAACACTCCCTCTCAACGAGGAAGGTATTCTTCGGTCTTCATCAACATCACGATCATTTGGGTTTCATCTTGTACTCTACTCTGTTTCCATCATCTCTATGCATACTGAAGGTTGTCCACACAGTCTCAGTGTATCATCTTCACCAGTCCTTCGGTGAGTCCAGGAGAATCACTCGATCCTAGATTTCAGGAGAATCTCTCAATCCTGAATATCTGTGACATCCTCAGTAGTCCTTCGGTGAGTCCAGGAGAATCACTCAATCTTGGATATCTGAGATAATCAGCTGTGCCATCTCTGCTATACAATTTGCTACCTGTCTGTCTCATCTGCCGATGGGGTCCTCCCATACCTGGCTGAGATCTCAGACGAGCAAAAGGGCACGACCATCTACTGACTGTCCTACTCTTCTGCCTATGGGATTTCTCCCATATCTGGCTGATTATCTGGACTGTAGAGGCACCTGTGCAACCACACGACCAACTGCTCGCTGTCCTACTCACCTGCCTATGGGATTTCTCCCATATCTGGCTGAGTAACCGGACTGCAGAGGCACCAGTGTGAACCCGACCAACTGCTAACTGTCCTACTCATCTGCCTATGAGATTTCTCCCATATCTGGTTGAGTAACTGGACTGCAGAAGGTACCTGGGTGAGCCCGACCAACTGCTGACTGTCCTACTCATCTGGCTATGAGATTTCTCCCATATCTGGCTGAGTAGCTGGACTGCAGAAGGCACCAGGGCAAAGCAGGGCAAGCATCTCAATGTTATCTTTCCCTCTTAAGGAGGGATATGTTCTCTTCGACTCCACGTCTTCCGCGAAAGTATTCCAACTTCATCCTGGGAAGAGCCTCGGTGAGAACATCTGCAGTCTGGTCGTCTGTCGACACGTACTGTAACTCGACCACACCTTTCTGCACCATATCACGAATGAAGTGATATTGAATCTCGATATGCTTCGACCTGTCGTGAAATACAAGATTCACTGATATCTGCACACAGCTCTGGTTATCACAGTGAATCACGGTCGACTCTGGAATCTGGCCAAACAATCCTGCCAGAAGTTTACGAAGCAAAAACTGCTTCTCTAGCTGCTGTGCTAGCAACCATGTACTCGGCCTCTGCAGTACTGAGTGCTACCGAGTTCTGTTTCCTGCTGTACCAGGAAATAACCGCAGAACCCAAACTGAAGCAACATTCGGAAGTCCTCTTCTGATCTGCAACACATCTGGCCCAATCTGAGTCTGTAAACCCCTGCAATCTCAGGTCACTATTTGAAGCATATTTCAAACCATATCCCATAGTGCCACGTAAGTATCTGAGCACATGTTTTGCAACAATCAAGTGAATCTGCCTTGGTTCGAACATGGATTGACTGGCGGCATTCACAGCAAAACATATATCTGGTCTGGTGTTGGTCAGATACATCAATGACCCAATCAACTGGCGATACATGGTGGGATCAATCAAATCAGAATCTGAAGTAGAATCTCTCAACTTCTTCCAATTCGCATCCATCGGAGTAGTCATGGACTTGCATTCCAACATTCCGAATCTCTTCAATATGTCAATGGTATATTTTCCTTGTTCTAGGAAAATCTCTTTTTGCCTCTGCCATACTTCTAATCCCAAGAAGTAGTGCATCAATCCAAGATCTTTCATTTCAAACTCAGAGGCGAGATTCTTCTGACAGCATACAATGAGTTTCTCATTTCCAGTGAGAAACAAGTCATCAACATATAATATCAAGATCAGTGGCTCGTCATCTACAACCTTGTAGTAAAGGTTGGGGTTTGCATCACTCTTGGAAAATCCCAAGCTCACCAGGAATCCGTCTATTTGTCCATACCAAGCACGGGGTGCTTGCTTGAGGCCATACAGTGCCTTCTTCAGTTTGTATACATGAGACTCCTTTCCTTGGACAATAAACCCATTTGGCTGTTCGATGTAAACTTCTTCCTCAATAACACCATTGAGAAAGGCTGTCTTCACATCCATCTAATGCAACTTCCATCCCATAGCTGAAGCAATCGTGATAATGGATCTGATGGAAGTATATCGGGCCACAGGAGCAAAGGTCTCATCATAATCGACTCCCTCTTTCTGAGAGAATCCTCTGGCTACAAATCCGGCCTTGTATTTCCCATATGCTCCATGCTAAGTCTGTTGTGCCCATCTAGGTCTTTTCCAACCTACTCTAACATTTATGAGGATACCAACTGGATCAATGGAATCAATAGGTTCATCCTTTTCTGCTAACTCCCTCTTGAACTAGAGGGGGCGATGATCTCATCTCTTTTGGTTCTATCATTTCATCATCGATCTCCATGTCTGATCCTCTACCTTTCCTGACAGCTAATTCTTCTTCAAAGGTCACATCCCTATTGACTTCAATCTGTCTGGACCCTGGGATGTTGATTCTGTAAGTCTTTGAAGACTCACTGTATCCCTCAAAGGTTCCCTTCTTGCCTGAAGGTTCCAACTTGGGCACATGTATAAAGACTGGACAACCAAATATTTGAAGGTGGCTTACTTCTGGTTTCACTTCTGTGAAAGCTTCCTTCGAGCTCATCCTTCTAGGCCGAGAGTCATATTCCAAAAAGCTTCTTGCTGAACATCAACGGAATTCATAGGTCCATCGGAACAAGTATTCTCTTGTAGGCCAAATCACATGGTCTTTTCCCTACAAGTCAAATCCCGACTGATGATCAGAGACATTTTACAATCAAATGAAAAAACAAATAGTTTACATAGGCATCTTAGCTAATACTTTATCACAAATGAACATGTCTATCAAACACTTATGGGAATTATCTAGATGTCTGTTATCTCCACTAGACCATGCCATCAAGAGAGTGCACTACCCTAAGCATGTAGGAGGGAGATATCATCTAGACTAACTTCATGAAATGTTGTGTAGCTCATATGCATAATATAACAAGGTAAACTATATCAATTGTTCAATACATTAGATCTGCATATAAAAAGCATATAAGACAAAAACAGATCTATGTAAGCAAGAAAACAAAATACTTATCTCTTATTGTTTTGGTGTGTGGGCCCCCACTGCCTTCTTGTGGGAACCATAAGAGATCTATGTTCTTGCATTCTGGATCTTCTAGAAGAGGAACTCCGAACGATCATCACCCTTTTGCTTCTTGCGATGATGATCCTCCTCTACATCAACAGTTGAGGCTTCATGCTTCCCTTTACTTGAACTTCGACAGCTATTTGCGTAGTGTCCATATTTTCTGCACCTATAGCATTGAACTTGAGATATGTCCTTCTTCTCCTTTTGATCTGGGCGAGGACTTGGTCTCCTATATTGGTGCTTGAGTTTATGGAACTTCCTACCTTTTCCCTTACCCTTCGTGGCATGAGAAACAAAAGCTTGGTTCTCCTTATGTTGAGTGTCATGGCCATGGAGTCTTTGACGTGCTGCGATCCTTGTCTCCTCCTGAGAGCAATCTGCCCAAAGCTTGTCAAACTTTGGTAGTTTGGATCTACCACTTATGCTTTGGATAAAGGACTCCCATGATGGTGGAAGACCATTCAAGGTGTGGAGGACAAGCTCCTTATCGCCAATAGGATCTCCACTGGTGCAGAGCTTGTCTTTGAGTTCTGTGATCCTCATAAAGTATGAGGCAATGGATTCCGACTTTGCTATCTTCATGTTTGAGAACTGGTTTCTCAAAGTCATGGATACATTTAGGCTAGTGTGTTCAAACAGCTTCATAATGGCCTTGAACATTTTCCTAGCATTCTTCTTTCCTGAGATTTGAGGAACCAAGTGGTCTCTCATTGAATCCACAAGAATTCTTCTTGTTTTAGCATCATTCTTTCTCCATTGGGATTTATCCTCTTCGGCTTCTGGTTCAGGGACCTTCTCATTTACATATAGCAAGAGATCATTTTCTTCTAGGAGTAGAAGAACCCTAGACTTCCAGGAGATAAAGTTGGAGGCTCCTTCCAAACGATCTTCAACCTTCATCCCAATCATCTTGACTGCAGATCTGGTTCAGAAACCCTAGCAGGAGCTAGGTCAGAAATGAAAGTTAATAATTTGAGAAATTGAACCCATAGATAAATTCACCTTGCCAAGGAGAGTTGAATAAAGGGTGGGCTAGTCGAAATCTGTGGAGAGAAATGAGTTAAAACTGAAACCCTAATTCTGCTGCAGCCATAGAGTTCGGTCAAAAATTGAAAGTTCTCGGAATTGAATTCCGTCTTCACCAATGGATTTGTCTTGCCAAAAACGAAATTCCTGTGGCTCTTTTTCTTCAAAATGGTGGGTGAAGACTTCACAAGATGAAGCCCTAATTCCGGCAGGGTTCCGACAATGCTTCGGCAATGGCTTCTTCTAGAACTGCTCTGATACCATGTTAAATTTCATACATTCATAGCATAAAACATAAATGCATTAGCAAGATCACTAGAAGTAAGACAAAGCACAAAACAACAACACGGAGTTTACCCTGGGAAACCCAAATGGGAGAAAACCCAACAACCTTCGCAGAGAGATGATAATTCTGAGATCAGAGTACAAATGAAGAAAGAGAAAGTGTGGAAATGTTTTTCACAAGTAGAAACCCTAGAAATCAGCCTCCTCCTTTAGGTGATGCGAAATTCTACTCTCCCAAGTGATGCGCCAATCTCAAGTGTGAGAAGTGAATAAATGAGGAGCACTAACCTCATATTTATACAAGTGCTGAAACCAGAAAATCCCTTATAGGGCCGACTTGTCTTGGGGGCAATAAATATTTTATTTTTATTCTTTTTTATTAATTCCTTTTGCACCCCAAGGCATACATTGATTCTTTCATGTGTTTACATAATTGATTACATAAGGTTCTTCTCCCTTAGGAGGTATAAACAAGTACAATGAAAGTACAATACAATATAATGAATAATATCTTCCGAAGTTGTACAAAATCCAATAGTTTGTACTAGTAATTTCCAGCCATCAAATCAGCCCAAGAAAACAAAAGAAAATAAGAACCTCGCATTGAAATGCCTCTTAACTTCTTCCCCCCAAAATATCGTCAACTAATCTGGGAGGGGAACTCCCACACATCCAACCATGTCTGTAGCAAATGAATCCTAATCTTTCTACTTCACGAGATCCTTTTAGAGCATGTATTTATTATTCATTTGAGTTAACAATGCCACAAGGCATCTCCTCATGCAAAAAACTTTCAAGTTTCCTTCAAATATGTAGAAACTGCCTTGAACAAAGTGTTCTTGCCCTAAAGCTCCTCTCAATGGTGAAACATGCCTCCTTCAAGTTGTAATTGCTATTGAATTCCAAGGTTATTTTGCAGTGAGAGAAGAAAGATCCATGACAATGAAAAAAGGAACCATGCATTTTCAAGGGGGGTAACAAGTTATAACTAGTGTCATATGGGGATTGCAAGAGAACTCTAGAATATTTGTTGTACCTGCAATGTGATTCAAAGGCTTGGCTATCTGTTCCCACAAGGCATCTCCTCATGCAAAGATCTTTCCTTCAAATATGTAGAAACTATCTCGAACAAAGTGTTCTCACCCTAAGGTTCCTCTCAATGGTGGAACATGCCTCAAAATATGTAGACAGGGCCATGAACAATATGTCCTTATTCCCAGAGACCTCAAAAGGTGAAATATGCTACCAAATATGTGAAAATGGATTAAATAATGTATCCTTACCCCATAAGTTCTTCTCAAAGGGGAAACTTGCCTCCAAATATGAGGAATATGTCTCAAATAATGTTTAATTCCCCATAAAGTCCTTTTATTATGCTATTGAAGCCCTTTTTGCACCAAACGTCCCTCTTGCAAGGGGGAGATTCATGATCAAGGTGCCACATTGCTGCCTTGAAGTGGAATGTTAATCATCAAGTGATTTCCTTCCATCCAAACAATGATCCAAGCTAGGGTGTTCCTCCATTAGATCTTTCCTTTTTTACCTATCATGCCCCAACCCTCCTCCAAGCTAGGGCATCTCTGTTCTAGGTTGTATTGGACCCCTATCTTGCCATAAATCATACATTGGAGCCCAAATAAGGTAGGGAGTTCTTTTTCTAGGGATTTCTTGCTACTCATATCATCCATCAATATTGTTCCGAAAAAGCCTCCATCTAGTTGTAACTGGTACTAAATTCCAAGTGTTTTTGCTATGCTCAATGAGACAAGAAAGTCCCATGAAAATGCAAAAATGAACCATGCATTTTCAAGGGAGGTAACAACTAGCTCCATTTTGTGATTGCACTCTTTTGTGGGGTGCAAGAGAACTTTAGAATCTTTGTTGTACTTGCAAGGTGAATCAAAATGTTGGCTATCTGTGACGAGATAGATCTAAAACTTCACATCCTCGCCACCCAATACGAAGGTTTTCAATCTCAACTCATTACAAAAACTTGAGAATGTCCATCTAACTACTCAAGGGTGTTGAAAAATGTAGCTAGAGTAGGAGCTTCTTGCATAGGATAGGTGTGAACGTGTGAGAAGTAGTTCGAGACAACTTCTTAGTGACCACTTAGTCAAAGTGGGAAATAATACCATCCTATCTCATTGTTGAGATAAGGATGTGGTCGAGTAGCCTATCTCATTGTTGAGATAAGGATGTGGTCAAGTGGCCCATCCATGACATGATTAGAGAGGTATTTAGCCCCAAATCAACACTCTATGCTTCAACTTGACCTTTATATCAAATTTTTTTAACCCCTTGCTCTGGTAAACTTGATTGGAAATGCTGCAGATACTCTGAGGCATAACAAATCTGATTTATTTAATCAAGAGAAACATGAGACAACAATCACCTAGGGCCTGAAAATTTACGTGGTATTAGAGCAACTTTGATTCAAAAGATCATAAGAGTAGGAGTTTGGTTGCATATTGGAGATGGCATCAACTAGCCTAAGGTTTGAGGATAGGTTGGACAGTGCCTTGGATTTCCTAGTATGGAAAGTCAAGGTAACTCTTCTATTGGAAGAGAATGACCTTTAGTATATCATCACAGATGTGGTAGCTTCGTGGACAGGTCGACAACTTTTGGCGGCTCACAAGATGAAGAAATGAAAGCCAAGCGGATGATCATGGATGCTATAAAGGATCATATGATCCCTCATATATTTGAGAATAAGACGATGAAGGATATGTTCGATGCTTTGGTTAGCCTTTACTAGAGTGAGAACATTAACATGAAGACGATATTGCATAACAAGCTTAGATCTATGAAGATGATTAGATCAGACATTGTCACCAGTTACCTGATGAAGGTCACGTAAATCCGTGATGAACTTGTAGCAGTTGGGGAGAAGGTTGAAGACAAAGAGTTAGTAAACAAGGAATTGAATGGGTTCCCACCTCAATGGGAAACATTTGTCGAGGGAGTTTGTGCTTGAGACAGGGAGGAAACTCAGATGGAGTCAAAGTCTAGTAGACAGGGAGGTGATAGTGACCATGTCCTATTTGGTCAAGCAAAGAAGGGCAAAAGTAAAGGACCCACCAAGGAAAAGGGAAAGAGTGATGATTCAGCCTCATAGCCAAGGAAGAAGGATTTGAGTAAAATCAAGTGTTTCATTTGTCATAAGCATGACCATTATGCATCACGTTGTCCACACAAGAAGAAGGGAAAAGGGAAGCAACAACAGAAGCAGGTGGCGACCCTTGTAGAAACACAGTGAGGGAGTTTGTTGCATAGTTCTGAGGAATTCTTGGTATATGGATAGTGGAGCATCGAGGCATATGACATCAGCCCAAGAGTTTTTTTCAAGCTTGGAAGGGCACAACTCTAGGATTCAGGTGGAGCTTGATGATGATGCCATGTACCCAGTAGTAGGAGTTGGTACCATTTCCTTTGACACTAGTTAGGTAACTCTTTAGACTTTGACGATGTATTGTTTGTTCCAGGTCTTAGGAAGAATTTGCCTTCATTTTCGGTCATAGAAGATAAGGGCTATGCAGTAGAATTTCAGAGTAAGCAAGTCCTTATTCGGTCAAAGGAATCTGGCCGAGAAGCAAGTCAGGTGATTGGGGTTAGGGAAGGCAATTTATAAAAGTTGCATGGTGAACTTGTTCAAGCCTTAGTTTATAACACAACAAGTTGTGTGAGTTGTGGCACAAGAGGATGGGGCATCTGGATCACAAGGCATTGCCTATTCTGAGGGAGATAGTGACAGGTCTTCCATATTTCAGTATTGAGTAGTAAGGGGTATGCAAAGGGTGCATGCTTGGCAAGCATGCCAAGGCTTCTTTCCTAAGCAGTGAGCATAGATCTAATGTGATTCTAGATCTGGTGCATTCGGATGTTTGTGGATCAATGTCAATAGCGTTAATCACAGGAAGCATGTACTATGTTTCCTTCATTGATGACTTCTCTCACAAAAGATGGATCTACTTCTTGAATACCAAGCTCTTGTGGAGAACCAAACAAGGAAGGAAGATCATGGTTTTGAGATTGGACACTGGTGGTGAGTATACCTCCAATGATTTCTATGATTTCTGCAAGGATGCAGGAATCAAGAGGTAGTTCACTATACCGTACAACCCATAGCAGAATGAGGTTGTAGAGCGAAAGAATGAATCCATCATAGGGGCTCCTAAGGCCATGATCCATGATCAAATTTGCCCATGTTTCTTTGAGTAGAAGCATGCATCGAAACAATCTACATCCAAAACAAGTGTTCGCATAGGATCTTGGAGGACAAGACACCAGAGGAGGCATTCATTGGTGTGAAACCAAAGGTGAGTTATTTTTGCATTTTTGGTTGTCTAGTTTATATCCATGTACCTTTAGAGAAGAGGATCGAGTTGGAACCCTCCACCAGGAAGGGTTTGTTCTTTGGTTATAGTGAGACTTCAAAGGCCTGCAAGTTCTATGTTCCAGAGTTGAGAAAGAAGCCGCAAGTAGGGATGTAAAGTTCGAGGAAGACTTTGCATCCAGGAAGTCTCATGAGCCTATTCCAGTGACATAGGATGAGGAGTAGGAAGCTTTGAAGGTTGAGCCAGGGTCACCAAAGACGTCAACGGTTTCTAGTTCAGGCCAACAACCTTCAGGTGAAGAGGAGGAGACATTAGCCCCTTCTAGTTTTGTCAGGAGGCCTCGATGGTTCACACAAACATTAAGGAATGCTTAGGAGTATTTAGAGGCTCCTAGGAGCACATTTAGGGAGAGAAGACCTCCGAATAAGTTTCCAAAATACATGGCATTGATGAGCAACATCATAGATTCCAAGCCTTTCGTTTTTAACTTTTTTAGGAGGAAGCATACCAAAAGCTGTGGTGGATGCCATGGTGGAGGAGTACACCTCCATCATTTAGAATGATGTTTGGCATATAGTGCCAAGATCGGAAGGGAATCCGTAGTGTGTTCCAAGTGGCTCTACAAAATTAAGCATGCAATAGATGGCAACTGTGATCACAAAATCACTAGCTGCTACAGAGGGGTATCCTATTCGGGACAGTAGAGGTAGGCAGCTAGGCATGCGACACCTGCACACACTAGGTCCTCTGCATGGATGGGCAGTTGTCACTCCGGACAAGGTGTTTGTCACTTTAGACAAGGCAAGCAGCCAAGTCAAGGGGGAGACCCTACTCAACCAACAATGGTTGAGGCTCAAAACAGACACTCCCAAATCCAAAATAAACAGTGGAAAGCAGAGAGAAGGTGTCTAAAACATCTAAGGCTCTTATCCATCCAAGAAGCATAAATTTGGTGATAGATTGGGGCGCTAACTATAGCAATTTTTGATCTGATTTTGAAGAAAATGGTTGATTTGAGATGTTTGGTGGCTGGAAATGAAATCAGAGATATAAAATGTACTAGAAGTGCCAATTGGTTCTCTGCCTATGGGGGATTTTAACTCAATCAAGCAGGGTATACATGGCAGAATTAAAATATTGATTTTTAGGGCGCCTCTAACGATTTTTATGTGATAATAGATGTTACTCAGCCAATACAAAATGAAAACAAAAATACCCACAACCCCAAAATGACCCAGCTAGACAACAAGAGAAAAACGCTCAAGGAGGGCGAAATTGCCAAATGGACCAGTGCTAGTTCGAAGGGTAAATGGAGTCGAAATAGAATCATATTTTGGATATAAGCGTTTAAGACAAATTCCAATGTGGGTTTGAAATAAAAATAACGTTTTGACGGTGAAATTTTATTATATGAGTTTTTAGGGTTTTTTATGTGAATTTCCAGCTTAACACATAGTGAAAATGAAATCTATGAGACCAGGAAGAAGAACATACCTGAGAATAGATGGATGGATGGAAGTGCTTGAAGACTAACCCCCAAATTCAAGTGTTGAGCAGCAGCGTGTCCCCTTGAGCGTTTGAGCTTCCAAATGACCAGTTGCGCCTTAGCCACCTCCCACAAACAAGATGAAATCAATATCAGCAGCAAATAATTAAGTAAACCAGCAAGTAAATGACTGAAAATGAAGGAATTGAAGAACATTAAGCAAAGACAACTCCCTTTGTTGATACTCTGGAGAAAAAGAGCAAGTGTGGAGCTCCCACTCCAAGATTTGCGCCCTTCTCCAGCTGTCTTCTTCACCTGCAATTCGTTTTGGCCAAGGAAAGAGTAGAAACACCACTATAACCACTCAACAATTCTAAGGAAACTAGATATCAGTCAAGACAATCACATCTATGCATAAACTCTCAACAACTCGGGTGAAAAAATGACTCTATATCAATCAAGATCAAGTATACAATGTGCCAAGAGAGAGATACAAATGAGTGAGCTTGCTCTCTTATAGAGAGAGCTCCAAATCCAAGCTCCATTCCCACCAAAACGAATGGCTGGGATTTAATCCCCAAGTGGCCAAACGAATGGTTGAGATGAAGTGGAGGAGGGGGGGCGAATTACCCTCATGTGCCCAAGGGAGAAGAGGGGGACCATGTGGGGCCCTCACAACATACAAAGATGTGTCTAGGGGGTGCCTTTGGGCTGTTTTAGCCCCCTAGACCACATACCCAAAGTCTTACAACATTATCTTTACAAAAATTGAGTTTTTACATGGTGAAAAACGCCCCACTATGGGCAAATTCGTCCCACCACTAGAGCTGGGCAAAAATGAGGGCCCCACACCAAATAAAATGTGTCCATACTATGTTAAAATGATATTAGGGGACCCCCTTACCTTTACCGACCATTTCACTTACCATTTACAAAGTTTACTTAGCCAAATTTGATTTTCCTTCATTAATTAATTGTTGGTTTTATTTCTGAAGATGTAATTTGCGCTTTTGACCCACTTATATTGCCCGGATTGACGAACCGTCTGCTGCACTGTGATTGTAGACCCCAAATATACTAGAAATGGTCACTGGAACGACCACGATCCATCAATTGAGCACTGTTTGCCCAAAGTCAAGGATTTTTAATTAAAACAGGGCTCTGCTGGCCAGTAATAATTAAAAATCTCATCGATGCTTCAACATTTTCTCGATCTGACACTTGGAGGTGCATATGGGACCCCAATACATGATAAATAAACAAAATCGAAGTTTTGGTTGCAACTTTTTTCGGGACCCATTTTTGGCCTGGTCAAACTAGTTTGACCAAGTCAACTTTGGTCAAAATGGCTATGGCGGAAACCTGTATGCAACATGAAAAGCCAAAGGCTTCCTTATTTATGTTAGTACATTACTTAAAACATATAACGATGACATGGTGATCATAATAAATAATATTTTAATAAAAACAGGCCCCAAGTGAGGTGGGCCCACCACCTCCAACAAAGACTCAAAAACTGCTATGCACACTTATAGATTTGGTCACTTAGCTAACTTTGGGTGAGGTGGATAAACAAGGTGAAAAGATAGGGGAAAGACAAAGACCATGACCATGTGACCCTTTGGATAAATGGGGAAAGCGGGACCCACTGACATAAGCATACCATGATAACACAAGGGAAGGGCGGTGCCTGAAAAATGGGTATAGTGCAGGGAAACCACCACTAATCATCTAACACACACCTTGCAACTAATCATCTAACACACACCTTGCAACTCACATCCGTGCCTTCAACAGACTCCGTGAGGATCTTTTCTAGAGCCGCCATGACTAGGTGCCCGACAAACCGTAACTTGAGACTCTAGGGGACAATTCGCATAGCTGTCCCTTACTCCATCTCACCTCCTTGCCCCACAGGACTAGGTGAGGAAATAACCAATACAATGCTCTGATATATATGGCTGGCTTGTGTCCACGTGTGTTAAGAAACACATTCTTGGACTTTACATTTCACTTTCATACTTAGCCTTTCTGGCTTGATTTACATTTAGATAGGCTTTTTGGCTTCATTTACATTTCATTACATTTGATAGCCCTTTCGGCTTCATACATATCTCAAAAGATATAACAATGGCACTCATACTGCAAAGTAAAGGGGGCAAGTGTGAATGCTACACAATCCTATACTGCATTACAACATCGGGGGCAACCGATAGGAGTAAATCCCAGGTTTGAGAATGCATCTCACACACTAAAGAGCCGAGGCACAAGAGACAGGGAGTCATGGCATACTCAGGGGTCAATGGGGAAGGGGATCCTCAAGGCCACATATCAAGGTCCAAGTCTGGAGAGAACCAAAATGGATGAGTCGGATGGGTGGAAAGATGTGACAGGTGGAACCAATGTTAGCTTCCCAAAAGGATGAATGACCAAGTCTATACCAGTAGTGGGGATAGGAACCAGTGTGCATACACAGGAGTCTACTGAAAGAGGTGGACTGACCTCACCAAGGGCCATCAACATCACAATAAAGCATGAGACCACCACATTAAACATCATACATCTAGTCCATGTACTATCCTAAATAAACAAGTCAAAGCAAACATCATGAGCAATATCCATAAAATGCTATACCTACCATACCATATACCAGCATGCTGAAGATGAATCTGAAGCTGAATCTCTGCTGAATCCGGGCAATAAGTGGCAAACCAACTGTACTCTGTAATGCTCTCATCACAATATGGCTAAGTAACTCTCTCAATGGGGTCATGCAAAGCTAGGCAAGGACGTGGGACCCTGTAATCATTGCTCTGTAGTAGCTCTAGACCATCAAAGTACAATCTGTCCCCTTTGATATCTCTGCTCCGGGCAATCTGCCCCTCTAATGCCATCTGATCTCTGATCTGGAAAAAAAATGTAGTATGGTCCCTGACCACACAATCTGCAGCATGGTGGTTCCAGCTAACATGGATGTGATAACAACAACATTGAAAAGTTCAAGGCAAGGTTCGTGGTGAGAGTGTTCCTAGAAAGAGGGAGTGGACTATGAGGAGACATTTGCACTAGTTGCAAGGTATACTTGCATTAGAGCAGTTATGTATTTAGTTTCTTTTATTGGATGGAAGTGTACATGAGATGGATGTGAAGACAACTTTCCTGAATGGGATCATTGAGGAGGAAGTGTACATAGCATTGTTGAAAACATTGGCAACGACAAAAAAACAGCAGGGGTCCGAATAGAATTTCTCGGCAATATCGGGGAAAAAATTGGCAAACCACATCGCTAATTAAAAAATACATAATAGATTCCTTTTTCTCAATTATGTAAACATATAAACCAACAACAACATCAAATAAGCACATTGCCTCATAAACATAGGAAAAACACTGATATATATGATGTAGTGGATGCTAAATCAAAATGATACATCATAGTCAATACTAAATCCTAAAACCTGATAGTTGTCCAATAAAGGACTCAAAAGTGGATAATCAATACAAAATGACATCTAATATATAAATGTATCTTATCATCATGAGTCATCTACAATCATAAATCTAGGCTATTTAGCAGCTTGATCCGAAAATGACAAGATCTACTAACGCTTGAATTGCAAATAAATTCTTAAAGAGTGAACTTACAAAGAAGGCTTCAAATATCAAGCTTATGAAAAGGCTTGAAGAAGTGAAAACATGAATAAACAAGTGATGCAAACCATAAAATCTGAGACACCATGTGATAACGTAGTTCGTCTAATGTGGACTACGTCTCCGGGTCCAGCTTCAATGAGGACCAATCTTATTAGTCTTCAAAAAGTTTGCACATACAAGAGTTCTGAGTACATCTGCAAAATATGTAGCTCAAACACAGAATCTGTCTCTGCCACTGCGTTCCTCTCGAAAAATCGTGAAAAATGAGTATAAACACTCATATATTCCACACAAGTGCTCAGGTCTCCTTCTTGGCATGAAAAACGAGAAAACGCCCCTGCAATAGTCCGTACAACATCTTGGAAAACGTGCTATCCAATGTCTGCATCAACTCCGACCTCAAACTCTGTTCCCAACTCATACCTGTACCATCTGACCCGAACTATGTACAAAAGCATTTTAAAATAATGCAAAAAGGTGGTTTTGGGCCCGCGCTCTTTTTGGTTAACCACTGCATATTCATACTCTATATATAAAACATATTTAATATCCGCCCAAACTTCGGGATATCAGATGATAATCGTTGCCCGCAAACTAAGGTTATACCTCCACATTGGAATATACAAATAAAATAATAGCCATGGTCTATGGAGTTTGGTTAACCGTTGTACAATATATCAAGGGATCACGTACAACACATATTATGGCTTTGGACTTTACAAAATAGTGGTTACAACATGTGTGCTATAAATATTATTTACCATATATATATAATATATGGTTATCACAAGTGGGCACGTTGATTATGTCACTTAATTTAGCATAACAATGCTAAATTTAAATCCTTTTTACTTAGGCACACATCCATGTTAGGTGGTAAATGCTTAATATAAAGTATTTTAATATTATATGCATAACCATAAATATTAAAACCTTTATCTTATAACCTTTTTACCTTGGTGCCACATGCCATAAGACTTTTGTATTATTATCATTGTCATGTGTCAACATGTAATTGGTTTACATGTCAACATATGTTTGGTCCATGTGCCAGTATTGTATTTGGTTTTCTTCAACTTTTGTGGGCCCTAACTTTTGCATACGAAGTTCGATTGACCCTGTTCAAAGTGTGCTGAAGGCATGGTTCTGTTCAGGATTTGAAGACTGTGATTTTGACCGATCGGAAAGATCCTCCTGGATCACAGCTAGCTATCAATGACCTCTTCCCCTCTTACGGGAAAAGGTCATGGCTCATTTGCTCCTAGAAAGCCGTACATCATCTGTCTAACGCCAACTAGAGGGTGTAGATGTATCATCCTGTGTAGAAGGTGGTACTAGTGTTGATGCGGGCACATCAACCTCGATGATGTCAAGGTCCTCATCACTTGACTCTACGTGCTTTTCCCCTTCCTCCTCTGCCCGCCACTGCTCTTCCTCCAACCATGTAGGTGCTTCCTCCATAATAGGGCCCTTAGATTCAACCCCCCACTCAGACTATATGTTAATATTGTCCAAGGAAATCGATTCCAGATTAGGCACCTTATCCAGATGCCTCATCCACAGTCAAATATTGTTGTGGACATATACCAAATCATTGAGCCATGGGAACTCCAACCTGTAAGAGGGCCATAAATAAATATCAGTGTTACAAATATCGGCGATATATCGCCGATATCGTGAGACAAACTCCACAGCGATATTATCGCCAAACATTGCGGCGATATTTTAGGGCGATTTTTTAGGCGATATATCGCGATTTCTCTGCAATATATCACGAGTCGATGCTTTTCGCGGGGTCAAAACAACTTAAAACGACGTTTTTTTTATTGGTTTTTTTCACTCGGGCTGCATTCATCATTCGAGCGGAGAGCTAGGGCATGGGTGCTGAGAAAAATCGCCGTCGAGAGTCCGCCACAGTCGTGAGTCCGGAGTGGGAGAGCTAGGGCACGGGTGCTGAGAAAATTGGCCGCCGAGAGTTCGCCACAGTCGTGAGTCCGTGATGCCATCGGGGTTGAGTTCGCCACAGTTGTGAGTGCTGACTCGCTGAGTGAAGTCACGGTCGAGAGTGCTGAGTGAAGTTGCCGCTGGGGTTGAGTCTGCGTGGGTGCTGCTTGGACTCTGGAGTGAGTCGTGGCTGCGTGGCTGAGGAGCCGTCGATTCAGCATTCCTATGATCATTTCTGCATGATTTTGGTCTGCATGATCCCATAACAGAGCTGATTGATGCTCGTACCCGTGCTGGAATTCATTGCCGCAGTCTTCTGAAAATTTTCCATGCTAACAATGACGGCTATGCTGCCCAAATTGGTGAAAATTTGGTCATGAAGCTGGGACAATTTGACTGGAACCCTTCCAAAGAAAATAATTTATCTGGAAGTTGGCAGAAGTTTGTAGATAAAGGTGTTGACTATAAAGTTTGGATAAGGCAATAACTTTTGAAGCATGTTCTGTCTTCCAAATAAAATAATAAAAGCTTTCCTTCTAGTACTCGTTGTCCCTGTTTCGAAAGGATGAAGAAGTAGTGGACAAAAATAATTTGTCTGCAAAGACTTGTGAATTGCAGTCAAATATCATAATTAGTATGTAACCTTCAAGGACTGTCTTTTCAAATGTGATGTATGCATTACAGTAACAAGTTTAATGCTACGTGGACTGATGTCCAAAATCAGATTATTTGGTCCTGTCAAATTTGCTGTAACAACAGTTGAGTCTATATTGATCAAAACTTTAAAAAGAACGAACTCTAGAAGATTACCCTCCGATTGGAATCCTCCAAGAAAAATTGTTCCACTGTGAGCTAGAGATTATTTGAGAAAGTATAGATCCAGGACACGATTCATTTTTGATGTGTGATGTCTAGACTCTAGAGATACGTCTTATTATATATGCATCTTATATATTAGTTTTCTTTCCATATGCATGTGGCAATGTGTTTAAACTTTATTTGATGTTCTTGTTGCTTTAGATGTTTAGAAAATTGAAAAAAAATGAAGGACACGATTCATTTTTGATGTGTGATGTTTAGCAATATGTCTTATACATCTTATATATCAGTTTTCTTTCCATATGCATGTGGCAATGTGTTTATTTGATGTTCTTGTTGCTTTAGATGTTTAGAAAATTGAAAAAAAATGAATATTTTTGTATTTTTTTAAGTTTGCCGATATATTGCCGATGTTTGCCGACATTTTCGCCGATAAATCCGATAATTTCTTTTTGGACCTTCGGCGATATATTCGCCGACACGATATTTGTAACATTGATAAATATAATGAGTCTTGATTCTTGAGGGTCATAAACATGTCAAAGGGCAATTTTTTTATTTTACTCGTAATCGATTTGTTGAAGTTCTAACCTGTTTCATTTTTTTAGTGTATTTTTTCAAACACACTCCAATTGCGCTCACATCTTGAAGCGCTACATGTTTGGGTAAGGACACGAATGGAAAAGTTCCATAAATTGGGTGCTCTTGCACCATAATTTCGCCACCAAACATTTATACCAATTACAAATAAGAAAAAAAGACTTAAATTTCTTTTCATCAAAACATAATCCAAATTTCAAATAAATTATAAAACACATAATTAAAAATTTAATTTTAAATTCTAATGGCTTATGTGGCATCAAAATGGTCCCATCGGCAATAGCATCAGCGAAGCCAAACAGTTCGCTGGCCTCTCGATACATCTCCATCTCACAACTAATAGCCCTGTGAGTATCAACATCAAGTACTATCCTCTGGAGACATGTCAAGAGCCCTTCCATCACCCTAGCATCAAAATCAAAGCTGCATGAGTAAGTATAGGAGGGGTTGAGGAAAAGAGCTGTTGCATGAATGGGTCGATGGAGCATTCCCGTCTATCAACTATCAATCAAATCCCAAATCATCATATATCTGTTATGTCTCGGGGTGCCGTTGCCCACATAATAAGATCGAATAGTCTCTTTGGCCCTATCCATGGCCTCATAGAAGTATCCCATTGCGGGCTTCTCTCCATCTACCAAGCAAAGAGCCTTTACAAAAGGTTTGCTAATTGTGCACACTTCTAGCATTCCATCCCAAAAGGAATCAATGTACACTAGTTTAGCAATGGCTGTCCCATCCTATCTTCTGCTGAATGTGCAGCTACACCAGTCATCACAAACAAACATCTGCTTCAACTCAAACTTACATTGGAGAATAGATTGAAGAAAGATGAAGCTACTGGAAAAACGTGTGATTGTAGGACGCAACAACTCCTTGTTTTTGTGAATCTCCTCATGAGGCTAAGGACAAATGCATTGTTATATATGAATTTTATGATGGTCTTAGCTTGATCAACAATCTCCCTAATGAAGGGTATTTTTCCCATATCCTCAAGCATCGAATCGAGGCAATGGGCAACACATGGAGTCCAAAACAATGTGGGATGCCTCTCCATTAGCATCATGTCGGTAGCCACATAATTAGCCACATTATCTATTATGATGGACAGCATGTTCCAAACCAATATCTCTAATGAATGCATCCAAAAACTCACAATAATGTTGCTTTTTTAACATGGGCTGATGCATCAATGGATTTAATAAACATGATACCCTTAGGACAATGTACCAAGAAGTTTAAAAGGGTCCTACCCTTCCCATCTGTCCAACCATCAGACATCACTGTGCATCTAGTAGACTCCCATGACTTCTTTAGCTGTTCCAATCTAGTGTTGATGTCACTCTTTTTTGCTTGCAAAGTTGCTGCCCACAACTCCTTGTAGGTAGGGTCCCTATAACCTGGGCCAACAACAACAATAACATCACACATTGGCTGGAAAAATGGATTGGTCTTTGTGATGCTCAAAGGTAAATCACTCCGAAAAATCATCCTCCCCATAAGCCTACCCGTTTCTTGCTTCTCCTTTTTTTTTAACCATTGGCCGGATGGAAGGTTGAGCCCCATCTTCGGTTCTTGGAACAAAGAAAGGTGAGGCCCTTGTGGAGGGTGAATCTGCATTTGTGGAGTCCCTCTCACTACCATATGTCCCACTCCCAAGTCTGTTGGTGCCGGTGGTTCTTGATGACCTAGCCACTCCACCTGAAGCAAATTCAGCTCTATTAGCAGCTGCCACCTCCTTTCCGTCCTTCTCATAAATAGCATCATGAGCCATCTGCATAATTTCCAGTGTTGATTTGGTGCAAATTAAAACATCATGCCCTGGAATTTTAGCCAAGTGGTATTGCAGCTGACTAATCCCTCCTGTCATACTTTGGCCACATAGTTTACAAGACAACCTTTGACGGTTTGTCCTATCCTTGGGCTCACCATACTCCCACATTGGATCCAAGACTTTTGGTATTTTGGAAATGCAAAACCTTCAACTTGAACCCTGGGGCCAAAAAATGAACAAAACTTACATTAAAAATTACTTAAAAAAATGGTCTACTGTTGAAGGAAAAGCAGCCATCTAAATTGTTTTTCTAGCCATGGAAATTTATTGGAAAATTATGACAAGAGGCAAGAAAAAAATGATTTTGGAAACCCTGAGAAAATATAACCAAAAATGACGGTAAGAGGGCTGTTAAAGGAAAATCAGTCCCTCAATCTGTTTACTTAGCCACAGAAAATGATGATAAGAGGCAATAAAAGATGGGCTTTGGAACCTCTAAAACAATCTATGAAAAAACAATGCATGAGAATGGGATTTGACTACATACCTAGTATTTGAGATGACCAACACCGTAGATAGCTTGCAAATTGATTTTTGCTACAATTAAAAAACTCTTGATGGTGATGAAAGCAACGATTTGGTCCTCTAGATCTCTTTGTTGATGGCGGCAAGCACTCTCCCTCTCATTCCCCTACAGCTACTAAGTGAAATGAGGAGAAAAAAATCCCCCAAAAGCGACTTAAACTTGTCATTCCAGCGCCTGGGTGAAATTTGGGGTCATGGCAGGATATTTTGTTAACCGCGTGAAATCCGCTTTTTAATGAAAAATCACTATTTTTTTTGAGCTGAAAAATCGGTGCCTGGAAAAAATCACGATTTTTTGCAATGTGCCGAAAAATCGGCGGATATCTTCAACAATGGTTTAAAAGAGCTGCATCGTATTTTTGCCATGTGTGCCTTTTGGAGCCTTTTCATGGAGACTATTCACCTTATTTGAGGAAACACATGAACTTTTTTTATAAAACCTTAAAAACTTGCATCTTTAGGATCACTTTTTAGGGCTGCATTTAAATCCTTTTTAGGCCGTACTATTAGGGCTGTACCTTGCACCTCCAAATCTGATTTTTAGGACAGCCTAAGGTTTGTTTTGCTTGCTGGTTTATAATAGAAAATTACTAGTGAATTTAATTCTATATTAGCTTGAGAATTTAGCCCTAATTGTGCTTCTTTATACCTTGCACCTCCAAATCTGATTTTTAGGACAGCCTAAGGTTTGTTTTGCTTGCTGGTTTATAATAGAAAATTACTAGTGAATTTAATTCTATATTAGCTTGAGAATTTAGCCCTAATTGTGCTTCTTTAATATATTTTTTGCTATGTTAAATTTCTGAGCTGTTTATGAGTGTTTTACTGGTTTGATTAACATCTTCAAAGCATTTCAATAGTTGATTAAGAAGATTCAGATCTGATATAATCTCTGGTTTAGTTGCAAGTTCTTAGCAGCATTGAACTCACATTTTCTCTTGCATTTAATCATCTATAATAGATCTGCAATCTGCTCACTGTCAACCTAATTAATATCAGAAAATATATTAAGTTTATGGTGGATACAAGTAACTAACAGGTCTTTTAAATCATTCAATTTAAGACCGGGTTGCTTTTCCTATTCTAGCCTAGTTTGCACTCACATTTAATCACATTCAAGGGCTGGAATATTTGGCTTTTATAATACATCTGTTGCTAATCCAAATCCAAATCTGCTTAATAGAACAGCAAGCTAATCTCATTGTAAATTTGGAAATTTAGGGTAACAATTGACATTTCAAAGATAAGATCTAAAACCCTAAATCAACATTACCTAAATTATAGTCCAGATTTGAAATCATTCCAACTTAGTTTCACAATAACATGCATTTCCAAGAATCATTCTTGAAACATGGTTCTCTATAGGGGGGACATTACCTAAATTATAGTCCAGATTTGAAATCATTCCAACTTAGTTTCACAATAACATGCATTTCCAAGAATCATTCTTGAAACTTGGTTCTCTTTAGGGAATCCCCCCTAGTACTAGGTCTTTGTCCTATGCACTGAAGTGAATATAAGTTGTTGCTGAAGTGGCAGTGGCAACACTTCTAAGAGTTTCCCTCAGCTAAAACCTAGTGAAGGCCTTGCACTTTAGGGGTGCTTGTTTGTGTGGTAACAGTAACCATTGCCAAAGTCCCTGCTCATGAAAACTTAAATTATACAATACAAAAAAATATAGACATTGATTTTTAATTTTTATTAAAGATATCATCATATAATCCCCTTTTTATTACTTGGCACTTTTAGTGGACAAATACATATTCAGTCTTAGTAGTAGGCAGTGGTCAGGAAGGTATGAAAAATGGCAATCCACATGTCAAAAAACTTTTCTACAACAATAGGCATCAACATGTTATCTGTAAAGGTCAGTCTGGATTGGTAGAATGCTTAACGTCTCTAATCCTGTTTGCCCTCATGTAAACAGCAAGGCATTAATTTCTCAAAACAGACTCTAGTGACAGCATATTTGTTAGTGATAGTCAAAATACCAGGCTTGTTAGTATTAGTGCACATATTTTTTCCTATGCTTCTGAGTAGGTCTTCTTAGCCAGTTCTTGTCGAGGTCTTAGCAACCTTGACTTGTTAAAGTCCAGACAGTTTTCCAGTCTATAAGCTTTTCAAAATATTTCTTCTTGTAAATAGCATGTCATGTGTTTGTGTTCCTAATGAATGGTAAAGTAAAACCTGCAGCAATCTTATGAACTTCCCTGATTAACCTGCTTATTATGTTCTATGCATCATTTCCCTTGAAGCATCGACCAATAAAATGATTACCTTGACAACAGAAAATGATTGGCGAGATATTAAATGCATGCATTTTAATAGTATTCTACAGAAGCTAGGAATTCATAATAATACCTTGTAACACATAAGCTATATCAATATTTTAGTATATTTATGCATATTTTAACATCATAATTCCCAGCATAACTTAGTTTGGAACTTTGTATTTCTTTTCTTCCCAGGATTAACAAGGTATTTAGTTTTGGTATTTTATATTTTAAGATTTTGATCTAGGGTATATTTCTATATCTCCTAAATTTATTCTTTTATATTAATTTGAAAATACAGGACTCATTCTATCGTGGTTTAACCCCAAAGGAATTGGAACATGTGCAAGAGTATAATTTTGATCACCCAGGTAATAACAGCAACCTTTTTTCCGATGGGTATTAGAGGAACGCTTAATATCATACAGCATAATTTTTTTTAAAACATTTCTACACATGTAGAATCTTTGGTACAATACACTGGAGAATGGAAAATATGCCCTAAAATATGTGAAATGTTTGATATTTTGTCATTTTCAGTAAGAATGAAGGTGGGAAAGTTAAAACTGAATGCTGTGATGAAACAATTTTCACTCTGCTTTTGTACTTAAATCAGGGGTTCCTGTGGATTCCATCTAATACATAAGGCAATTGAATAATTGAAAAACATCAGTGCTAACAAAGGAGCTCTTCCACTTGCAATTTGTATGCTGTTTCTAAAATCTGTTATAATTATGACAAACATTCAAGCTGTATTTGTAGCTTATTATAACAGCATATGCATATGGTAATAAGTACAATAATTTGGAGTGATAATTAATGTCACTTATATTGGTACTATGCTGCAGCAAGTACATCACCAAAGCGCAAGGTGGGCTACCCAACATTACACAATTACCACTGTCACCCTAAGTTGCACGAAATGGGGAAATGTCTAGAACTTTCCGAAACGGGTACGGCAAGAAACGCGACCCTCCAAAAATGGAAACGTCGGGGGAAACACCGAGGGAAACGCTGTATATAAAATATATATGTATATATATTAAAAAAACACGTTGTCTTGCAAGAAAAAAATAATGACACACATACATGACATTTTAGAAGAAAAACCATTTTAGAAGGAAAATCATTGTTTTATTAAAGATACAAAAAAAACAATTTTTGGGCCAATTTGAGCGACCGATGACCCTCTTTCTTGCCCATACGAGCCCACACAAGCAGAATTAAATCACGAAACGGCGTCCATACAGCCTGAAATGCCGCTGAAACGCCACTGGCCGTACCGTATGGTGTTTCGTACTCGTGAAACACCGTACGGTACGGCCGGTGGCATTTCGGTGGGGTTTCGTCGAGTTTTAGGTACTGGTACGGGGCCTGGCTAGGTGTTTCCTGCAACATATCTGTCACCTATCTTACCATTGATTACATCATTTATAGTACCCTAAGATAGTTAGGTGGTCTAACCACCTAACTAGCCTTCATACCTATGAAACAGGACATGGCCTTTTAGGCTTCCGTGTCTGTGTCCCACGTGTCGGGCACGTGACACGGCCTGACACGTGATTTAACGTGTCCTGAAAGAGGGGATATGTTCTGGGCACGTGTCGGACATGTGCCTGAACGTGTCCCCTCTTCTAGGACACGTGTCTTGCAGAAAATAGAGTGTTGGTTGAGAAATCAATGAGTTTAATACAATGATTTATGCCTTGAAGATAAGGAGTACATCTATCAATCCCAAGGACAGGTGGTGGCAATCTTATATCATGGACAATTGTGTTAATTAGAATGGAGATGTGAGCTAGGTTATCATGTTTAATCTCTCCTGTATGGAGCTTTGGTCACCACCCCAAGCAAGAATTTAACTACTTTCTATCATAATGATGAACTCGCATGGTGGCTCCCTTGAAATAGTGATGGATCAAACTCTAATTGCGAAAAGAATTTGCAACAAGGCTTTGAGATTGCAAAAAATATTCGTAGTGTGGATTCTATCTTCGTATATTATATTTTCATGTATTATTGAAGGTTGGAATGGAAATAATTCCATCCCAATGAGGGATCCCGTCTCGGATCAAAAAGAGAAGCCATGGATGCAACTAAACACTACTGTTGGTGTTTGCACTTTAATTCAATTATGTTAGATCTTTAATCCTAAGTTACCAGGATACGAATACGGATACGGATGCGGATGCGGATGCGGATCCGTCAAGTTTTTGAAAAGCCAGGATCTGGATACGGCAAGTACAAATGATATAAATAAATTTTTATATGTATTTTAAATAAAACTTGTATAAAAATTTAAAGAAATACAAAATTTTAAATATATAACTTATTTATAAATATTAAAGTAATATAAAAAATAGAAATAAAAGTTAATAAATAATTATAATAATTACTAATTAATAATTATAAATACTTACAAAGTTATGAGTAATAAATGTTTTAAATTATATTACTATGAAACTTTGCACATAAACTTATTATGAAAAATAACAATTTAAATGAAAAAAACATACAAAATATAAAAAATAACAAAGATATAAAAAATATAAAAAACATACAAAGATATAAAACATACAAAATATAAAAAATAACAAAGATATCTAACGTTGCGTGGCTGCACAGATGACCCGACCACTACTAAATACATTATGAAAATAACAAAGATATCTAACGCTGCGCGGCTACACAAACGACCCGACCACTCGCGAATTCGAGCAGGAAAACCATGGCAAATGCTAAAGCCTCAACAAGTGGGCAAAGATGTGCCCGAAGAAGTGTGAAGTCTTCCCCACGGAACTTACCGCATGTCCTCAGAACTCCTCACTTTGGAAAATCGTATTCGTTGGTGTATTGGATGTGGGGTCAGCCACGTTTTTCGATGGGGTTAAGTCGCGGATCCGTTTCAAGAGGGGGCATTTATCATGGATCCGTTTAAGCTCGACGGGATCCATATCCCCTTTTCCTTGAACCGTTTGCTACCGTATTTTTGGCGGATCTTGGCGGATCCGGATCCAGTTCAGAACCTTGGATCCACGGATCCTAGAACCCTCCCTGGCGGATCCGGTAACACTGCTTTAATCTGAAAGATAGACAAGCACAACAATACACAAGAATAAAAGAATTTTCTTCGGGGAAACCATAAAGGAGAAAACCCCGCAACTTCTTCAGTCATAGATTCATCACTTAGTACAATATCAAACCAAGATAGAAAACCCAAAGATAAGATGACTTCTGCAGCTTCCTTCTTCTTCTTCTTCAGCGAACTTGTCTTTCTCTTCCTTGGAGCGAACTTGCTTGTTGGTGTGTGTCCAAATGAGGGAGAGCACCTCCCTATTTATACTTTATGTGTGATTGGCTTAAATCCCCAATGGGGCCAACTTCCTTAACTGACTAGGCCGACCTCTCCTAGTGAGACCCAAAAATACATTTTACATTTAACCTTTTGGGGACTATTGCCCCGACTTACAATGGAGGGTTTACCTCGATATTCTCACATGACCAAATACAATAATGACATCCCCGAACGGAGAAAAAACATCTCCGACGGAGGTACAATAAAAGTACAATAATAATATAATAATAATATACAAAAGAATATCTTCCGAAGTTACATTTACAACAACAACTACCACAAGAGGTTCTTTATAGATATCAAAGCTGAGATATCATTGTATGATTTGTATCATGTATGATTCTAATTTGTATCTTGTATGAATCTATGATGTATCAGTATGAACTATGAATCATGATGTATCAATTTTTTCTAGTTTTAAAATTTTTTCGATCTTTATGTTAAATTTTTTTTTTATATATATATATATATATATAACGTGTCCCCCGTGTCCTATTTCTGGGGTCGCCGTGTCCTGTGTCGGATACTCGTATTTCCGTGTCCTCTGTGTCATCATGTCTTGTGACTTAGCTTCAGACTAATTAACTTTAATGTCATGTTCTATTACATGTTACTTGGCCATTTCAATACATAATTTTTTAATATTTATATTAAGATTGGAGCTTGTTTGCTCCTTTGACATCCACAATGTCATGTTCTATTACATGTTACTTGGCCATTTCAATACATAAATTTTTAACATTTATATTAAGGTTGGAGCTTGTTTGCTCCTTTGACACCCCCTTCCAAACAGGACAACCAATAAAGTTATTAAACTGTTGATCACCTTGAATCTGCACATGGGTTTTGAACTGGATTATCCAAAACAAACTATAATTAGTTTTGAATTGGATTACCCAAAACGAGCAATTATGGGTTTTAGAATGGATGACCCCAAACAATGCATATTCTTCCATCTTGATGTGCAATCTGCATAGATGTCAGAAAAAGTTGACCAAACATATACAAATTTCCAGCACAATTTAACTTTAACGCAAAAGGGAAATTTTGCCTTTTTCACCTATGAATTTTCAGACTTAGGGCTGCTTTGAAATCTAGAACAAAATAATAGTGGAAAATGAACAATAATTCAATCCTTAACAACCCCATCTTCTAGGCAATCTTATCATTCATATACCATATCTGAAAACTCTTTTTTATAGCAGTAATAACAGGAGTAAAACAACCCTTAACTTCTTCAATTATGATGTCAAATCATTCAACAAAACTGCCCTTTACTTATGTCAAATCAACAAGAAATATATAGCTGTAAATAACAATTCATAAAGAACATAGATGGCTGAAAATCAAATGTGCAATTTATACAATTATTGGACAGCTGAAACCTCATTAATATGTTTAAGATGAAGTTGTTGTACATACCATAGCCTTATCACAAAGCTAGTACAATCCACTAGCTCTCCAAAACCCTAGCTAGGGGGAGAAAAGAAAAAACCTAGCTCAACCAAGGATTTCCAATATGCATGAATCACTCAAACAAGTCGTCTAAGGCAAGGCATCTTTTCTTCTTATTATTCCTCACCAAATACACCCTAGAGTTTCATCACAAGACCCTAATCTCAAACCTCCAAGGGATGAAACCCTAACCTTAGGCATGAAGATGCTCTAAGAAGATCATGAAACCCGAGCAAATCCAAGAGAGACAGAGAGATCAAGTACAAATGAAGAGCTAAGAGAGAGAATATATTTGTGCAGTCCTCCAGGTCACACTCTACACGAGTGGAATAAGAATGAACACAATGATATGAATGAGAAAGACTCCCTCCTTCCTCTGTATATATGGGACTTAAGGGACGCCAACATTACAACGTGGGCCTAAGCCCTTACAAGCAACCTTCAGTAAACACTTGTAGGCCAATGAAAATGAAGTGCTCCACTCCAAGTGAACACATGTCATTCTTCAAGATGATGTAGCTACACAAGGTGTGTCCACACCTCTCTACCACAAGTCCACATGGACTCCATCGCTTCTCCTAAGCCATGTCCTCCACCGGGTCCGTTCCCTTTGCATGAACATTGTCACAACCCAGGTGTCTTTGAGCCCACTCCGAGCCTCCATATAGGAATCCAAGATACCCCATGCTCTCTAGCGCCCAATGCCCTCCTCTAAGATGCACAATGCTTCTCATCCTAAGTAGGGTGTTCTCCAAGCAAGAAGACCTCTCCATGTGGCCAACATGAAGGATGTACCTCAAGTTTCCAAGAGAACTCCAATGCCCCAGGGAAGAATGGAAAACAAGCACCCAACAATGCTTAAGCAACCATTGAGCAAACTCTCTTCAATGTACAAATCCATCCTGGGCTATTTCTCATGCACCTATCCATCTCGAAGCATTTGGATCCATGAGCCACCCCCAGACTTGGTGTAAACACTTTCAGAGTAACATGAAAGCTAACAAAACAAAGGGAAGTTTTCTATTCTTAGTGCTTAGTGTGCCAATCTCAACATTGGAAACCTTGAGCTACCATTAGGCCCAATACCATAATAAATGCTGAACACCCACTGTCACCAGAATCAGCACATTCTTAGAGTTTACCAATCTTCATAGGCAAGAAAACATTAAATCACATTCTTCTTAGCAATACTAACTCAACATCAATACTTTTTCCTCCTTGAATCATGTTCCATGTGGATTATGTGTGTCTGCTTTGGCCACAATCCTTGTGTGCTCATTGTGTGGTTGCCTTGGCCTTGGTCATTTAGTGCCACCACCTTCCATGTGCCTACTTTTGCCACAATTCCTGTGTGCTCATTGTGTATTATACATGGATTCGATCATGTAATGCCACGATCATGTAGACAATCTCTTGCTTGGCCTCACTTTTTCAGAAATGTCAAAATCTCCTTTTGAACATTTCTGCCACAAGGAAAATAATTATCTCACCTTTGCTTTTCTTGCAGCCTATTTGCTTGCTGCTAATCAAACTGCTTTTTGTCAAACAACCATATTAATTTTTTCCTTGTCTATCATTTGCTACCTTATGCCTAATAGATGATGTTTTGATTGGCAACACCTTGTTATAATATTTGTTAGTTTTTTTTATTTTCTGCTCAAAAAACATTTTTTAACTTGTTGTTAGATAATGATGCAACCATTGTAAGATAAATATGCAAGCGTCTTTCCTCACACAGGCAACTTGCATGGCCTCTGCTGTTAGCTTCTATACTTGGTCTCTATCATTAGTAGTTGAACTTGAAACATTGTTTCACAATATTCCTGGGTATTCTTGTGTCTTCCAACACTTTGTGGTTACTTCTTGATTAGACAGATCCATGTCCAACTTGTGATGTTTGTTTCATGTTGCAACCACTTGTCGTGTGAGAAAAATGATCGAGTTGCAGCTTTACTACATGCCACTAGAGGGATTTAGAGGATCCATTGTTGTAGGAATTGCTGAGCACATGACATTGCCTTCTATTGCTAATGGAGGGAGAACAAGCTTGCCAGTATGTGCTGCATGACCTTCTTGCAGTCGCCATTTAATTTTTTGTCATGCACTTGTTTGTGGCACCCTATTCCTTGTTGCTAGACCCATTGCTGGTGTGGAGCAGCTGACCTTTGTCTGATGTAATCGTTGTTGTAGGCCTATCGAGCATTTCTTAAAATTTTATTCCCCATCCATGCTTTATTTTTATTTGATTGACATATTTTTACCAGACATAATTGTTTGTTCAAATTATTATTAATTGTTGTAAGTTCTAAAGTTCAAGCAAAAAGTTAATATCTCAAATCTCTTTCTATTTTAATAATTAATACTTATCTTTTTATTACTGTGGGTACCTTCATTGGTTGTATTTGTGCTTTCCTCTTTCCCACATGCTTGCTTCTTCCTTTAATTTACTCAGATTCCCAAATGCCCTGTTAATTTTATCTCTGAACTTAAACTCTGATTACAACTTTCAATAAAATTTCCAGATGCATATGCAGAAATAAATCTCAGATCTGATTTTATAGGCAGCAATACATATGCTCATTTAAATTGTCAAACATGTGCAGCGGAACAAGAAACCAATCACACAGTACACAAATATTTTACCCTAGAAACCCCAATGGGGAAAACCAGTAAACTAGGGCTTTCTTCAAGCTCGATCCAGAGAGAAATATAAAATGTTTTACAATCAGAAATTTACACAAGAAGAGAAACCTGATGCCTTGAAAGGCGTGCCAGATTTGTGGGACAAACCCAAGCTTTGCAACAGATGCAACTGATGCTCTGAGGAATGTGCCCTCTTCTCTGCTCTTCTCTGAAATGTCTGATGGACTGCCTCTGCCAATCTCTCGAAAAAGTGACTCCCTCTCTCTCCCTGAAGAAGTGTGCCCTTTGCCTCCCAGTCTTTGAAAGTGCGCCCCTCTTCTCTGCTCTGCTCAATCTAATGAAGATTTTCCCCCCTCAATCTCTGAAGTGCTGCCCCTACTCTGGAGTGCCCCCTTCCTATCACATAAGTGCACTCCTCTCTCTTTCTCAATCAATCACTGATGAGATCCAATGCGCCCTCCTCAATCTCCGAAGGAAGATCGTTTGCTTCTCTCTTCCCTCCCAGCTTCAAGAAGTGCACCCTCTCTCTCATAAGTACGCCCCTCTTAGGAAGTGCGCCTCTCTCATAAGCTCCAGAACTAGGTTGGGCATCTCGAATTGGTAAGATCTAATTCCTTGCTATTTCCATTTGAGGTTCTCATATCAAAATGTCAAATCAGACCAAGCTTGAGGACAAGCTTGATGGAGCTGATAACTTCCGGGCATGGAAGTATAGAATCTCTCTCATTCTAGAAGAGAATGATTTGGACAAATATGTGAATGAGAAGGTTCCAGAACCAGAGGGAGTTGATGACAAAGCAATCCAGAAGAAGAAAATGATCAAGGCCAAAAGGATCATTGCTGACTCCATCAAGGACCATCTCATCCCTCATGTCTCATCTTTGAAGACCCCTAAGAAGATGTTCGATGCTTTGACAAAGTTATTTGAAGGGAAGAACATCAATCGAAAGATGAATCTGAGGAACCAACTCAACAATGTGAAGATTCAACACTCAGAAACTATTCAATCTTACTTCACAAGAGTCTCTAAGATCAAGGAACAACTTGAGGCAATTGAAGATAATGTTGAAGAAGGAGAGATTGTGATGACTACCTTGAATGGTCTCCCAAGATCATGGGACTCATTCATTCAAGGAATATGCGCTAGAAAGAAACTAGTCACGTTCAACAGACTATGGGAAGAATGCATCCAAGAAGAAATTTGATTAGTAGCAAGAGAAGAAAAGATGGGAGCAAATGATGACCAAGCCCTAACTGCTCATACCAAGAAGAATCAAAACAAGAGAGAGGATCACCATCACAAGAAGTCAAAAAGATCCCATAGGGATCATGGATTTAGAAGAGACCTCTCCAGTATTAGGTGCTTCACATGTGATGAGAAAGGACATTATTCAAGAAATTGTCCCAGAAACCAAGGATCCTCTAGGAGAATCAAGAAGAGGCATCATGCACATACTGCAGAAGATGATGAACCCTCAAGCAAAAGAACAAAAAAAGATTCTTCAAGTAATGAAGAATATGTATTGTAATAAATGAAGGTAACCAGTTACAAGGGTTCATTTAGAAGGTTCCACCTCATAGGTGAAGCTAGAGATGACTTTCAGTATTACATGAAAGGAGTAGGCGAAGCTCCTACAAAGTTGGACTCCGGAAAACAAATAAAGATCAATGATCTATGGAAGAATCTCTCATCCATTTCAACATTGGTTAAGATGCAGAAGAAGGGACACACAGAGTCTACTCCAGTACAAAGAACAAGTGATCTGTGGTGTAGAATACTTGCTCAACATTTCCGATCATAAGCAAGAAAGGCACAGGTCCTCAGAATCAGACAAGGAAGTAGAACACACTGTCAGAGACTCCAGTAGTTCCTGCAAGGAAGCAAAGATCAAGAGGGAGTCCACCCAACAAACAAACAAAGATAAGTATTTGAATTGTTATCAAATTGCTTAGATGATATTGTGTACATATTCCTAGATTTAGGAAGTGTGTTATGCATGTTAGAGTGATTGCATTGGTGAACAGTATACTACTAATATACATGTGATGGGTAAGTGGCCTATGGTACTGTACAACATTCCATTGCTACTTGTCTATAATGAAACCTCTTTGCTGACATATTGGGAGTAGTGCACGCACTTAATGATGTTTTGGTAGAGATGGAAGGCATCTAGAAAGTTACCATATGAATGTGGGATATGGATGAATGTTGTGTTGAAGCATTGGCTAAGATAGTTGCATGATTGTGTGACCTATATCTTTATGCATAAGAATCTGTTTTGAAAATTATGAAATGTTTCTAACCACGCAACTGAATTTGACTTGTAGGAAAGATTGTGTACCATCACCTACAAGAGAATAATGATGAGACTTGTTTTGAAGAACAAGTTACGATGGTTCAGCTATAACATTCAAGAAGATTTATGAAATCAAGCATACTGCAGATGTACAAAGCGAGGGTTCTCTCAGAAAGAGGGAGTCGACTATGATGAGACGTTGCTCTAGTGGCCAGACACACTTCCTCAATGGTGGATATTACACTAGATAGATGGTGTAATCAAAGTAGAAGTGTATATCGAGCAATTGCTAGGATTCAGGACTCTCTATAGAGAACCACATGTGCGTGGATTAAAGAAGGTTTTGTATGGGCTCAGAAGGCACCCATGGGATAGCATGATGAGATCGAGGATCACCTAGAGTGATGGGACATCAACCTTTGCTACAAGGTTGAAGATGAGAAGCTCATAAATGGGTGCAAGAGATAACTTGCAATAGAGTTCGATATCTAGGTATCCAGAGATGACATAGATGGATACACAAAAAATCATCATAAGAGAAGGCTACTAGTCACTCCAGTGAAGAATGTCCCAATGCAGAGGGAGGATAGTGCTCAGTTACAGAGGAAGCAAAAAAGCTCCGCTTTAGAGGGAGTGACTACAACATAGATGGAGAGACATTATCACTTAGCCTCTATTCGTGGCGAAGGTGTTTGCCCCAATATCTCAGCGATATGCTCAGAGTGATACCTGGGAATGATGCACTACTTCTTAGGTATGGAGGTGTGGCAGAGTTTAGATGGGATTTTCCTTGGTCAAGGAAATTATGCGGTGGAGATTCTGAAGAGGTTTGGAATGATGGACTGCAAGGCAATGGCCACACCAATGGCATTGAAATTGAAGCTACTGTGTGATGCTTCTTCAGAGACAGTTGATGCCACGATGTAAAGGCAAATGATTGGTTCGTTAATGTACTTGATGAACACGAGAGCAAACATATGCTTTGCTGTGAACACCTTGAGTCAGTGCTTGACAGATCCGAGACATGTTCACCTGCTTGCTACAAAGCATATATTGAGGTACCTAAAGGGTACAATTGAGTATGGAGTCAAATATGCGATGAATCAAAAGATTAACCTGCATGGTTCTGTTGATTCAGATTGGGTAGGCAGTGCCATAGATAGGAAGAGCACTTTAGGTTGCTGCTTCGGTTTGGCATCCGGTACGATCTCTTGGTTTAGTAGGAAGTAGTCAAGTGTGGCACTGAGTGTAGCCGAAGCATAGTATATTGCAGCCTGTTCGACTAGTTTTGAGGCAGTATGGCTTTGGAAGTTACTGTCAGATTTATTTGATCTCGAGTTAGAGGCGACTTGTATCTGTTGTGACAATCAAAGTTGTGTAAAATTGTCCGAGAACTCGGTGTTCCATGACAAATCGAAGCATATTGAGATCAAGTACCACTATATCCGGGATATAGTGCAGAGAGGAGCAATGAAGCTCCAGTATGTGGCGACAAACGAGCAGATAGCCGATGTGTTGACCAAGCCGTTGGCAAGAGTGAAGTTTGAGTACTTCAGATAGAAGCTTGGTGTTATCCAGATCGATGTTCCTCGAAAGAGGGAGTGATGTGACATGTTCGGAAGACGCAGGTGCACCAGGGCTGTATCTTACATGATGGATAGACTTAAGAGAAAAACTTGAAACTAATCTAGCAAGCTACTTTATCTAACTATGCAAAAATAATAAGCAAAAGGGACAGATATAGGCTTCCCTAGAATGGGGGAAGAGGGGTGTGGGAGCCATAATCCCACTTGCTTTTTATTAAGTTATTACAATATAACTCTATGAGAGAGATGCTTTTGATTCCTTGAAATGGGATTCAAAAGGACTTATAGAAAGCTTTGGAAAAGCTAGAAAATAGAAGAACTTGAAATGAGTCTTTTTGAAAGCCCAAATCTCCCAAACTCCTTCAAATCCTTCCGCTTTCTTGAATCTTGTGACAAAAGAAAAAAAACAGACAACAGAAAACTTAAATAAAAGTTATTATGTTAGCTAAAATCACATAAAATTACACTTCCTAGTACTTGTAAAAGATGAGAAATATTTTACTACTTCAAGCACTAAAGTAATATTGTTAGATCTAAGCATGAGATGGTAATTTAAAGGCACTTTATATCTAGCATATGAACAAGCAAAGATTGTATGAAATTTTTTAATGAAATCTAAGCTTGTATGAAAGGTAACCAAAAAGTAGATTGAAAGTTTAAGAGAAGAAAGGCCTCAAGCTCAAGCTTGAATGTTGCTGAGATGTGGAAGCTCCTGTGGGACAAGAAACGTTAGATCCGAAATATTGTATTGAAGGTAAAAAAGACGCAACTGAGCACAAGATTGCCTTCAACTTTGGTGATCTGTAAAGCTACAAAACTTCAAACAAAAGAGATCAAGTCTAGTGTGATAAATAAACTAAGACTGAAAAAACATTAGTATAACCGACTACAACTTGTTACTTTCAAATCTTAGAGAAACACAAGCAAGCAAATTGAAAACTTCAAATGCCTACTCTATGGATCAGAATATAACCTTCTATGCTAGATGATAGATCTACAACTTGCATAAGAAGAAAAATAGCTAAACTAATATCACCTCGATTTTAAGCCAAGCATTCATAATCATGAGAGTTCTTGCACCATAGGGACCTCCAAAGTCTCAACTTTATTCAATAATGATACAAAAATAGAAGAGCATTTACAATTGAGCAGAGGTTCTTTGCATCCCATCTAGAATGAGGAGCAAGTCTCGCTTTATATAGCAATTACAAGTAGGGGGAATGCGCATGAGATGGAGGGCGAATATCACAAATCAAGGAGTGATTGAAGTGTTGACGTTGAAGCTTGAAGTTTTGGGTTGGTGTGAGGGATGAGGTGGCTTCCACCTCACAAGAGGGGTGCCCCTCTTGACATTGGAAACATCACCCAAAAGCTTACGAGTTTGATGCATAGGAAGCCGCCCACGTGAGGAGAGATCCATGCATAGAGAAATGCATACTTCTAATCTTAATCCAATCGCTATCCTAACTTTCACTTATAACATGTGCTTTATTCCACTATCATGGTCGCCCTCCATAAGAATTTAATTAGCCACTCCTTCCCATCCTTTTTTTATCATTTTTGGACTTTTTTGACTTGTCATTTGTGCATTTTGTAGCATAGTTAACAATTAAATGCTGTTTTGTAGCATCTTTAGGAAACATTGCCACAAATGACAATTTAGTCGTCGGAAACCAGGAAAAGTGGATCCTAGGTTAAAGAGGACGCTCTGAGTGTGAAAACGAGCATACCCACGCCAAATTTCGCCTCCAGACCAGACTTTTATTACATTTTGAATTTTTCCAATTAAACCATTAAAAAATGGTCTAATTTTATGGAAAAAATTATTTTTATCGGAATGAAACCAAACTCCTAGGGGACCTAGTGCATGTCCATACGACTCAATTGAGATGGCTAGCATGTAAAAAATACATAGACACATAGATTTTAATAACCTCCCTAGGTTCGAACACCATGGTAAATACTCCAGCTTTGGAGGTGTGAGTGAAAAACTTAGGAATTATACGTCACTGAAGAGTAACGCAAAATTCCTAAGGAAAAAACACTCTAGAGTATCCCCCTGATAGCCAAACCTAAGGTAGGCCAAATCTTTTACAAAATAATCATACTTAGACCAACTTATTACAATTTCCCCATGGGGGTCTGGACATGCTATTATTACAAAGGGGTCAAAATTGGCCTTGAAAAAGTCTTCTGAACTTTTGAACACTGATGATGAACACTTGACATGTTCATGAAATTGGCTGCTCACAAGAAATCCAACTATGGTACAAAATAGTTTGTTAACAGGCTCACGAATGTGGGAAAGGGCAACAAGACTCTCCACAATCTACATGTTGAGTATGTGTTACCACCTAAAGTTGCACTTTAGTGGACTTCGGTGAGCCGCCAGTATTGCACAATTACTTGTGCTCTTTCAGAGTTCAGAAGTTCCAATTTTGGCCTGTTCAGGGCCCCTTTTTTAATCTTTTGTAGTACATGTATCTAGAGAAGGGAGTGTGCATTCAGAAATCTTGGGAGATCTTGATATAAAAGAGGAGCATGCATGTGCTTCATATGATCAGTCAGAATCAAACATGAGTACTAGTAATGAAGACCCAGAGGAGCTGTGCATTGAGGTGTCAGATGGGACTCAGTCAATTGAAAGTCAATCACAACCTTCATCTTCACATTCAAAATTCTCTTATGATTTGGAGCAGCCTGGGGCTTATGTTACTACAGAGGTTTTTCATTCGATAAGCCCTCTAAGGTAGTATGGTGGTGTGGTTGATCTACTCCATCTTACAGATTTATACATCAGTCCTATCCAATCTTGGATAGAAGTAGCCTGCGAGAGGACCTGCCAGTTAAGGAAGCAGTTTGATGATATTTTGCATGGTTATGATCTCCCATCCAACCCACCCATCCTCAATATTTTCGCAGGTTTGCATTTCGTGAATAAGGTATCCTTGTTTTGGCTGGTAACCAAATACAAGGTGAAATTTTTTTATACTCATAAAATGTTAAGATGGCTGCATTGGATTTATCATTTTACTTAGCATTTTGATTATGTTCTGCTTAGAGTAGGAAATAAGCTCCTTAAAGTGAGCATTTACTTTCTGCATTTCCTTTTATTAGTTAGTTTTTTCCTTTTGAATAAAGTAACTTATGGTTCATTGGTTTCTTGCAAACACTTGTGCTGCTGAAAGGTTTTCTTGTCAAGTTGAGATGTTTTTATAGGTCATAGAAACCGAAGATTCTGGTGTTCTTGTATGCTCTCCTTGCCTTAAGACTAGATCAAGCACACGTCCCGCAGTTGGAGCCAGATTTTACCACCTAAAGTTGCACTTTAGTGGACTTCAGTGAGCCGCCAGTATTGCACAATTGCTTGTGCTCTTTCAGAGTTCAGAAGTTCCAAGTTTGGCCTGTTCAAGGTCCCTTTTTTAATGTTTTGTAGTACATGACTGGGCCCCACGGGGTTTGTAATAAAGTGTGCTAGTGAAAGGTTTTCTTGTCATGTTGAGATGTTTTTACAAGTCATAGAAACCGAAGATTCTGGTGTTCTCGTATGCTCTCCTTGCCTTAAGACTAGATCAAGCACACGTCCCGTAGTTGGAGCCATATGTTACCACCTAAAGTTGCACTTTTGTTGACTTCAGTGAGCCGCCAGTATTGCACAATTACTTGTGCTCTTTCAGAGTTCAAAAGTTCCAAGTTTGGTCTGTTCAGGGCCCCTTTTTTAATGTTTTGTAGTACATGACCGGGCCCCACGGGGTTTGTAATAAAGTGTGCTAGCATGGTGGTTTCTGAGTGACTCAGTTCCCTAGGACTTGACAACCAAAGAAGGTATTCCAAGGAGTTTTTTCCCTTGTCGATTATGCTTTGCCTTTAGCTGAGTATAATCGATGAGTTTTTCTCCTGCACCTCCAAAGCTGGAATGCCCAAAGTGGTGGTTAGGCCTTAGGGGATTATTAGAGCCCATTTTGTAACGTTTATAAACATGTTAGATGCTAGATTTTTATCGTTTGGTCATGTACTAGGTCTCCCTGAAGTTTTAGTCAATTCCGAGAAAAATATTTTTTTTCGCATTTTAAGCCATTTTTTAATGGTTTAATTGAAAAAATTCAAATGGTGATAAAAGTGTGATCCGGAGTCGGAATTTGGCGTAGGGATGCTCCTTTTCAAGCTCAGAGCAACCTCTTTACCCTAGTACTCGGTTTTCCTATGTTTCGGGCGACCAAAACGCCCCGTGGAGCAGTTTTGCCTATCAGAGCTACAGATTAGCACTTTAATGCTAAAAGAGCATAAAAATGCACCATGGTCAAAAATTAAAATTATTAAAAAATGGCATTTAGCACATGCCAAATGACATGGCATTAGTTCATTAAGGTGAGCGAATGTTTTAAAAGGACAAAGCTTATATTATAAAGTCAAGTGGTGAAAGATTTAAAGGTTGAAACAATTGTATTATTTCCAATTGCTTTTCCTTCACGTGGGCCTCTCCCACATGGCCGTGTATGGATTATGACTTGGCATTGGTTCATATTTGATGGGCGAATGTTTTAAAAGATCAAAGTGATATGTCCAAGGTTAGAAAATATTGGAGAGTGCGCCCAACTCTAATGTATTATTTCCATGCTACGGTTTAAACTTCACGTGGGCCAAGTTCCTTCAACAGCCGTGTACGGATTGGATGGTGATAAGCTTGGTGGGGGTGCTTTCCAAGTGAGGTGGCACAGTCCACGTGATCTAGTTTCTATTTAAAACTTCTAGTCGATTGTACCACCATTCCAACGCAATTTGGAAACATTGAATGCACCCTCTCTCCTTCACGTGGGTCGGTTACTCCACACAGCTGTGTATGGATTTCTTTGAGGATGAATTTGAGTGGTGGGCTCTTACCTCTTATGAGGTGGCATGACCCACATGAGTTGGTTGCTAATTAAATCAACCAATCCAACCCCACCTTTCATCAAAGCAAGGAAACATCACATGCTCTCTCTTTGCCTCACGCGTGAGTAGCTTTCACAAGTGGGTAGCTTCCATTTCAAAGCGTTTTTGTCCAAGTGTGGTGATGCATCCATTGGCTATGAGCTTTGCTTGCGCTACAATTTAGGTTGCTTGCTCTACAATCAAGGAGCTTTGTTTCCTTATGGTTTTGGCATCCAGGCTACTTGCCTTGTGCTATTTATTGAGGAGCTGAGGTCCATTGTAAATGATCTAAAGGTGGAACCTCTGCTCTTGTCTATTGTAATATTTTTTGGTTATTGGGTAATAGAAGGCTTTGGAGGCTACCCTGGTGTTGTCTGCGGTGTGTATTGTCATGTTCTTTGATCATCAATGAGGTAATCTATATCGTGGTTCATGATAGTATATGTTGGGTGTTTGCCTTTGTAAGGAAATTACTTTTCATAAGGATAGTAAGCATTGCTTTATAGAATTCTTATTATTGTGAGTGATGTTAGGATGCTAGAGGTAATGATATTTCTTGTTTGAGTATGTTATTCCTTCTAATGTCTTTCAATCGTTCTCACAAATCTTTTAATCCCCTTTGCTAGTGTCGACTCCATTTTGCAGGTAGCTCAGGTTGAAGGAGCGAATGAGCATGTTAGCTCTTCTTCATACTCAATAGGGCCAAAACAAGGAAGCCAATACTACCGGTGCATCAGCAAGCAGACTCCATAGCCCTTTAAGACACTCATCCCCCAAGGGTTCAAGTTTCAAGATCCAAACTTCTTCTACTATTTTTGGTTACTGGTTACTTGTCCTACGATTTACATTTTATCAAGCAAATCTGAAAGTAGATCTAAGTTTACAAGTTTTCCTTTTCAAGCTTGTTTTAATCATAAAATCTAGAGTTCTTGATAGGAAAAGTTTGTTTGGTTGAAAAGTATATTTGGCTATTTTAAGAGCTTGCTATTGGCTGCCCCAAAAGAGCAAGCCAAGATCCCAAGAAACGAACTTTCTAGTTCGTGTTCTTGGTTCATTTTTATTTGTTTTTCGTTATTAGTTTTCATAATTTTGTTTTTGGGCATATTTCGCAAGTGTGGCCAAATCACTTTCTGAGTGTTTTGGGCCATGACATGAAAAAAAGAGCTCGCTAGTTTTTTGGTTCTGTACATCAGAAAATTAATTTAAAGTCAGTTAAAGACTCAAAAAATTGCCCAAAAAACAAGTTTTTACACAATAGTTGTATTAGTTTTCATTTTTGCATTTTGTAGCATTGTCAGAACACTCTTAAAGTGTTATGATTGTCCTTTCTAATCAACTTTCATTCGCTGGTCTGTTTCGTTTTCTTAACAGGTTGGAGCTAAAAAACTCATAAGAAAGACATTTGGAAGCTCCCAGAACCATTTGGAGAACCCCCTTCAAGCAAATTCGCTTTCCATATTTTATTGTAAACTGTCTTGTTCCCTAATGATAAAGGGCAAGCAGTAGTTCTCCGATTTTCTTGATTGTAACTCAAAAGAATAAAAAGAGCTCAGCAGGCAATTCTAGCGGCTGACCCCAATCCCCCCAGGGGGATTCGCCTTTTTTAATTTTTTTTAATTTTTTCAGTTTTGCTTAGTTTTCTTTACTTAGATTAACTTTCTTTAAGTTTGTAGTAATTAAACAACAAACACTTAAGCACACAAACGTCCTCTAGGACCATTTACTTTATTTCTTATGCTTATGTGTTCATTTTACAAACTACAATCTTGTTCTAAAATTGACAACTAAAATTAACCCCTTGCTCTAATGAAGTACTCCATCACTTTATGGTGTGAGGAAAATATATTCTTGGGTCACAGCTTAGTTAATCATCCACTCATACATTTAATAAAACGAACCACACCCCAAGCCCAAAGTATGTTCTTGGCCGCTGCAGCTTAGTCGGAACAGCTGGACCAATCAGAAATGGGTGCAGGGTAATCAGTTTAATAGGACAATCCAATCTCATCTTTCTTGTGTGGGGTTAATTATTTGATTTAATTTGCAAGTAGTGCTTAGTTGTTATTTTTCCATTCTCGTATCTTTTAACTCCTAGAATAGACTTTTATCTTTTGTTGTAGATTAAAAGCCTTAGCTTAATTTTCATAGGGACCACCCCCCTTGGCTCAACTAGGAGTAAGCCTAGACGGAGGAGTCGAGTAATTAGGTGACAACACTTGACTCTCACTTCCCCCCAAGGACACACCGAGCAGCTTGAAGGTTTCCTGCCGCGCCCCCCCCCAGGTGTGTATTAGGCGGCAATAATATGGAATTCTAGAAATGGAAAGAAAAACTCAAAAACCGGACTCCACACTCCATAGTGGATGCAAGATGTGGGCAAAATGATAACAAAGATTTTGAAGGGATGCTCCAATTTCAAAATACTTGGTGAAAAGAGGAAGCAAATAAAATCATTAGCAAGGTTCCTGAGATCACTTTCATGCCTTGTCTACTTAGGCATTTTGTCAATTTTGTAATTTTAACACGGAAATTATATATATATATATATATATATATATATATATATATATATATATCTTCGTATTGATAAAATAAAAATCTCTTGTACGGTAGATGACGGAGATTGCACCTCCATTCCCATGAACCATCACGGGAAATTTGTGCAAATCTTCTTAACATGCCTTGAAAGAGGAAATGACTTCGTATTGATAAAAAAGGAATCTCTTGTACGGTATGTTGCTGCTTAATACACACTTGGGGGAATGCGACAAAAATCTTCAAGCCGCTTGGTGTGTCCTTGGGGGCAAGTTAGAGTCAAGTGCTGTCGCCTGATTACTCGACTCCTCCATCTAGGCTATGCCTAGCGAAGCCAAAGGGGGTGGTCCCTATAAAAATTAAACTAAGGCTTTTACTCTACAAAATACAAGAAAAGCTAAATTTAGGAGTTAAAAATGGATGAACAAATTATTGAATCAAGAGTATCTCAAGATAAATTAAATCAACAGCATTTGCATTTGAAATAAATAACATCATGACATATTGGTAGATTGATTTAAAACCATGAAATTGAGAAGTAGACCAGTGCCGAGATGTGTAAAATTTTACTACTGTGTTGGGGAATGTGTTGCTGATGGCTTGTTGTCAGTTTTAATTTATTAATGAGTGATTAAGGGAGTGGCTTAATTGAAATTTTGGCTCAAATGAGCTTAACTTCTTGAACTGAGCGCTTCACGCGGCTTTACCAAGTGTCCAACGAGGCGAGGCTGTTAGGAACCCATGTCTTTACTTTGTTAGTATATTGTTGTTGGACACATATGCTTTGTAAGTCGTCCCATAGTATTTGTTGATCCATAGTTTATATTAGCCCATCGTATTGACCCATAGTATTGGACGCATATGATTTGTAAGTCGTCCCATAGTATTATATGTCCCATGGTTTTGACTCATAGTACTGGCGCCCAGACTTAGCCCATGGTTTGTATTGACACATAGTATTGACCCATGGTATTGGTGCCTAGACTTAGTATATAAGTGTGTGTTGAGGCCTATGAAGGCACCGTGAAGTTAATTGTAATGAGCTTGCTCAAAGGAGGTTGCCCTCTTGAAGTGGCCTGTGATCAATATAAAAGTGATTCTGAGTTCTATTATTTCTGATATCTCGTGTATTTGCATTAATTAATTATTGCAGGTTTTTCACAGAGGCATAACCTTCTTAAAGTATCCCCCTAACTTTGTGGTAGTCACCCTTAGCGACCTCCCGAGTTCTCAAAGAAAAGTTATCTGGATTTTCCTATTACTCTACTCACTCCACCCTTTTTGATTGGCTATTTGGTTAGACTAAGTTGTAGTGGTCAAGAGCATACGGGGAAGGAGCCTTGGTAAATTTTATTTGTGAGTTGATTAACTAACTAAATCCCAAGAGTCTCTTTTCCACACACCACTTACTCGAGCAAGCTCTTTCGACTGGTGTAGTACTTCAGGAAAGTAAGGGTGTTTATTTTAAACTTGCAAGAAATAAATGATGAAACGAAAAATAAATAAAGCAAAGTACTTTAGGTGCTTTGTGTGCGTTTTGTTGTTTTAATCTAATGCTTGAAGAATGAAACTAAATTAAAGCAAGAAATGACGAAAAGCAAAAAGCCATGAGAAAGGACACAGATCCCCCCTGGGGGGATGGGGTGCAGGCGCTGGGTAGCCTGCTTGCTCTTCTTCATTTCTTATCACAAAAGAATTTGCTTCAGGAAATGCCACTGGTCCTTTATAGTTTGAGGATCCAGACGGCTTACAATGGTTTGAAAATTTTATCAAAAGTAAAGGGAAGCCTCTGGGGGTCTCGGATGATCTAGATCTTGGAAAAATGGCCAGAGTGCCTCTCTACCTGATCGCGAAAGTCTGCAAAACAGCGAGCAAATATTGGTCAAATATGCCCCAACACTTTAAGAGTGTTTGGGAAAAAGCCTAAAAATTAGCCAAAAAGTTTCTAAGTAAAAATAATGCGAAAGAAAGGTAAAATGACTAAGGAAAGTGAGCTAGAAAGCTACTTTCCTCAGGATCTTTGCTTGCTTTCGGAAAAGACAAGCAAATCAAGGCACTTGAATGCCGGATATTAAATGAGATTAACAGTTAAGCTAGATAATCCAAGCCTTTTGATATGCAAACCAACAACTTGATTTGAAAAGCCTACAACATTTAGATCTAGAAACTTTTAAAAATAAACTTGAGATTCTAATCTAGATTCTTAATGTGATTAAAAGCAAATGATAAATCTATTCATGATTTAAGATTTAGAACATAGATCTACAAATGCTAAAAAAAGTAACCAAAACCAGAAATAGCTTGAAAAACATAGAAGGGGAAAAGGAAGCTCTTTAAGCGAGGAATCGAGACATCAAGAAAGAAAGAAGTTAGAATAACAAGAGATACAAGCATGTTCTCTTATCGTTAACCAAAATGGTACCTGCAATTTACATCAACTCATACACAAAACATTAGATCTGGAAGCATAGATTCAAGAAATCAAAGCCAAAATACATATAAAGTATAAACAAATGATGCATTCTGAAACTAGATCTCTACCATATATAACTACAAGATTAGATAAGTAAACAAACTTAACTAATCTATCTTACAAAATCAATAGTGATCCTTACAGTAAACCAAGATCGATGCAGGAAGTATGTGAGCAACTCAGTACAAGTCACCTTCGTTTATACACATTGATCATCCATCCACACACCAAAGCAACACACTGATTCGACCTCCAAAGTCTCTTTATTCTCAGTAAATAAACAATGAAATACAATGGCAGAGCTTTGCCTCTTAGTCTCCAACTAGGGAAAATTAGAGATGCAACCTGCTTTTATAGCAGTTTGCATGCATGGGGGCGCAATCTTAAAGAGAGGGGCACATCCATTGATCAGGGAGTTAACTAGATCTTGCATGAGATGATTTAGGATTGATTAGGACTCAATCCCATGGGATTTGCGCCACCTCAAGAGAGGTAGGCGCATCCCTACCTGGCGCATCCCTACCTTGATAATATCACCACCAATCTACTGCTACCATGTGTAGAAGTCACCCAAATGAAGGAGGGCGCAACTCTTGAAGAGGAATCAACCGGATCTTCAATTGATTTGATTGGATTCATCCTATCGGAGCTTGAGGTGTTTGGAATTTGATTGCCAATCAACTTAGTTCAACTCCAGACACACTCCAGACATGTTTCCATAAATTTAGGAAATGTCTCTTTACGTTTATTATGTCTTTTTGGCCATTTTCGAGCAAAAATTAATTTGAGTGATAAGTATTCACTCAAAACTTAGGAGAAGTGGGTTTATGGGATTAATGGGTGCTCTGGCTTAGAAAACGAGCATCCCATTGGCAAATTTCACCCATAAACCACTTTTTATTACAATTTTGATTTTCTGAATTAAACCATTAAAAGTGGCTTTGATTTTGCAGAAAAATTTATTTTTTCCAAACATTAAAAAAACCTATGGGGACCTAGCACTTGTTCATATGACTGTAGAATAATGTCTGTTACCAACTATTTCGTACCATAGTTGGACTTCTTGTGAGCGGCCAGTTTCATGAACATGTCAAGTGTTCATTATCAGTGTTTAGAAGTTTAGAAGACTTTTGCAGGGCCAATTTTGGCCCCTTTTGTAATAAATTGTGTGTCCAGATACCCATGGGGGAATTGTAATAAGTTGGTCTAAGTATAGTCATTTTGTAAAAGACTTGGCCTACCCTAGATTTGGTTATCAGGGGGATACTCTAGAGTTTTTTTCCTTAAGAATTATGCGTTGCGCTTCAGTGGCGTATAATTCGTGAGTTTTTCACCCACACCTCCAAAGTTGGAGTATTTACCATGGTGGTCGAACCTAGGGAGGTTATTAAAGTCTATGTGTTTATGTATTTTTCACATGCTAGCCATCAAAATTGAGTCATATGGACATGCACTAGGTCCCTTAGGATTTTTGTTAGATTATGGTAACTTCGGGATGTCCTCCATGACTCAGATGCCTTGCATGGAGGTACATCAGTACCATAGGCATCAGGATGGAGTAGAGAGTGAGATGCACTCTACTAAGTGGCATGAGCCCAGTGGGGGCTACATGTGGAGCTTCAGGGGAGATTGACCTATGCATGCATGAGTATTGCATGACTTGCCAGCATTCAGTGACTGCATGCAAAAGTGACCTTTTGCATGCATGCATGCAAAAATGACTTTTTGCATGCACCGGGAATTAGTGTTTTGGCAAACCTAATTCATTGGTGAGATTATTTATAGAGGCAGGAGGTCCCCAGATGGGGTTGCTCAGTTGTATCATCAGAGAGAGATACTACTAGAGTGAGGGGGACAAATCTGTCCATGTGGGGCGACTTTTTGAGATAGAGAGGAGTTGCTGCAGGAGCTAGGAAGGTCAGATTTGAGCTAGATCAGTGACCTTTAGTTCCAGAGAGGCTAGATACCCGTTCCTGTGAGTTGAGAGAGCTCAACAGTGAGGTCATTGATCTAAGATAGATCAAGAGAGAGGAGGATGACTTCACATGTGAAGGAGGGCGCATTCTTCAAGGAGGGAGAAGCTCGTACCGCATCCGGTAGAGCAGTTGAGTGTCTGTAACTTGCAGAGTATCTTCGTCTCAGAGATTGAGGAAGATCAGTGACGATCAGAGCTCAGATCTGCTGAGATCTGATTCAGTACGAGTCTTTCATTGTTGGAGGGAGGGCGCACTTGTGCATGCAGAGAGAGGACGTTTTCAGTCACAGGGTAGTCTTCAGAGCGAGCAGAGCAGAGCTGAGCTGAGGATAGAGACAGATAGATCAGGCAGAGGCGGATACAGGGACACTCAGATTCAGTTTTCCAGTTAAGGCTTATTTCTTCCGTGCATGCATCAGCTGGATGCATGCAAATCTTGAGTTTGCCTGAAAAGATTACTGAGATAACCTTGTATTTTACTTGTCTCTTTTCCTATATGCTCTGGGATCGAGAAAGAAGATAGCCTTATAGTTTGCTGGTTTCTCCCGAAGGGTTCCAGGGTACATCTGTTGTCTATGCTATTGATTGCATTAATGTGTTAGTTGGTAGATGCAGATCTAGTGGTTGAGTCTATGTTTTTATGAGTATGTACTGACATTGAGATTCATACTACTTGAGGTCTCTACCCATTGTAGGCTGGTTTGAGCTTTAGGATATCAAAAACGGTTGTTTGCACTTCATAATTTTTTCACATTTAATTAATCCACTCATTCTAATAAAATCAAGTCCCATTTTAACTAATGGAAATCCAGCGTTGCCTCGATTAGTGATCAAAAGTGGGGAAATTTTGACTAAGGAAGTGGGAACAACTGGAGGCGACCTCAGAGCATAGTTAGGCTACACCCTTGTTGGTGTAGTGTTGAACACCGCTCTCGAGACTCCATTCCAGCCCACATGTCCTTGTACGAAGCCACTTATATCACATTTCAGACATATTCCCTGTACCGCAAGGTATATCGGGAATCCCCTCATCCCACAATTAATCAACTCATCCCATAAAATACATAATAAAATAAACCAAGAGCACTCGCACAATGGTCCTCTCAGCATTTTAAAACGGACAGTGACTCCATTAGCATTGGTCTTTCATCAGCAACAATATTTTGCAAGTCTTTGCTTTTTATCTATCTTATAAATTATTGTTTTATTATATCATGGTGTGGATGTGTTTTGATTAATTTGGCGAACAACTTGGTTTAGATTTGCATCAACTCAAAAAACTCCTAAAAAACAACATCCTTTCCAAATCACTCAACATTAACTAAAAAGCCTTAGAAAACTTTCTTTTTAGTACGGTCTACCCCCCTTGGCTTTGTTAGGAGTTTGCCTAAACAGAGGAGTCGGGATCAGGTGACATCACTTGACTCTTTGCTTGCCCCCAAGGCCACACCGAGCAGCTTCGAAAGATTTTTGCTGCGCTCCCCCCCAGGTGTGCATTTCGGTGGCTATAGTGTCTAACATGGTAATAACCATTGACACATGAACTTTAATAACCTCCTAAGGCTTAACACCCAAGACAAGCATTCCAGCTTTGGAGGAACAAGAGAAAAACTCGAAAATTATACTCTGCTAAGAAGCAAAGTATAATTAACAAGGGAAAAAAATCCTTGGAATACCCGGATTGGTTGCTAAGTCCTAGGAAGCCAAGTTCTTTACATAAACCATCATGCTAGCACACTTTATTACAAACCCCGTGGGGCATGAACATGCGGAAACAAATTAAAAGGCCTCCCTGAAAAGCCTGATTTGAACTTCTGAACACTAAAAATGCATAAGTACTTGTGCAAACTTTGGCGGCTCACTTGAATTCTATCTGTGTGCAACTTAGTTGGTAACACGGTAGATGACTGAGATTGCACTCCCATTCTTCTTAACATGCCTTAAAAGAGGACAAGAGTCATTTTTCTTGTTGGAGTTAGGAGTTGCAGGAAGAGAAGTAACATGGTTGGAAGCCATTATTGGTGCTGCAAGAAAAAATAACTTTGCAATGTATAATATGAGAGCACAAACCCTAATACCACAAAAATACTCCACTCAAATAATTACAAAAGACACCATGAAGAAATTTTGCTGCTCACCCAAACACACAGGAAGTGATGGTTCTAGCTGCCCAAAACAACATGAAAATGCATGCTCAGGACTGAAATTACACTAGCTGGAATTGCCTTTGCTCAAATTGCGTGAGGAAAAAATGAGAGGAAGATCCTCTTTAAAAAAAATGCTGCCTGCTATTAGAGGGTTCTATAAGTTTCATTAAGGTTGAATTAGCCTTGAATTTGGATTTCGGTGAGTTAGAGACACCTATGTGGGTCTTCATGGTCAACTCCCAGTTAAAAACGCCAGAAAATTATGTAATACACTTTACTCATCCCAAAATGGTATGGAAACACGACATGGCATTTCAGAGGGTGTTTCAAAATTGTTATACTCCATTTGAAACACTTCTGTACGTTTTAAAGGCATACCAAACACATTTTGACGTGTTTTTGGGCATACTATGGTGCCAAAACTCACGTTTCCTGCAACTTAGGTCCAATATAATATGAGGTGTATATACACGACCACAATACTTTATTACAGATGTCCCAACCCATGTTGTGTCCTGTAATATTAATAATATGATTTTTTAATCTAATGTAATAATATTATTATTATGCCTTCATTAAATACATAACATTGGTTCACTTTCATTTTATTTTTGGAAATTATCTGGAAAAATATCTATAGATTTTAAATCGATGAAAAAATAGAGCTTCGACATGTCTACTTGTGGGGTAAAATAACTTATGTCCTCTAAAGGTATGTGTTCTTGAGATTCAAGAAAGGTGGCAAATTGAATATCTGCTAGCTACATAGGTATCTTGTACGTTTAAGTTAAATATAAGTGATGATATTGGATTCTTCTAAAAACATTTTTTTTTTCGTTTTGCTAACATAGTGTTATCTCTGACATTCACATTCATATTTGCAGATGCATTTGACACTGAAAGATTTCTTGATTGTATTAGAACGTTGTACCAGGGTGAATCTGTTCATATTCCTATTTATGATTTCAAGAAGCATCGTCAGTGTTCTGATTCCTTTCGCAAGGTATTTTATCATCTCTCACTTTGCCAAGTGAATATAGATGGACATAATATTGAAATTAAAACATGATTCAGAATCTTTTCTCCACAGGTTTTACATTTTATTAAGCATGACAAAATTAAGCTACAAAACTGTGTAGTCATTATTGTAGTACCCCTACTTTGGTTTGTTGAAAATGGTGTAGGCCTCACACTCAACCACGATGATATTGTATCATTTATTGTATTTACTTTTTGCCAAGGCTGATCTTGTACACATAGGCTCATGACCCCTCTTAGGGAAAGTGACCGACCTCTTGAGTTTGATATTTGTACACCCACTCATGTATAATTATTCCATTCACGTGTTCTATTGATCTTTTATTAAAGTGATTTGCCTAAGGGCACCTTCAAGTGTTGCACTTTCTTTTGTTCATGGATTTCTCTCTTTATAGCACACTTGTACTTGGCTGTTTTTCTCTATAGGATTGTGCCCCTCTTGGCTGATTTCTCTTCAAGATTTGGGCTGCCCTAGTGCTGGTCTACTTTTACTTTTTTGCAGAATTGGGGTGTGTGTTGGTTCTGTTCGATTCTCTCTATCTTTTGTGAATCTCAACATGAGATCGGAGCAGGTGTGAACCTTACTTCATTCAGCAACCAATCTAAAGATTTTTGTTAGATTTTTAACTTGTTTAGCTCAGACTGTATTCTCTAGCAGGGGCGCACTTATTGCATGTCTATACAGTCCAGTATGGTGCAATAGTGGTAGATCCATACAGTGCATTAATGGCAGCTTTTGGTCTTGGTTTCTTTGCGAAATAGTTTGTGGAGGAGGTGCAGTTATGTAGGAGAGTGGAAGGCACAGGCATGCCTTCAGCGTGCATGCATCAATCTTAGATCTTTTCTAGTTTTACTACTGTGCTTCCATTATTAGTTTTTACAGATTTACTCAGAGCTGATAATATCGCGATATTTTTCTTGAAACGATATTATCGTGATAATTTTAAATATCACAATTTTTTTCTGACTATATTGTGTGTCAAAGGAAAATGTCGCCATGCTGATGCCAATAACGCTTTATAACCTGATTTTTGGTCCTTTTGCCCTCATTTTGAAAAAAATAGATAGGGGATTGAGCTCTGAGGAGTCTATCACCTTGGCAATCACTTCGTATAGAGACAGTAGAATTTTATATCTCAGTCAGAATTCGGCAGACTTAACAGTTTTCAGGATCTCAGGATTGGCAAGGTTGTAGCATATCCACTGGATTCTATCATGTATGAGGGCATGGGATTAGCATTTAATCAAGAGCACCAAGCCCTCTATGTACCTTGATGTTGGTGGTGCTGATTGTTGAACTCCTCTGTCATGACGATTGTAAATACTAAAAATGTACCTTATTCTAATGCTTGTATTAGGGAGTTTCATCAAAATTGGAGGGTGTCGACTGATGCCCTTGGAGGATTGAAGTAGAAGCCCTGATGTCCTTGGAGAATTGAGGCAGAAGCAAAGGCTAAGGGAGAGGGCAGACGGTGTTATTAATGCTGAGGATCCCAATATAAGTGATGATTTTGATGATATGTAGTTATTGGTTGTAGCATGATGTTTTTGATGATATGTAGTTATTGGTTGTAGCATGATGATTTTGGAATTGGCCCTGGATGTCTATGTGTTTTGTTTCGGATATGTATTGTGATTCACACTTGGTGCCATTTTCCTATATTCAGCCTTAGTTCTTACATGCTATATACATGATCAAACTTTGCATATTTGGTTTCTAATAATTATATATATAAAAAGAATTAAATTTTGCATATTTTATGTATTTTTTAGTAGACCAGTGCACAAATCAGTTTATAGGCTGGTTCTGATCCTATATCTGGTTCTGATAACCTTGCTCATGACGATGAATCATGAGATACATTAATTAGAATTTAGAACCATAAATTGCAGATTTCTCATTAAGTTTAAAATCAAAATGTATTGCATAGATATTGAGAGAATGCCACTGACTAATACAAAATAGAGTAGATACAAAGTAGGTTCTGATAACCTTGATCATGACGATGAATCATGAGATACATTAATTATAATTTAGAACCATAAATTGCAGATTTCTCATTAAGTTTAAAATCAAAATGTATTGCACAGATATTGAGAGAATGCCACTGACAAATACAAAATAGAGTGGATACAAAGTAGGGAAGAATCTCATAGCTGGTCATTGGTCTATGGTATTGGCCACTCTCAATAGTCCTTCTCCATGGAAAAATCATCATTACTGTTACTGGCACTGTTCTCTCCTCCATCCTCCTCCTCTATACCCAATCCAAGATCTGCTGTAGCATCTGCTGGTGTGGAGGATGACCCTTCAAGAGGCTCATCATCAAAAGTGACCGGCTCTAGCACTGGGTCATTAAGATCCATGTTGATAATGCCAACTCCACATTGCCATCCAAACCCATACCATCAGGAAACACATCCCACATCCTTGTCTTTCCCTTTAACCACTCCTGCCTCTACCTGTAAATAAGATGAAGGTTGGTGTGCACATACACCATTGTCTCTGCCCTGGACTACTCAAGCCTACTCTTCCTCAAACTGTACAAGTTCCCATATGTGCTTCGGTGCCTCTCACAACAAGAGGATGAAGTAACCTAAGAGAGGACCCTCATGGTCAACTGCTGTAGAATAAGGCATGTTGCCCCATGAGTTTCCCACCAACCATAGGGCTTCTTGATCCCCCTGATCCCCCTGTCTCCAAGGACATCATACCCTCCAAACCTCACAGTGCCAGTGGAGAACTCTATGAATTCATCCTCCACCTCTTCAAGGGGTGCTCTATCATGATACATCCTTCTAATTGCTACCTTCCTCCCTTGTGAATTCTCTCCATCCATGTGAAGAGGGAATTTGCGAGAGGGCCCACCATTGAGCCACTCATGATTGTAGGACCTAGGATTCAATAGTGAGCCAAGTAATGCAAATGTGTGCAATTCTAACCCGACGATAAGAATGTCCTGTATGGTGGACCATAAGTTCTTTGCTGATGTCTCGTAGTCAGGACACTCATTCTCCATAACAATGGTCTTCACAGACCCAATCATGGAATCCCACCCCTCATAAACATCTCTTATGATGGGTTGGTCTGTGTTTGCAAACCACAACAAAGAAATGATAGGGTCTGTTGCCGCTTGGATGCACACCTAAGGGGGAACGCGACAAAAATCTTCAAGTCTCTCAGTGTGGCCTTGGGGACAAGTTGGAGTCAAGTGCTGTCACCTGATAACTCGACTCCTCTGTCTAGGCTTACTACTAGAGAAGCCAAGGGGGTGGTCCCTACTAAAAGAAGAATCTAAGGTGTTTAGTCTACGAAGAATCTGAGTCTTTTGGTGGTTTGTTGCATTTTCGTTATTTTTTTGTTTGGATTAGTTTTCTCATTAAAGCATTAAATAAAAACAACATGCGCACACAATCCGTCCTTAAAGGGCTGTATATAGATTAGATTGCTTTATTTTTTGCTTTATCTTTACTTTACAACAATTTCAATAAAATCTAAAAATTTGCACCCTTGCTTTCCTGAAGTACTGCACCATTCAATGGTGTATGGAAAAGAGATTCTCGGGTTTTAATTTAGTTAAGCAACTCATCCATACAATTAATAAAATTTACCAGGGCCGAGGTTCCAAGTATGCTCTTGACCACTGCAGCTCACTTTGAACAACTGACCAATCAGAAAGGGGCTTAGGTGACTAGTGTAATAGGGAAATCTAGCGAAACTCAATCAATAGAACTCGAGAGGTCGAGTGAAGCTTACTACAGAGTTAGTGGGCTACTTTAAGAAGGTTATGCCTCGCCTGGTTGGACCCTTGTTATAGCTGTCACTACGCTCAGTTCGAAGGAGCGAGTCAGAGTTGGGCAAAACAAAAATTCACCCACTCCCTTAATCACTCGTCTCTAATAATTTAAAACTGACAAACAAGACATTAGTAGCATCCCCGACACAACAACAATCTACACATTTCGGCACTCGTCTATCGTACGAATTTTATTTGTTAAATAAATTTATTATCATGTCGTGAATGCAATCTCTTTACAATGTTTGACAATGTTGCTCATTTAAGTTATATGCAGATGTTCTTTTTGTTTAGTGATTTTTCATCCATCAATAACTCCTAGAATTTGGCTTTTTCATTTTGTAGTGTAAAAACCATAGATTCATTTTTATAGGGACCACCCCGCTTGGTTTCGCTAGGAGTAGCCTAGATGGAGGAGTTGAGTAATTAGGTGACAACACTTGAATCTCACTTGCCCCCAAGGACACACCGAGCTGCTTGAAGGTTTCTTGCCGCGTTCCACCCAGGTGTGTATTAGGCGGAAACAATTAGTAGGAATGTTATGTAAACTAGTACATAAAAGTTGTTTCTGTTTTATGCACATGCCATTGACTTACATCTTTTGATTATTACAGGGACTATAATTCTCCTTTGGTTCCACCTATGACCTCTCCACCTCCATGTCATATCACCTTTGTGTATTGAAACCATTGGCTTAGACTTGACAGACTAACTCTTGACTTCCCCTCTGTGACCCCTTCATCATGAAGGCCTCCTTGTTTTCCTATGGTGTCTTGAACTTGTGTGCAATCTTGTTCTCTGACGAGATAGGAGGCTCACATGTAAAATATTGAGGTTGGATAACATAAAGGAGGGCAAGTTGCCTTGGATAAATGTGCTCTCGAGACCTGAAACAAGTTTCCCCTATCCTTGAATTTGGTTGGTGGTTGGAAGGGCACGTACTCCTTGAATTAAAAGGTTAAGACTATTTGCTCTAAAGAAACATTACTATGGAAACTCTGTCGGGCCTATGGACGGTCGTTGGTAGCGGAGCTAAGGCTATCTCATCCCTGGTGCTACAAATTGCACCATGATCAAAAAAATAAAAAAATATAAAAAATGAATTAACGTGTGACAAAATGACATGGCATCAAGTCACATATGGTGGGCGACTATGTTAAAGGATTAAAGCATATGGTTAGAAGTCAAGGTTGAGCGAATATACCATCGTGGAGAGTGCGCCCACTCTAAGCTTGGCGTCATCCTCACGTGGGTTTCATCCTTCCACTCGGCAACTCGCATTTGGTGGTGATGTTTCCTATGGGGAGTGCGCCTACCTCTCTTGAGGTGGCGCAACCCCATTCTTGTGGCTCCCAATCATTGCAGTCAACCAAAGCGTGATCTCCCTCATCACATTGCTTTTTTTTTTTTTTTTGTTCTGTTTAAGATTAGTTTATTTTGAGCATTAGTAATTAAACAACAACATCAAGCACACAAAGCGTCCTCAAAGGACTTACAATCAATTGTTCAATCATTTACTATTCCGTGCTACAAACAACTACTATTGTTCTTAAAATCTTATCTTAAGATTAACCCCTTGCTCTACTGAAGTACTCCATCACTTTGTGGTGCGAAGAAAAGATACTCTTGGGTTGTAGTTTAGTTAATCATCTACTTACAATTTTAATAAAACGAAACAACACCCCAAACCCAAAGTATGCTCTTGGTCGCTGCAGCTTAGTCTGAACAGTTGGGTCAATCAAACAATTTTATTGTTTCACGATCACGCCCCTTCACCGTGTTAGCAAAACTCCAAAGACGGTGTAAGAGAGTGACAAGACTGAAAATAGCCTGAAGCCAAAAAGGTCGAGCACCAAACTCTTCGAGCATGATGGACTGAGGTACTTTCTGTTTGCATATAATGATGCGATGGAGGAGGAGGAGCGATACTCTCTTTGCTGAGGCCCAATCATAGTCAAGTAGGCATGGCCCCCAAACCTCAGAGCCAAAGAGAATTGTAGAAGTCGTCCAAAAAAATCACTCTCTCGACAGAGTTTGTAAAAGGTGACTTTTATAACACCTTATGTAAATGTAAAAGGGTAACTTAAGTGATCTCATTGAGTGATTAAGTCGTAGCCGTTGATCTATGACTTAAGTCGTCTCAACGAGAGATTAAGTCCCAACCATTGGTTGGTTTAGATCTAAGGGTTAGTATTGGAGAGCCCAAGCTATTGGATTGTTGATGGTATTGATAAGATTTCCCATGGTTTTGCATGATGTTGAATGTTATAAAAAAGTCTCTGGAGAGTTGTATAGCACCACAGTTGCAGGAGTGAGTCACATTTGTTCTGTTGGTCAGGGCTCGATGAGTGATCAGATCTAAGAGAGGGAGTCTCTTAGAGGCTTGGGAGTGAGGGATTCACTCAAGCTAGGGTTTGTTGATATTGTTGATGAATTGGGCTCAGTTGCAGCAAGGGAGAGTCAGGAGTTTGAGATCCGGTGTGTCATATCCGGAAGCCTAGTGCTGTAAGTGATGTTTAAGAAATCTGTAATAAAGACAAACCGTTGGCTAGTTTTCCTCAGTGATTGGGGTTTCCATGGTACATCTTGTGTTCGGTTTCCTCTATGATTTATTGTAAATCAGTGTATTGCTATTTCTGATTCAGTTTTATGTGTTAAATTAAGATTGGGATAAAAATCAGTGAATAAATATCAATTAGATCTGGTTTATGTGAAAAGTTAACAAATCCGCTAGGGAGAAGTGAGTCTCCACCAAAATACGAATCTAGTCAACTGATGATACCATCTCCAAGCATATTGTGTAAGTAAACAAAAAAAAGTCCATAGGCACCATGCTTCCATCTAGTGTTATGAATATCACAAGTGTTACCCTTATACAATAATGAGGGGTAACACGTCTTACATATCAATTTTATTTTCATAGTTATGTGGCAATGTGTTTGTTTGATGTTGTTGTTGCTTTAGATGTTTAAAAAATGAGTTTTCTTGTATTTTTTTAAATTTGTTGATATTTTAATTTTCTGATATTTTCCCTGATATTTCTGATAAGTTTTTTTTCGATGAAATGCACATCACTAGAAATCCTCTAGTCACTTCTCCTCATTTCAAGGATGGTCCTTGGGGTAAACCATTGGGTTGCAGTTTTGACAATCTAACCCGACAAGGACATCGAGTGAGGCCCACAATATTCGCAGAGGCAGCCAGCCCAGGGACTTGACCCCATGACCTCCTACTTGCAATTCATGGCACTCAACCACCCAAGCTAACCCACTGGGATTCTATTGCCGATAAGTTATATTCTAGACCCTTGGAGATTTATTTGCCAACATGATAAATGTAACAGTGTTACCAATGAGGTCAGTTCTGTCTCTTCCTTTTGTGGTATCTGGTGGGATGAGGTATGTATCCATTTGATGTCCAAAGGCTATCTTCCTATTAAGGATATCTTAAAAGATTAGATGCTTTAGCTTATTCATAATTCATTCTTCTCTAGTAGTGCTGAGGAAGAGGATATAATATCTCCATTGTAAATAGCCTTCCGCCTTTTGCTTTCTTCTGTAAATATAATAATTATTTTGAAAAAAAAAGTGATATGGAAGTTACAAGTTGAAGCTTGATGCATAGCTGATCAGTTTTCATTGCCAACTATCATAATGAATTTTAAACTATCAAATTTTTATTCACTCATAAAAGTTAAAACATATAAAACTTCAAAATTCAAAAGGAAAGTTGGAAACTGTTTCATAATGTCTGACTTCTAAGGATAACAAAATGCCTAAATGGAATGTGACAGATGACAAAGTTTGGTGCTTCTCTGCGCCCAGAAAAAAATGAATAATTTTTGTTCGTCTTTTTCGGGAGTAGTATCTGTTAAAATACAGTGCAGCATAGGTTAGTTTAATGCCAGTTTAGGGGTTAATTTAGCTGTAGGTTAGTTTGTAAATTTTTTATAAACAGAAATGCAGGGAAAAGGAAGCTGCCTGACAAAACTGCCAGAAACTTCAGCTGCAGAGTCTTGGCAGAGTCCGGAAACTGCTGTGATGTTTCTGGAAATGGTCAGTAAACTCTGAAAAGTTTCTGGGCATTCCAAACATGGCCTATTCCTGCATTCCAAGCACTTTCTGGAAATGGAAACCCATTGCAGGCTGACTGAAATGTTTTCTGGAATTGGTGGATTAATTATAAATCCGTGCATGAATGAAATGATTATATATAAAGGGTTCTGCCACCCATACTGGAAAAATCTTTCTGAATGCTGTTATCGATGGTTCATCTCATAGATTCTGAATCATGACCTCTAAATGTCCTCCACTGGATAACTATTACATACTGCTTTAATGAGTTGCTGATCATCTGTAATATATGGTTTTGTCGTCACCTGCACCTGGAGGCTATGGGACTTCCTCTTCTTGTAATAATAGATAGGAGTTGATTGTAACTATGCAAGAAACAAGATAGGATTGCATCGTTAATATACCTACAGGCTACACCATAAATATACAAGAGCTTATAGATATGGTTTTAATAAATATTATACTGAACTTCAACTGCAGGCATATTCTTGATAAAAATGCTAATCATTGAAAGAGTTATTGTTTTGTTTGTAAATATTTTCATCCCTACTTAATCAAGCTGGCACGATTTTTGTTGTTGCCAGCTACACCAAATAACAGTAGGTGGAACCCATAAACGTATGTTTTCCATATTGTCAACTTGTAAAGAGCCTGTGCTCCTCTTCATGATGCAGAATGGAAACATGGATGGAAGCAAAATCTGCAGCTTTTAGGGAACTGACCAATATTTTATAAATATGAAATTATGAGAATGCTATTGCTAATATTTGTTTGCAGATTTGTTGGTTAGTATTGGCTTCATGTAAAAGATCTTGAAGGTTGATCAAAGTTTCATAATTGAATTAAATTATCTCTGGAATAGTAGAGAAATCCAGGAAGTGGTTGGTTGTTACCTAACCAATCACAAAAATTAGGAAAATATTAGTTCAATGCAAAAGGATAAGAGAAATGACAGTAGTGGAAAATGCAATATTATTTCTATTGCTCACTTGAAGCTTATCAAACCTATTTTACAAGGCTTACTATTTTGAATTTTTTATTTTCCAGATAATTGTGTTATGAAATTCTGATGTTTTTTTGTTGACTTGCTGTTTATGCGTATCAGGTGAATCCATCAGATGTCATTATTTTAGAGGGAATTTTAGTATTTCATGATCCCCGTGTCCGGGAAATGATGAACATGAAGATCTTTGTTGACACAGGTAATTTTTTTTTAGTCTTTTCCTGTGTTTTTGTTTAGAATCAATTTCTAATGCCATTCTACGCATGGCTTCTCAGATTGTTCTGCTATTTTGTACAATAATATCATGTTGTTCTTATTAAGTATGAATCTGAAGCTTTAGTCAACAAGACAGTTTTAAAATTTAGATGTAGTTTGATGATTCTACGAATCTGGCAGATTTCATCATTTTCATATGCAAAATTTGCACCTTGTTTTGTATTCTTAAATCTCTTTAAGGAATATGTACGACGTTTTCCCACCATTTGTTCGTTGTTTGCCACTTAATTTTTATTTTTTTGTTTTCCTTGAAGTCCCTACTCCTAATTAAACATATTCCAAATCAGTGTAGTACATACAATATATTTGAAGAAAATACTTTATCCTTTAGATTTGATCTTCAATTAGTTTTCCTATTGTGTTATTTTCTTTTGGATTTTATCCTATATCTTGATTCTACCAAGCTTTCAAGTAGCTTTTTTGATGAAACTGGATGGATTCTCATTCTGGAAGAAAGTTTGATTAGAACTCGATGTTCAAAGTTATTGGATAATGTACATTCACAATCAAGGCTGATTTCTTCATGACTTATTTCTTTGTCTTCCATTCTAATTGCATCGTCATTGGTTCTGTTCAAGACAGATGCTGATGTAAGGCTGGCTAGGAGGATAAGACGTGACACAGTTGAGAGAGGTAGAGATGTGAATTCTGTCCTTGATCAGGCAAGCAATGCAAAACTACATCCTTGTGCTGTATATCCATTTTTGTTTAAACAATTTCATTCTAAGTTAATGAAAGCTTTGTTTTTTTGAGACAAGGTCTCTGTAAATTAAAACTTTTAGACATCCAAATCATGTCTTGGAAATGTCTCCATAACCTTTATAAACGTTCTCATAGAGGTGTTTTGCTCTTGAAACTAGTGGGTCCTGGGTCAAATTTTTTCTTTTTCTTCTCACTTCTTGTGCTTTGTTTGTAGTCTTTGAATCTTGAACATTATGTTTTAGTGTAGAGTCCTAACCTACTTTTTAATTTTGGGCCTTGTTTTTCTTTTTGTTCCACTTCTACTCTATTTGGAAGGTAAGGGTTACATCTAGTATGACTAATTGACATCTCATCACTAATTTTTACATCTGTAGTGGATGGATCATCCTTGGATGATAGGAGATACGCACTGCCTGCTTCAGTTACAGATTTAGTAAATTGCCTTCAAACATTAAGAAAGAGAATACCTTTGTAAATTTCCTTAAAACCCACTCTTGAGTCACAGTATGCAAGTTTTTATTTATTTATTCAAACCCCAAATTAATTACTGTTAACCACAAATGGATTTCTTCACAAATATTGCAGCGGAAATAAATACTGCGAGAAATAGAACAGCAATCATATCAATAGAGACACCAATATTTTTGGGTATGAAAACCCCCGGAAAAACCCAAGATTGGAAAACCGGTGCATCAGTCTGAGGAGATATTTTTATTTAGCAAGATATAGAATAGTACAATCCAGAAATTGATTTTACCCAACCTGGAAAAATCGTACAACCGAAACTCACAGAAAAACCCCAACAAGATCGTACGACCCCAACGTTAGCATGTACGGCCCCTGCGTCAGCGTATGGCCTCCTGCATCACCCGTACGACCGCCTGCGTCACTCGTATGGCCGTCCTGCGTCAGCGTGTACGACCCTCTGCGTAAGCTTGTACGGCCTCCCTGCAATCTTGTAAGGCTTCTTCAATTTGCCTATGTCGCCCTGTCAATCTCCGGATAGAAGTTCTTCAGTCTCACCCTCTGCAAAATCCTCCTGCAAACTCTCTTTCTCGCTCTCTGGCTGAAAGCTATGAGCAAGAAATCTCTCTCTGACAATGTGTGTCAAAGCAACTATGTGTGTGTCCTCTCCACCAAATCGATCCTTCTTTTAACTCAATGGCCAAGCAAAAACCATAACTTCCCACTATGGATCAATGGATGAGATCCTCTGGTGAGATCGATGGCTATGATTAGATTAGCCATCACTTAAATTATTTTCACTTTAACTTTATAAAAAGTAACTCCATTAAGTCAATTAATAATTAGATCACATAATGCACTTTTCCTAAGTCTAAACTTTGGATAAAGGCATTAATCCATTTGGCTTCCCATTTTATGTCTTCCATCTTGCAAGGACACATGCAAATGATAGAAGACCTTACTTGTTGCCACTTTCTAACACTCCCTCTCAACGAGGAAGGGATTTGGTAGAAACCCCAACTTGTATTTGAACTTCACAAACTTGTGCTTGCAAAGTGCCTTGGTGAATATGTCTGCCACCTGCTCATCTGTCTGAATGTACTCCAACTGAATGGTTCCTCTCTGTACACAGTCTCTCAGGAAGTGATACTAGATGTCTATGTGTTTGCTTCGGTCATGGAACACTGGATTCTCAGATAGATTAATGCCACTCTGATTGTCACAGCGAACCACCGTAGTCTCCAACTCACACTCGAATAACCCAGAGAGCAACTTTCTCAGCCACATCCCCTCACATGCTGCCATATTGTTGCCATGTACTCAACCTTTGCCCAGCTTAGTGCAACTGATTTCTGCTTAGTGCTGAACCAAGAGACAACCCCTGACCCAATGAAGAAGCAACAACTTGAAGTGCTCTTCCTGTCTTCTACACATCCTGCCCAGTCAGCATCTGTGAAGCCTACTAACTGTATATTCCCACTGCGTTCATAAACCAATCCATATTCTACTGTACCTTTGATGTAGCAAACCACATGCTTCGCAGCTGTCCAATGCACGGTCCGAGGGTCCACCATGAACTGAATCAAAGAGTTGACTGCAAAGCTAATGTTTGGTCGTGTGTTGACTAGATACATAAGTGACCCGATAAGCTGGCGATACAATGTAGGATCAAAATCCTCTGAACTCGATACATCAATCTTCCTCCAATTGGTAACTAGAGGCGTGGACATGGGTCTACAGTCCTCCATCCTGAATCTCCTCAAGATATCCACTGCATACTTCCCCTGACCAATGAAGAAGCACCCATCTCTCTGCCAAACCTCTAGACTTAGGAAGTAATGCATCAACCCAAGGTCTTTCATCTCAAACTCTACTGCAAGATTGGACTTGCAGTCCTCGATCAACCTCTCATCTCCTGTAAGAAAGAGATCATCTACATATAATACCAGTATGAGAGGTACCTCACCTGACAAAAAGTACAGGTTGTGGTCTGCCTAACTCCGCTGGAATCCCATCTCCCGTAGATATGTCGATCCTCGAGTACCATGCCCGAGGTGCCTGCTTGAGCCCATAAAGAGATCTCTACAACCTTCATACATGCAACTCCCTGCTCTCTACCTCGAACCCCTTCGGCTGCTCAATAAATACCTCTTCCTCTATAACTCCGTTGAGGAAGGCAATCTTTACATCCATCTGATGAACGCGCCGACCCATCTCTGCTGCTAATGAGAGAATAGTCTCAATAGAAGAGTATCTAGCAATAGGGGCACAGGTCTCCTCATAGTCAATAACTTCCTTTTGCGAAAACCCCTTTGCCACAAAGCGTGCCTTATACTTCTCCATGCTTCCGTCTGCTGCATGCTTTACTTTGTAGATCCACCTGGATCCGACCACTTGTTTCCTTCTAGCCTCGACACAACCTCCCACACCTTGGTTTTTCATGATGGAGTCATACTCCTCAACCATAGCCTCTTGCCACACATCATGTTGTGCAACCTCCTCAAAACTAGAAGGCTCGGAGTTAATCAACTCCGTCATCAGTTCCATATAGCTAAGTCTATCTGGTTGTTTGCTCCGCCTCATGGAGCTCTGTGGAAGAGTCACCTGTCTGGAATCCTGAACTTTGGACCTGTACCACTTAGGCCGTGGCCTAATGTCTACCTGCTGCGGCTGCTGGATATCCTCCTCCTGCTGTGGCTCATCCTCCAAGTCAATGACCAAAGGATCCTGTCCACCTGATTCCCTTTGACTATTAGAACCTCTGCCTTGTGTCTGTACCTGTACTTGTGGCTCCCCCAACTTGACTCACGAGTCCTGTGCTGGTAAGTCCATATATCTTCGTAGGGCTCTGTCCTCATCAAACTGGACATCCTTGCTCATAATGATCCTCTCGCGAGGCAGGATATATACCTTGTATGCCTTCAAAGTCTCGTTGTAACCAACTAGTAGCTCCTTCTCACCAGAAGTGTCCAGCTTCTTTCTAGTGTCAACTTGGATGTGACAATAGCAGACACTGCCAAATATGCGTAGATGACTCACATCTGGTCTAGTTCCTGTGAAAACCTCCTCAGGTGTCTTCTTCGCCAAAGCTGTGTGGTGACACCTGTTCTGGATGTATACTGCAGTCCGAAATGCCTCGGCCCATAGGAATAGTGGCAATCCCTGATCAAACAACATGGCCTTGGCTGCACTAACTAGTGTCCTGTTCTTCCTTTCCGCCACTCCATTCTGCTGCGGGGTGTGAGGAACAGTATGTTCCTTCTTGATCCCCTCTGATGAACAAAACTCCAAGACCTCCTTGGAGGTGTACTGAACCCCGTTGTCCGTCCTCAATATCCGAATCCTCCTCCCTCTCTGGTTTTCCACGAGAGTCTTGAACTGCCGAAATTGCTCGAAGACCTCTGACTTGGCCTTCAGGAAATAGATCCAGGTCTTCCTGGAATAGTCATCAATGAATGTGATGAAATAACTGTAACCACTGAAAGAATGGACGCTCATGGGTCCACAAACATCCAAATGCACCAAGTCCAAGGTCCGCTTAGACTTGTGCTCACTCTGTGGGAAAGGCCTCTTGATTTTCTTCCCCAATGCACAACCCTTGCAGTGGTTATGCTTCTCCTCCTGTACATGAGGAACTCCAATAACTGCCTGTCTCAAATGCCTCGGTGCTCCATGGTGTAAGTGTGCCATCCTCCTATGCCACAACTCACTCTGATTGCTGCTACTATTGACTAGAGCCTTTGCAGGCTCAAAGTGTAGTCTGTACACCTTCCCGCTCCAGACCCCAATCATCCGATCCAACTTCTTCTCTGACCACTTTGGCCTGATATACACTTTCCTATCCCGGAAAGTCACCAGAAAACCCTTGTCCTCCAGGGTGGAAACATATATGAGGTTCTTTGTCAACCCCGGAACATATAATACGTCAACAAAACTGAGGGGTTTGCCAGACTCCCTCTGAAACGAAACAGTACCAACTCCCTGCGTTCGATACCGCGCATCATCTCCCAACTCAATGTGGAGATTTACTCCACCCTCTTGCAAGCTCTTGAAGAATGCTTTATGTCCTGTCATATGACAAGATGCTCCACTATCAACATACCAGATGCTGTTGTTTATGGAGCTTGCCATGCAAGCTATCAAGCAAAAGTCCTCATCAAAATTCTTGCTGAACTCATCCACCTTTGCAGAACCTGCCATTTGTGTGTTCTTCTTCTTCCTGTCTGGGCACTGGGAGGCAAAGTGTCCATGCTTGTGGCAGATGAAACACTTGACCTTTGACATGTCAATGTTCTTCTTACCACCCTTCTTCTTCTTTGCCCTGCCCTTGCCCTTGCCTGCTAGGGCTAGAGCCTCTTCATCCACGATCTGTGGGGCACTGTTGGATGAACCTGAACCTTGACCCATACAGATCTCTTCTTGCACAAAGTCATCCCACAATCTCTGCTAGTCAGGGAGCTTCTCCCTAACCACCATGCCTTTGACAAAGATGTCCCATGGCTTAAAAATCCATTGAGGGCTATCTGAACTAGCTCCTCATCTTTAGTCTTAGAGCCCATTGCTCCAAGTTCATCCCTGATCTGTGTGAGCCTTGTGAGATAAGGCACCACTCCTTCTCCCTTGGCCATCTTGATACTACGCAACCTCTCCTTTAGCACCATCTTCCAATTTTCGTTCTTACTCTGGTAAAGGCTTTCCAGAGCCTTCCACATTTCCAATGCGGTCTTCTTCCCCGAAAGGTGAGGGACTATGTGATCATTGACCCCATCCAAGGTAATCAACATGGCTCTAGAATCTACCTTCTTCCATTTTGCCAACTCTGTCTGATTTGTGGGCGTAGCCTTCTGGTCATCAATGTGCTCCTCTTCATCACTAACATGAAGGATCCTTGTGATTCTCTCTTTCCATGTAGGAAAGTTTTGAGCCCCTTGGAGTCTATCCTTGACTCTCAACTGTATGGCCATAATGAAGTGTACATGTCAAACCCTAGAATAGATCTGCCCCCGATCTATCCGATAACTGTTGCTTTCTCTCAGATTTGCTCAGAAGAGCTCTGATACCATGTAAATTTCCTTAAAACCCACTCTTGAGTCATAGTATGCAAGTTTTTTTTTAATTCAAACCCCAAATTAATTACTGTTAACCACAAATGGATTTCTTCACAAATATTGCAGCGGAAAATAAATACTGAGAGAAACAGAACAACAGTCACATCAATAGAGACACCAATATTTTTGGGTATGAAAACCCCCGAAAAAACCCAAGATGGGAAAACCAATGCAACAGTCTGAGGAGATATGTTTATTTAGAAAGATATAGAACAGTGCAATCCAGAAATCAATTTTACCCAACTTGGCAAAATCGTACAACTGAAACTCACAGAGAAACCCCAACAAGATTGTATGACCCCCTGCGTCAGTGTATGGTCCCCTTCGTCACCCGTACGGCCTCTTCGTCACCTCTACGGCCACCTGTGTCACTCGTATGGCTAGGCTGCGTCAGCGTGTATGGCCCTCTACATAAGCTTGTACGACCTCCTTGCAAACTTGTATGGCTTCTTCAATTTGCCTATGTCGCCCTGTGAATCTCCAGATAGAAATTCTTCAGTCTCACCCTCTGCAAAATCGTCATGCAAACTCTCTTTCTCACTCTCCGGCGGAAAGCTAGGAGCAAGAAATCTCTCTCTGACAATGTGTGTGTTAAAGCAACTATGCGTGTGTCCTCTCCACCAAATCGATCCTTCTTTTAACTCAATGGCCAAGCGAAAACCCTAACTTCCCACTATGGATCAATGGATGAGATCCTCCGGTGAGATCAATGGCCAAGATTAGATTAGCCATCACTTAAATTATTTTCACTTTAACTTTATAAAAAGTAACTCCATTAAGTCAATTAATAATTAGATCACATAATGCACTTTTCCTAAGTCTAAATTTTGGATAAAGGCATTAATCCATTTGGATTCCTGTTTTATGTCTTCCATCATGCAAGGACACATGCAAATGATAGAAGACCTTCCGTTTTTCCACTTTCTAACAACCTTTTCCCTAGATCACAATCATAAGACCCCCAAAGCTTGGTGAATTCCAGTGAATCTACATGGCTTGTTCTCTTTTTGTGTCAACAAACTAAACTCTGCCAAACTTGCTTGTCAAAGCCAAGACTTGATGAGTCTTTACTGAATTGACAAGTTTGTTGAGTGCATGTCAAATCAGTAAAGACTCATCCTTGACATAGTGCTAGTTGTGTTGTTTGCGAGTGTCGGAAGAGTAGAGGTTGGCTTCCACACAATACATCAGATGTTTCTTGGCTGAAAGTAACCTACAATGCCTTTGGCCATCCTTGAACCAGACTGACTTGTGGAGTCTGAGTAGGGAAAGAATGAGTGGGAGTTGATCTAGGCTCATCTAGAGCCCACAGTTGAAGGTTGGGTGTCAACCCCTAATGATAGAGACTAACCTAACACGAGCAACATTCCCTGTACTTCTTGATATGCCATTGTGTGCTACCTAGCTTGCCTTGGTTAAATTTGGTTTAGTGTTATGGTTTGGTAGACTGCTCAGCCTTTTGGTCTTGCATGATAATTTTTTATTAGTTGATCAAGACTATTGATCATTAGCTCGACACTCATGAATGTTGTTCCTATACTTTTTTTTTATAAAATGTATGTTCTATACCTGTAATAATCACAACAAGAAATATTTTATTCAAAAAAAGAAATACTAAGGTACTGCATGATTGACATCGTGGACCTTCTCATTTTCAGGTTGGTTGTTGGTGTTTAGCTTCATTAAGCACGAGTTAAAAGTTCAAACTCACATCGCAAGTTCAAAGTTCAAACTCAGCTACTATGGGCCATTCACTATCACGTTGCAAGTGAGTCTGTCATGTCCTCTTCTTCTTAAGCATTGAGGACCATCCCGCTAACCTATATGATTCCCATAGGTTCGAGCAGGCATTGACAGTCAGGGAATCAACTGAGGATTGATGCCATATAAGAAGATCTAGGGCATTGATATTATATCATCAGTAGGTAGACAGGGGCCACTAGAGCCAAAGGCCACCTGCATGCATGACATCTGAGCATTATTTCATGATGCATGCACCTGATTGAGTCTCCAGGCACCTGCATGCAAGTCAACTACGAATTAGAAGGTAAAGTGACCTAATTAGGTCAAAGGTTAGGTTATTTGCAGTTGAAAGTTATAAAAGAGAGGTAAAGCGAATGGAGAAACACACTTCTATGATTATTGATTTGAGGATTCGAATTGGAGAGCTCAACGAGCTAAGTTGGGGTTGAGTGCATGCTTAGCTAACTGGTGTATTTCGGGAGTGAAATCTATCTGCCCTAGTTCATCATCAGGTTGGATCATCCAGATTCAACATTGCTTCATCATCAGGTTCTATCCATCAGTTGCGTCAGGAGATTGAGTTATTTACTGGATTGGGGGGATTCGCTCTCCTTGCTTGGGCGCATTGCTCAAATACATACTCATTCGTTTTCCAGTCTGCAGGGAGCATAACTTCTGCATGCTGCTCCCATCCTTCTCAGAGCACCCCTATTACCCTTCCCCTGGAAGAAGGGCTTCTCAGTTGGAGCTTTGAGAGAGTTATCAACACTTATCATTATTGGAGGACGTTTGCATGCCTGAGGGCAAATCTCTTTGGAAGGATACTCACGTTTTGGGCTATTGAGCCATCACTTCTTCTGCATGCATCTTCCATCATCTTCAGAAGGGCACTATAACCCTATTGCACATTATCTGGAGCTTCATTAGTGATCTATCATTTATTGAGGAGCATTCTAAGCTTGGAGGAGGGCGCATTCCTCACCTGGAGGACAACTTGCCTTAGCATATTATTTATTCGGCATAATTCCCGCATGCGGGGATCATCCTCATCGACATCAGCAGATCTACATACTGGTATGTACATGCATTAATTCCTCCTATTTTCTAGCATTTCAGTATTATTTGGGTTACAGATCTGGATGCAAATGCATGCATGCAAAGATCAGGGTTTACTTCCATATTCTATTGAGACATAAGCCTACTAGCCATCTACAGTACATCAAAAAAAGAAAAATATCAGTTTGGGATATTACAGTGGTATCAGAGCTGTTTCCTTGCAAGCTGTGGGAGCATGCAATTGTAAATGAATTCATAAGACCCATACAACATCACTTACCGGAGACAGAGGTTTAGAAACAATGATAGAAGAGAAGAGGAATAGAACTGGGGGATATAGAGTATCAGTTTGGAAAGGGTAAAGAAACAATGGCCGAGGATAATAAAACCACTTTCAATAGCCTCATTGCAGCTATAAAAGATCTTACTACTGGACAGAAATAAATGATGAGTACCTTCAGACAAATGACAGAGAAAAATGGGACCACCCCACATAGCCCTTTATTTCCCAATAGTGATAGGGTATCCACCAGTAGTAGTGGGGAACACTTACAAACCAACATGCAGAGCCATCCCGACCTTTACAACAAGCCATCCCGACCTACCATGCCCCACTTCTTAGAGAGCCCAGCTGCAGTACCTCTAGCCCAAGTAGAACCAGAAGAATCCATGAGTGCCTATTTGAGAGAGTACAGAGCTTAGGGGATGATTTCCATTTAACCATGACCTTCATTGACTTTTGTCACTTTAAAAGCAAGAACAGACCGAGAGCTTACAATAGGCCATTCAACCAGAACTATGAGTTACAATGCACAGTAGGGAAACTGACTATCCCTAACTTTGAGGGTACCCGGGGTGGCCCAACCCGGAATTGGGTATAGAAGTTGGATACATACTTCCAGCTCAACCCCATGATTGAGACAAATGCCATTAAATTGGCTACCTTGCATTTGGATGGAGAGGCCCATGAGTGGTGGTACCACGGGCTGGTGACGTTGGGTCACAACACCATCACTTCATATTCTGATTTTACACAAAGGCCCATTGAGCGATTTGACCGGAAGGACCCTGAGGTGCATTTTAGAGAGCTGGCACAGCTCAAGCAGACAGGTAGTGTAGATGCATTCATTTCAGAGTTTCAGAGGGTGGCAATCATGGTGACTGATATTTCAGAGAGCAGATTGATTATGTTGTTTACAGAGGCCCTCACCGAACCCTTACGGGGATGGGTCAAGTCATATAGACCCACCACCCTAGCCGATGCCATCAGTCGGACTAGAGATTTGCAAGATACAGTACCCAAAAATAGATTTCCTCCCAAAACTAATTTCCCCATTGAAGAAAAAGAGAGGAAACCCTTCCAGAAAGAGTGGCCCAATAAATAATGGATGGATAAAGATACCCGCCAGGACCTTAGAAGAAAAAAGTTATGCTTCACTTGTCATGACCCATGGGAACCAGGTCATTGATGTTCAGGGAAGGGAAAGGCCTACTACATAGAGGCCTATTCCGACAGTGGGGAGGATGAGGGTTATCAGGATCAGGAGCAGGGAGAGACCCCAGAGACAGTTGAGGAGGGACAACCTTCAGGAGGTACCATTGCTACCATGACAGGGGTCCCTAGATTCCACACTCTCCGGATCAGGGGTACCGTACAGGGCCACCGAGTGGGAGTGCTGATAGATGGTGGGGCATCGCACAACTTTATTGATGTTGCATGGGTTAAAAGGAAAGGCATTCAGACTGAGAGTTTTGATGGATTTTCAGTGGCTGCAGCAGGTCACACCATGGAGTGTAGTCAGAGGAACCCAAAATTAAAGGTAACACTTGGGAATTATACAGTGATAGAGACATTCTATGTGGTAGATGTACCTGACATGAATGTGGTATTAGGAGTTCAGTGGTTGTATTCCATAGGGAAGTATTGCATGAACTACGAGACCATGGAGATGGAGTTCACAGGGGCAGAGGGACAGAAGGTAGTATTGAGAGGGATGAATACCTACCCTCCCACAGCAGTGACATCACACAGGATGGAGGCAGTACTCCGACAGGGAGATATTGAGTGGGCTGTAGAGTGCATGGTTACCTTTAGGAAACCACCAGATAAAGCCACACAGCATCCAGCAGATATAGAGGCTTTACTACAAAAGCACAAAGCAGTATTCGGAGACCTTCCAGCAAGTCGACCGCCAGATAGGGGATTTGAGCACATTATTGAGTTAGAGGAGGGGACTCAAGAAGTTATCACCACTCCTTACAGGCATCCCAAGAGGTACAAAGATGAGATTGAGAATACAATCAAGGAACTACTCAAGCTAGGGTACATCAAACCTAGCTCCAGTCCATTTGCATCTTCAGTAGTGCTAGTGAAGAAAAAGGATGGAACCTTACGCATGTGCATCGACTATAGGGCACTCAACAAGAAGACCATAAAAAACAGGTATCCCATCCCTAGGATTGATGAGTTGATGGATGAACTATAGGGGGCAAAGTACTTTTCCAAGATTGACCTCCGCTCAGGTTACCATCAGATTCGGGTTAGGGAACAGGATGTTCCAAAGACCGATTTTCGTTGCCACTACAGACATTATGAGTTTCTAGTGATGCCATTTGGGCTCAGTAATGCACTAGCTACTTTCCAGTCATGCATGAACAATATCTTCAAGGCTCAGTTACATAAGCATCTTCTGGTATTCTTCGACGACATATTGATATACAGTAGAACTTGGGAAGAACATTTGAGACATCTAGACGAGGTACTTGGCATCTTACAGGAGCAGTCACTATATGCCAAAATGTCCAAATGTGAGTTCGGCATGCAGGAGATGTTATATTTAGAGCATGTGATAGGGGCCAACGGGGTCCAGGTGCACCTAGAGAAGATTTGGGCCATATTGGATTGGCCTACACCTAAAAATGTGACAGAACTGAAGGGCTTTTTGGGCCTTTGCACCTACTACAGGAGGTATGTTAGTGGATTCTCACAGATGACCGCACCCCTCACAGATCTTACCAAGAAGGGGGCATTCAGTTGGTCAGAGACAGCATGACAGACATTCGAGAAAATGAAAAAGGTATTGAGTTCATGCCCAGTATTAGCTCTACCAGACTTTTCTCAACCCTTCGTGTTAGAATGTGATGCTTCAGGAGAGGGAATTGGGGCAGTATTAATGCAGAACAACCGCCCCATTGCATTTGAGAGCAAGAAACTCGAGGACTATGAGCGCCACTATTCGATATATGACAAAGAGATGTTAGCCATTCTCCATGCGCTAACCAAGTTCAAGCAGTACTTAGTGGGTGGCAGATTCAAAGTTAAGACAGAGCATAACAACTTGAAATACTTCTTAGAGCAGAAAGAGTTAAACGAGAGGCAGCAAAAATGGGTGAGCAAAATTCAGGCCTATGACTTCGAGATTGAGTACGTTAAGGGAAAGAACAATGTAGTGGCCGATGCACTTTCTAGACGACCAACTACTTTATCCCTTATGAGCATCTCATCAGATTGGAGATCTCATCTTTTGGTTGAGTACTCCAAAGATAAGTTTGCTTGCGAGCTATTGGATAGACAGATTCAAGATGACAAGTACCGGGTTATTGATGACATCATATACTACAAGAACATAATCTTCTTAGTTCTAGAGTCTTCCCTCAAGAAGAAGATTTTACAGGCATCGCATGATTCACCATTAGCAGGGCATCAGGGGTTTCTCAAGACCTACAGACAGATTAGAGAGAGGTTCTCATGGAAGGGCCTCAAGAATGATGTGATACAACATGTGAGAGTGTGCAGCTTGTGCCACAGAACAAAATAGAGCACACCCACCCGACTGGTTTATTACAACCCTTGCCTATTCCCGAGCAAAAGTGGGAGAGCATCTCCATGGACTTCATTACAGGGTTGCCCAAGGTTCAGAGTAGGGACTGCTTGTACGTAGTGGTGGACAGGTTGACCAAGTTCGCTCACTTCTTTGCCATTCCTTCAGATTATTCAGCAGCACAAGTGGCAGAACTATTCTTCAGAGAGCTATTCAGACTCCACGGGTTACCCAAGACCATTGTCAGTGATAGAGATAGCAAATTCATTGGAGCCTTTTGGTAAGAGCTCTTCAGATTGGTGGGAACCGAGTTAGCTATGAGCACGAGTTATCATCCACAGAGCGATGGACAGACTGAGATAGTTAACACGTGGATTGAGGGGTATTTGAGGAATTACGTAGCAGGCCAGCAGAGGACATGGATCAGGTGGCTACACTTAGGTGAGCATTGCTACAATACCACCCACCATATGACCATTGGGATGACTCCCTTCCGAGCTCTATACGGATATGACGCCCTAACTTTTGCAGATTTGGTATTTGGTGATAGCAGGGCCCCCAAGGCCAAAGAGTGGATTCAAGAGAGTCAAGACATCCTTAGCATACTTAGAAAGAACATACAGTCTGCTCAGAATTAGTAGAAGATATATGCAGACAGGCACAGGATTGAGCGCAGTTTTGAGGTAGGAGACCTCGTTTATTTACGCCTCCAACCTTACCGACAGTCATCTCTAAAAAAGAAAGGAGCGGAAAAACTCAAACCTCGCTTCTATGGTCCATACAAGATAATTTAGAAGGTCAGAGAGGTAGCATATGAGCTAGAACTACCCCCAGAGAGCAAGATTCACAATGTATTTCATGTCTCCAACCTCAAGAAGGCAGTCAGTCAGCAGATTGTTACATCTTCCGAGCTGCCCCCCCTTGATGTTGAGGGGCAATTGATTCCGATTCCTGAACCCATCCTAGAGGTGCGAGAGCGGAAGCTGAGGAATAGAGTCATCAGAGACTACTTGGTTCAGTGGAGAGATTTGCCTATAGAGGAGGCCACTTGGGAGGGAGAACAGGTATTACAGCACCCGGCTTTACAGTTGCTTGAGGACAAGCAAATTCGAGCGGGGAGGAGTATAATGTCCTCTTCTACTTAAGCAGTGAGGACCATCCCGCTAACCTATATGATTCCCATAGGTTCGAGCGGGCATTGACAGTCAGGGAATCCGTTGAGGATTGATGCCATATAAGAAAATCTAGGGCATTGATATTATATCATCAGTAGGTAGACAGGGGCCACCAGAGCCAAAGGCCACCTGCATGCATGACATCTGAGCATTATTTCATGATGCATGCACCTGATTGAGTCTCCAAGCACCTGCATGCAAGTCAACTACGAATTAGAAGGTAAAGTGACCTAATTAGGTCAAAGGTTAGGTTATTTGCAGTTGAAAGTTATAAAAGAGAGGTAAAGCGAATGGAGAAACACACTTATATGATTATTGATTTGAGGATTCGAATGAGAGCTCAACAAGCTAAGTTGGGGTTGAGTGCATGCTCAGCTAACTGGTGTATTTCGGCAGCGAAATCTATCTGCCCTAGTTCATCATCAGGTTGGATCATCCAGATTCAATATTGCTTCATCATTAGGTTCTATCCATCAGTTGCTTCAGGAGATTGAGTTATTTACTAGATTGAGGGGATTCGCTCTCCTTGCTTGGGCGCATTGCTCAAATACATACTCATTCATTTTCTAGTCTGCAGGGAGCATAACTTCTGCATGCTGCTCCCATCCTTCTCAGAGCACCCCTATTACCCTTCCCCTGGAAGAAGGGCTTCTCAGTTGGAGCTTTGAGAGAGTTATCAACACTTATCATTATTGGACGACGTTTGCATGCCTGAGGGCGAATCTCTTTGGAAGGATACTCATGTTTTGGGCTATTGAGCCATCACTTCTTCTGCATGCATCTTCCATCATCTTCAGAAGGGCACTATAACCCTATTGCACATTATCTGGAGCTTCTTTAGTGATCTATCATTTATTGAGGAGCATTCTAAGCTTGGAGGAGGGCGCATTCCTCACCTGGAGGACGACTTGCCTTAGCATATTATTTATCCAGCATAATTCCCGCATGCAGGGATCATCCTCATCGACATCAACAGATCTACATAATGGTATGTACATGCATTAATTCCTCCTACTTTCTAGCATTTCAGTATTATTTGGGTTACAGATATGCATGCAAATGCATGCATGTAGAGATCAAGGTTTACTTCCATATTCTATTGAGACATAAGCCTACTAGCCATCTACAGTACAACAAAAAAGAAAAATGTCAGTTTGGGATATTACAAGGTCCCAATTCATACAATTGGATCTTCCACCCCAACTTGATATTCGTGATGTAGTGAATGCAAGTTAGCTCAAGTTGCATGAACATTCTATTTTTGTACTTTGTCCATTGCCAATTTATCATAATTATTGCCATGTCAATTTATCTAGTTATGCTTGTAAATTGATGTGTTTTGGCAGCTTTATGAAGGATTATGATGGAATATTTGGGATACATGAATGTGCTAAGTATTTATGTTGCACAATGATTCTCTTTGTGGGAATATATGCTTGTTGTAGAGTCCTTATGAATGTTGCATAGTTGTCCTTTACATAATTACCACGGAGTATGGTTTAAAGACTTATTAGCAACACTCCCATTTAATCAATAGGCTGTGGAGTTCTCTCGAACTTCATAGCTCAAGAAACTAGGAGCAATCCGTATCCGAAGAACTTAGGCTGTAATAAGCAAAATATATATAATATATAAATATAAATAAATATTAACAATAAATCAATAATTAATTTTCAATAAACTAATGTGTAATGAAGAGACACCTTTCTAGGTCAGTGGGCTAGCTCAGGTGGTTGAGTGCTGTAAGTTGTGAGCAGAATGTCTCGGGGTCAAATCCCTGGGTGGATATACATTGCTATATAAGGGCTTCACTTGATGTCCCCATCGAGTTAGCTCTGTAATCGAAGCGAATGGGGTGTGGCCCCTTCAGGTGGGCCCCCCTGTGATTTCTTACCGTGGATGTAGCAGCCTTGTTGGGGGGTTTGTGAACCACATGTGAAAAAAATGAAGAGACACCTTCCTAATGAAAGGTCACATCTCTTTACGAAAGGGCACCCTTGTGTGGGTATATATACGAGCCCTTAGTTGTAATCATATATCTCATTCATTCATATACATTTACTCAATATATTATTATGGATTACATTATATTCCAGACATTTTGGATAATATATGTGTGAGCGAACTTTGTTCGTCTCATAGGCAAAACACGCTAACCTCACAACAAAATATAACACCACATTACAAATTGTTAAGGGAGCCCGATTCATGATTTTAGTGGTGGAAGAAGGATGGTGAAGCTCATATAACTATTAATCAACAACTGCCAAGAAAATCTTGTAACTAGAAAGAGATAGTGAATGTTTCTTGAGGAAGAGTTAGTACTCGTTTTGAGTCATCCAAGATCTCTTTAGTATATGTAGGCATCTCTGCAACTTGTGATTGGTTAGCAAGAATAACATTTTATCCATAGAGATAGATAAGATAAGATAAGATAATTTTATTAATGTCCAACAAATGACCACAAAAGTAGGTCAATGCGACTGTGAGGTACCATTATGTCAATACAAAGTGGGAGCGCTAAGAAAGCTCTTATAAAAAGTACGAGGTAAGTCTCTAACCTAAAAACCAAAAACCAAGAAGAGATGACTCCAAAGTTGGAGAGCTAATTTAGGAGGGAGATGTACAAAGAGATCCGATACGGAAGAAAAATGTACAAGGGGAGTGGATTTGGAATATGTCGTACAAAAATGGTGAGTATGTCATAGTGCACTGGAAGCACTAGAAGTATTGGAAGTATCTCTCGTAACAATCAAAACCAAAGGAAAGAATCACAAAATAGTACTTTGGTTGGAGGAAGAACTGGAAGAGGAGCTATAATGGGTAGTGTGCAGTCGGATGGAGTGGGGAGCCTGCTGCTGTGATTGGATGAGGTCGTCCGACTGCTAGGACAGGCTTGCGATTGGCCATGCCGTTGGTGGAGTGTTGCAGAGTATTCTTGTACCCTTTGACCCCATTCATTAATGTATTAAACTGTTATAGCAGATTGGAGATTAGGGTTTAATACAAAGATTCATCACTGATCTTTGAACAAGGGCTCACTTGGGGAGGTGAGATGAATGGACTTGTTGTGTGTATTTGCATTGCATTTTATTTATGTGATTTGCATTTCTAGCATTCGTGGTTTCCTATGTTATTTACTTGTAGCAACATTCATTTCTCTTTTATCTCTTGATGTTACGTTGAAATCTTGATCATTGTTTAATTTCAACAGTTGATAAATGAATGGTTACGGTTAATCATGGGGTGCCTCTCCATTAGTATCTGCCATAGGCCACATAGTTAGCAGTGCTATCTATTATTACTTGTGAAACATGATGCACACTTACATCTTGGACAAACTCATCCAACAATTCACATGTTAATGATACACCTTTAATGTGGATAGATGCTTCAAAGAATCTAATAAAGATTGTACCCATGTGACAATGTACCATGAAATTAAGGAGTGTCTTGACCTTCTCATCTGTCCAAACATCATATATCGACATGCATTTAGTGTCTTCCTATGACTATCTTAGGTCCTCCAATCTAGTAGTGGTATTGGCCTTTTCCTTTTGAATGATTGACCCTCGCAAATCATCATAAGTAGGGGTTTTATACCCTGGGCCAACAATAAAGGAAACATCAAACATTGCTTGGTAGAATGGATTGGTCTTGGCAAATGCTCATAGGTATGTCACTCCATAGGTGACCCCATCTTCTTTTTCCATCTCCTCAACCCTATCTTCTTTTTCCATCTGCTTTCTTTTAACAATTGATTTGATTGAGGGTTGTGCCCCATGTCCAGTTCTCCGGACGAAGTGTTATGCGTCAGAGTATCTGCAGCGTTCCCTACATATCCACCAAAGTGAGGGGTTATTTTTTGCTATGTGAAGGCCAAGTCTTTGCGCGTTTTTGTATGTAGAGTGTTGATTTGTGGCTAAATACCCCTAATCATGTCATGGATGGTCCTCTTGATTTCCACTTCCAAGAGGTGCTCACCCTATAGGGGTTGGTGCCCTTGGGGGCCTAATCACTTGGACGCATGACCACACTCATTTATTTGCCATGTAATAGGTGATAACAGTTTGTAAAGGGTTGTGTACCCTATCTAGCACACCTTATTTGCTCACTTGGACCTATTTTGTGATATAAAACCCCTCCTCCGGGCTATGTTACTTGCAAATTGTACTTATTGAAGAAACCTACAAGGATAATGAAGGAGGACGTTGAGGGCACACATCTGTTGGGGTTAGTTAGGGCACGGCGTCCCCCTCTTGGGACACCCAGGACTTGTTGTAGCCTAATTTCACATTTGTATTGTTGTTTTATGTCATTGTGTGGTTTAGTTCCCAAATTTGTGGATGGACTAACCCAAATTGTTATATTTTCACATTATCTTGGAGGCTCATAACTTAAAATTAGGTGAGGCTAATCTTATATAAATAATATCTCCTTCTCATTGTATAAGCACAGTATAGGGGTTCATTATGAGATCTTTTCTATTTCTCTTGGTTTATTGTAGCTCTCGATGCTATGCGCACCTCTCTTTGGATGATCTTTCTTTCTTGAAGGTTGATTTGATGAAGTTCTAGGGTTTCTTTTACATACGCTATTGGTTGATGCTGAGAATAGTTGTGATAACTCGTGCTCAAGGGTGACCTAAGGTGTATCTTTTTGCTCATTCCTTGGTTAATGTTGGTAAGTTGATTATCTAACCCTAGTTTAACGTCATTCTCAAAGTGCTTTGGGTTAAGTTAGGGTTTCTTGCTATCATTTTGTCAACTTAGTGTGAGGAGACCTTCCCATCAAAGGAGCTTCCTTGGACTTCTTCTCTTGCCCTAATTAGGCTCTTCTACTTAACTCTTGCGGTTGCTAGTTGATGCCCTAATTGCAAGTATTGAAAGCCATTCTAAGAGAGGGACGTTGCTATCGATCTCTTAATGCCCAGGGATTGAGACAAGAATCACATGCCCTATCTTTTCAACAAATCTATCTCTCTTTTATCAAATCACATGCCTTTTATTTCACATGCATCTTTATATATTGAAAAATCCTAAAAAATATAATATTGCTGGAAAAACCGTAAAAGTCTAAATAAATCCATAACTCGAAAAATAGCTGTGAGTTTGTAATTTTGATCCAACCATCAAATTTTCCCTAGTGGATTTATCCACAGATCTTTGAGGGTGTCCCCATTTGCCATGGTGCATTAGGTAACATGAAATTGCTTAAATTAGGGTTTTTGCAGTTCTGATTGGACCATCAAGTGCACTCTAGGCTACTTGATCATCTCCCCTTCAGAGTGCACTGTTCTGAGGTGGTGCCTTGGGAAGTCTTAAACCCTGCCTTGGGATTTGTAATGTGTATTCAAGTGGTGATATTTAATGGATTGATTGGTAGATTGAATTAACTCCTTTTATATGATTTATGTGTCTTTATTATCCATTGTTGACTACATACAAGGCATTGATCTCAGCCATAAGACTTGTAGAAGGGTATTTGCAGGTGTGTTGGTGTCTGTAGGTGTTCTTCCTCCAAAATGAATCTCCCTTGGGTTTAGGAGTTACTCGAATAGGTTGAGGAGTTAGGTCATGGTGACATTGGGTCTAACCCCTTCTAGTATGCTTACCATCACTAGCATAGGGAATGCTTGGTCTGCTTTGAAAGGATTGCTAGTTTGAGTGATAACACAAAGAATGATAAAGTCCTTATGGAAGATGATCCTAAAGAGTCCCTCTCATTATCCCTTGTTGTAGATACACTTGTTGTTCTTACGGATCTAGCTACTCCTTCGATGACAATTTCAAGTTGGATAATGGATTTGTCTTCCTCCTCATCCTTTCCATAAATAACCTATTGCACAACTCACATGATTTTTGGGTTTGAATTGAGACAAATGTCAACCTCATGCCTTTGGAATCTGGCAAGATGGTATTGTTATCACACCATAGTAGCTGGGCAACTATTCTTGCTGAGCAGATATCTGCACATTTCAGAGCTTTGCTTTTACAGAGATCGGCTATGATGAGCTTGTTATTTGTGATCACTCATGGATTAGAGTAGTATATTATATTAGACTTTTGTTAGACCTTGTGCCAAGGCTGAGCCTTGAGAGCTTAGATTTGATGACCGATGTGACCTTTTGTTCCAAACAGTTTCATTTCAGTGCCCAGTGATATTATTGCAGCAGTGTTTCAGACAATGTTCCCCCAAGTTTCCGGGACGCAGGAGCGTGGGAGCGGGGAAACACACATTGGGGACGTGTGAAGACCACCCCCAAATTTTAGCGAAATTCGGGGGGGACGTCCAGGTCATAATAAAAATTATAAAAAAATATAAAAATTAATATTATAAATTATTAAATCCCAGCAATAACAATTCAATGATTCATCCCATGTAAATTACTAAAAGTAAATAATAAATACTAAATACCAAATTCATCTTTGTGCAATGTAAATCAGAATTTAACAAATTAATGATACAAACATGTTGCACACTTCATCGTGATTGTTTTCAAATTTGTCATTTGAATCTTGATATTCATATTTCTAATTTTGGTCATTCGAATTGAAAAACTGAATCAATGATATTGCATGCTAAGATAGTAAAATAGTAAATTACTAAAGACTAAGTATGAAATAGAGACTAAAACAACAATTCAAATTAAATTTTCGTATTTTTAAACTGAAATTGGGAAAAACATGGGGGGGCGTCTAGGAGCCCCCTAGTTTCGAAAGGGAGCATGTGGGAGCTCCCCTTCACCAGAGTGCGTTGCAGAACAGGGGGACGCGCTCCCTTGTGAGTTTCCGAGAGTTTCCTGATTTTGGGGACATTGGGAAACGTTTCACCTAGAGTCCCCAAGTCCTCGAGCCACAGGGAGCGAGGGGGGCGCACCCCCGACCCTGGGGGACGAATCCCCTTGGAACACTGGCTTCAGATGATTATTGATGATTATTATGATGTGATGTGACCTATGGACTTCTAATTATTGGCTTTGGATTATTATCTTGTTGTTTTAGTCATCTTCATAGCATTGACTTGGTATATGATTCATGATGTGGTAATACTACTTAAAATAAAATGAACTATCTTGGATAATGTTATGAATTATAAAATGGATCTATTACTTGCACACTTAGGTTTTCTGACAAAACTCATCGGTTTATTACCCTCCTATGAGCATAGATATGGCCTTTCCTGACATCCTTGTCTGCTAGCTTAGGCACCATTTTCACTTGACTCCATCCATCCATGACCTTCCTTATTTGGCTTTCACCTTTGACTTGCCTTCTTGATTTCTTGATATTGGGGACTTCCCCATTTCTACCTCTGTGTTGGACCCAATCCATGTTTGTTTTGTGTCTTGGCTCTGAGTTGGTGACAAAACTTGCCTTTGGTGAGTTGGATTGTATGCCTAAATCATTCTGGTCGGTTGTCCCGATGTTTGGCACTGTGCAGAACTTCCCTTAGTCGCTTGAGATGTTGGCTAAAATTGAAAGCTCATGTACTACCTATATTGGAAAGCTTTATAAATACGCCCATGGAAACTGTAAACTCTAGAATGTGTTTTTAAACACACGTGAGTAAAGGGCAAGAGCAATGAATTGCTAAAATACTCGAAGAGTATAGAAAAGGTCCAAAAAGCAAATGTTACTCAAAAGTTATATCTATTATTGCTGACCTTGTATATGTGAACATGCCTCGGATGCAAGCTGCGATTAGTTGTGCTTCTTAGCACATGTGAAATCCCAGAGGGGTCATATAGGCCAAAAAGGCCATGGAAATGGAATGAATGATCCTAATGAACCTGGATCAACTGAATGTAGACATGATGCCTAAGTTGAATAAGCACTCTCTAAACAACTTATCCATTTGTGAGGCACATCCCTTCCCTTTGTTATTTTGTCCAGCACAGAGTGTAGCTTCTTCTTTCCCCGTCCAAAGTATGATTTAGTTGAGTTTGGTCAAGTCACCCCCTTTGAGTAGCCTTGTTCTTAGCCTTCATCCTTAGCTAGCAGTTAGGCCATGTCCAATGGGTGAGTCTGTCATTAAAGCTGTTGTGCAAGTAAGATATAAATAACATTGAAAAATATATACATATTAAATGCCACTGAATGATGTTTATACTTTAAGTTAAGCTGTGAATATGTTCTAAAGGAACATGTCTTAGTCTTTGTCATAATCTTGTCCTTGGTTGTATTTTGACTTAGTCAAACATAGTTTGACCATGGTCATTCTTGGGATCCGTGATGATGTGGACCATGTATGCTTATGGATGATGATTGATGGTCCCACATACTCTTGTTGATGATTCCATATGATGGACATATGATTCAGATGATGGTTGATGCAGTTCAACAGTTTTATTATTATTTCCAGATCATCAGATTATACATTGTCCAGGTATGGTGGACCCTACAGTTGACCCCTCAGGTCAACCCATGGTGTATGAGTACACATTTCTAGTAGATTTGGGTCTTTTGGATCCATTGAGACACTTGTCCTTCAATTCCGGGCACTTTTGACAGTGATAGATGCATTTTTCCACCCGTTGACTAGTTTTCGGCATGTTTCCCCAGCCTGTCCAGCAGAGGCATTGGAGGCAAGTTTCAACTAGGGCGTTGTATGGGAAGGAGGTGGTCTAGCCACTTGTTTTTACCATTATCCCCCCTTCTAGACAGCCTGGTGGGCTCAGTTTGACAGCGCAGGCACCCTGGGTGGCAGTTTGAGCAGTTTTAAGGTTTTCGAGGAGGATTAAAAATGGATTATAAGGGTCATTGAGGAATTCGATTTGGGCAATTGAGGCAAGGTTTTGGCACTTGGTCTTCACAGAGGTCTTCCAGGGTGACGCCATCCTCTAAAGGGGGCTAATATACAAGGGCCCACTAAATATGACATGGACATGATTCAAGAAGCTCATGGTGGGGCTAGGAGGCATCAATCCTTACTAGCTCATCCCCATGGCACAATAATATATAAAATAAAGGACCATGACATGTCCACATAACACAAATGATCAAATCCTGTCCTCAAAATCTGTGAGAGAAGGACAAGAGGTTCTCTGGACTTGGAAGATGTGTTGTATGTCCTAGAGATAAGGAAGGTTTTGCTGTCAGTCTCAAATTTGGAGGACAAGGGTTATGTAGTCTTATTCCAAAAGGGACAAGTGTTCATGCATTCAGAGGGAGTTATCCTTGACACAACAATCAACATTAGTGTCAGAGAGGGTAGGGTATATAGGATGTTGGGAAAGCTTGTAGTTGCATCCAAGGGGATCTTGGATCATGGATCAATGTTAGTGTCAGAGGTCATGGTTCATAAGTCTCTAAAGGGTGAGCAGAGTTCACAGAATTCTAGTGTGGGGAGTAAACCTTAAGAGGGGAAGAGGGAGTTAGCCCCTTCCAGTTCTGCTAGGAGACCTTGTTGGTACGAGATGACATTGATGGATGCTCAAAAGTAGGAGAAGATTCCTAGGAGTACATTGAGGGAGAGAAGGTGTTTGATGAAGTTTCCAAATTTCATGGGACTGATTTGTAGCGTCGTTGATTTTGTGACTTCCAATGATTAGGGAGTAGCTAACTAGCAGGGTTGGAGGAATGTCAGTGTGTAGGATGATGTGTGCGATAGTGTGCCAGGGTCAGGGGGATAACCTAGTCTAGGAGGCTCTTCGAGAAGTACCTTCCTCGCTAAGAGGGAGTGTTGATGATTGTAACTTGGATAGGTACTTCTGTATAGGCCAGGTGTCATGCATGCAAGAGTCGTCTAAATTACCTGTCTAGGTACTTGCTTGAGAGGGCAAGTGAGTTTTGTATCTCTTTCCTAATCCTAATTGAACAAAAGCACATTAATTAACTTGATGTTGGCTAATGACTAAAAGTAAACTTAAGATTAAGTCATAGTCGTTGATCTTAAGTGAGGCTTGAGATCTAATCTCAACTATCGATCACTTTGGATATCTAGGTTAGGGTTTTGGTCATTGAGATGTTATAAGGGAAGCCTAAAGAGAGGAGAAGAGTCGAAGACCTAACAACCACACAAAGTGAGTGAGATCTCATTGATTGGTTGGAGATGTACATTCAACCAAGTGTACAGGTGCAAGGGCAGGGTTAGAGGAAAGGAGGAAAGGGGCAGTAAGGGAGATAGCATCCAACTAGCAAGAATAAAGGATTGATCTTGAGGTTTGTAAGGATTGGCTATTTGTTGACTTGTATTTTCCTCAATGGGCCATTATCCCATGATTTTATCTTAAAAAAATTATCAATTTGCTCGTTTTTCCCTTTGGGGTTTTCTAGGGTAAATTCGTGTGTCAAATGTGTGAATGATTTCCTGTATTTTATGTTGTGTTAGTAGTTAAAATGTCAATGTGCTTCTATTTATAATTTCGTAATTATTGAGAATAGAGATCGAATCTGGCATTAGGAAATTAAGACATACTTGATAACACTCCTCATTAGGGACCAACTTATCCAATGCAAGCATATACCCATTCTGTACCTAGATTTGTGTGTGGTTTTCTCCTAACTCCACCCCTAAGTGCTGGTTGTTCCAACCAAGATGGAGAATAATATTTTGGTGTAAGGACATATGCTAGGGTATGGAGTGGAACATTCATATTATCCCACCTTTTGACCACATGTTTATGAATATGATCATACAAGATTGCATCTCTCTGCTCAACAATGTCTTTGATTTGGGCAAGCATGCTATCCATTTGCTCATACACCTCCCCAATCACCGGTTGATCTATAAATGGACTTGGTGAATTGCAGAACATACTAACCTATGCCCAAAACTGACCATCAAGAATAGTGTTCTTCACCTCTTGAAAGTCATGTTTATCAGATGTGCTTGTAACTCTATCTTTCAAACTTTGCTATGAATCACTTGAGACCATACTAACCAATGCCTGTCTTACCTTCAAAAGCCACTTGAAGGTGAGTTAGTAGCTAGCAAATCTAGTCTTCGCAATCTTCAATAGCTCCAACCTAGAGTGATTGCGATAAATGTGGTGGGCCATGCTATGATTGGTAATTAATTTTATCATTTTCTTCCCTCTCTTGTACAAGACACCAATCCATCAATAATTAGGGTCCCTCATCTTAACAATATCGTGCATCAAGAGGTTTAATGTGTGAACCAAACACCCTAACCAAAATATGTTAGGGTATGCATCCTCAGTGATTGCTCTTGCTGCCTTACAATTAGCAGCATTATCAGTGATGACTTGAATGACATTGTATGGCCCAATCCCTTGAATGGTTTTAAGTAAAGGTTGTGCAATATTAATACCAGCCTTGTAGTGATTTGAGTAGCCATGGGTTGAATGGAAGATCGCACCACTAACAAACACACCAAGAATATTTATCAATGGCTTGCCTTTAACATTTGTCCACCCATCAAATACAAATGATATCCCATAGTTGGTCCAATCATTTGTAAGCTTTCCAAGAGCGCTATTGAATTTGGCTCTTTCCCTGTCAAGTTCCACGATTGTAGCTTTGTCATACCCAAGGCTCCTACATCCTTTAGGGGCACCATTGATTGCTTGTACCATTTCATGGCAATAGGGTGAGCGAAGAACATTGAATGGTACACCACATGCATAGAGAAACTTGTAAATTTTTGAATCCACATCATCTATGCAACCTTGGTTAAGGAAATCTTATAATGTTCTTCGCATAGGTGAGAATCCACTACTATGGGGGGATGAGGATCTTGGTCGACTACCAAACATTCTGTGTGACACTTCAGATCGACCCTTGATTTCTTTGATTTGTTTTGAGTGACCTCTTCTTCCAGCTTGTCTTACCTTCATCCTATGGTATAACTCCACATAGATGCTTTCTCACACTGGTATATGACCTGTGTAAGTTTTAGAACAATGGGGGCATATAAACTTTGTGGTTCCACTCCCCTTTCCTCCCCCAAGCCTTTCCACATGTTTCCACAAAGGTGTTGTATCTTTTTCTTTTTTCCCCTCATGGCTCTCAACATTATTATCATCATCCCCTTCCCCTCCTTCCTGTTAAGTTTAAACTAATTTGACTAGCAAGATCACTGAAAGAAACATAATCACAAGATAGACAAAGATATTACCCTGGGAAACCCTCATGGGGTGAAAACCCAGCAAAGCTTTCCTCAATAAGATGATCAACCAAAATAGAGGATGTGCTCCAAGACTTGACCTCCTTCTCTACCTCCTATGCAGACCTCTCAAACACAAGTGCTCTACTTTCTGAGCTGAGCAAGTGTGTGTTAAGTGAGGAGCATTCTCCTCTACTTATACTAGTTCCCGACTGACTAAATTCCCTTATGGGGCCGACCTCTCCCAATGAAGTTTAATAACCCCTAATTGATTAACTCAGGGCCGACCCCCACATGGAGGATCTAATAACCCTGGTTACCACAATTCATCGGAGGAATAAACATCTCCGGATACATAATAGGATCACCTCGGAGGGATGAAACATCTCCGGAATAATAAACTACAAATATAATATTCTTAGAAGTTACAATATTCAACACTCCCCCTTAACGAGAAGGATATTATAACAACATCTGTAGGAGCAAGGAGTCATCGACTACATCATACATGATACATCTATAAATCATCGAAAGCTTTCTTCAATACATCATCATCAGTAACTCAACCAGTTACTGGAACATCAACATCATCATCATTGTCATCGCACGATCATTAGCATCAATATCGTCATCGCACGATCATCAGCATTGTCATCGCACGAGCATCAGCATTGTCATCGCACGATCATCAGCATCGTCATCGCACGATCATCAGCATCGTCATCACATGATCATCAGCACGGTCATCGCACGATCATCAGCATCGTCATCACACGATCATCAACATCGTCATCACATGATCATCAGCATCGTCATCACACGATCATCAGCATCATCATCACACGATCATCATCATCTGGATCATCTCGATCAACAGTATCATCATCGCAGCATACTCTGCAATACACATGATCCTTCCTTTCGGAATTACGGGATCATGGACAATCCTTTCTTTCGGAATTACGGGATTCTAGTCCATCAACTCTGGTGATCCTTCCTTTCGGAATTACGGGATCATGGACAATCCTTCCTTTCGGAATTAAGGGATTCTAGTCCATCAACACTGGTGATCCTTCCTTTCGGAATTACAGGATCATGGACAATCCTTCCTTTTGGAATTACGGGATTCTAGTCCATCAACACTGGTGATCCTTCCTTTCGGAATTACGGGATCATGGACAATCCTTCCTTTCGGAATTACGGGACCCAGTCTTTACGGAGCTATCACACTTGGACGATTCTTCCTTTCGGAATTACGGGATCCTTGTCCACTACGAACTTCATTCTTGAAGACATTGGTCTACGGATCAATTCAAGGGACCAAAGTCAAGGGACGATACAATCCCCACCTATATCCTCATCAATACAGATATCGTTAGTACATCACTAGTACAAGTACATACAAGTATCCTCATCAATACATGTATACATATCATCAAAACATGTATCCTCATCAATACATCAATATAAAAACAAGTATCCTCATCAATACATGTATACATATCATCAAAACATGTATCCTCATCAATACATCAATATAAAAACAAGTATCCTCATCAATACATGTATACATATCATCAAAACATGTATCCTCATCAATACATCAATATAAAAACAAATATCCCCATCAATACATGTATACATATCATCAAAACATGTATCCTCATCAATACATCAATGTAAAAACAAGTAATATAAGTATTCTAAGTATAAGTATCCTAAATCTAAGTAATCTAAGCATATATAAATATCTAGGTGTAATAAACAGGTATCCTCATCATCGACCTTGCTGTCGATGAGGGCAATCTCATCATCAGTGACTAAATCACTCCCCCTTTCGAGGAGGGTCCTTTTGAACTACACCAAGCTTGTCTCGGAAATATTCAAATTTCACTCGAGACAGAGGTTTGGTCAATATATCAGCAATTTGTTCCTCAGTGCTCACATACTCGAGTCTAATAGCTCCTCTATGCACCATATCTTGTATGTAGAAATAACGGATTTCTATGTGTTTTGACTTATCATGACCTTCACTGAAGTGGATTAGAAGAGTGCTAGGTATAAAATCCCTTCTTGTCAAATGATGGAATTATTAATTAAAATAAGTAAAGTAGGCCTCCCCGAGTCCCCAGGTGTTTAAGGTTGACTATGCCAAACAACTTCTCACTTATAAATAAAGAGATAGAGATAGTGTAGATCATCATTCTCTCTTGTAAACTTTGAAACACAAGTGATGATCGAGGGAGCAAAGGGGTGTCAAGTGAATATATCATGCTTCTAGGTAAGATAAGTATATCTCTCTTTCCAAGTGGGTTTTCTCCTGATACTAGGGTTTCCTCACTAACCTTGTGCCCATCATGGTGAATGTCTGGTTCTATTTCATTTAGTTTCAGATCTATGCTTGATGTTTACATCAGGTTATGCGATGAGTGTTTAAGATTAATATGTAGTTAGATGTGGAGTATTAAGGAAACTAGGGTAGTGCAATGGCCATGAGAGAATATTTATTGATTGATTTAGTATCTTGTAAAAAATTGTCCAGTGAGCTTCAATTAAGTCTCATCTCTAGTAGATTTATGGTTTAAGCATAGGTTGGACTCTTCACATGCAACATTTGGGTGGTATTTCCTTTTGAACTCATAAATCTTCTTGAACTAAGGAATGCATACCACCAACATACATTAATATGTGAACTTTGTGAGTTCTATTGGGGTCTAGACAATCCAAGAAATGTGAATGCCATTTATTGATGCCTAAACACTAATGGATGTTTTGTCTTCTTCATTACTTTTGTTTATGGTTCAAACTGATAATGGATCTACTCCGATAGAGTATATAGACTAGTTTTTGATTCCTTGGTTATCTGATGATCCAAAATGGATCTACATTGTTACTATATGACTTTATTGATGCTTTGGAATGGGGAAGAATCAAGATAGAATTTGGGCGCTAGACAGGTTGGTTTGGGTTAGATTCTGAAAACTACACTAACAGACCAGAATTGACAATCCTTTGGTTTGAGGTCAAATATGTGGAATTTTGTGGTCTTTGGCCTCATAAACAATTGTTTTGGAGGTCTTCATTGTTTTCTATGGGTTGATAGTTTTCCAATGGTGGTTCATTTTCATCCCATTGACCTACTTTTGTGGTCATTTGTTGGACATTAATAAAATTATCTTATCTTATCTTATCTCGACAAGATAATGGTCCGATTATTCCCCACAGTTCCATGTGGCAACCACGTCATCTCACCACGATGGAGTTAGTCATGTTTGGTTATCCAATGGAGACTTCTATCAATCAAGAAAGGGTGTTAAGACTCTAGCTAAAAGGAGGGAAAAGGGTTCAACACCCATTGTAGTGATTTGATGTTCCATAGTAGAGCAATTGCGAAGAGGAGCAGTAGAGAGATAGCAGAGCAGAGGAGAAGAAAACATTCTAAAGGGGATTGTAGCAAACCATAGCTTGACAACAAGCTTGATGTTCTTTATATTTTGCCTTGCACTCTCATTTGATTAAGAAGAAAGGATTAGTCCTTCATATTCTTAAAATAAAAGTGGAAGGGTATATACAATAGAGTCTTATATCCTCATCCTCAATGTTACTAAAGTAGATTTTCTGTCATCTTAATACAACTTTGATTGTCACACATGATCACAGTGGGATCCATTTCTAAGTCAAACACTCCAGATAATAGTTTCCGAAGCCACACTGCTTCACAACTAGCAGAGCAGGCAGCTATATATTCTGCTTCAGCAGTACTGAGAGCCACACTAGATTGTTTCTTGTTGAACCATGAGATCATGGCAGATCCAAGACCATAACATCCACTTGATGTACTCTTTCTTTCTGAAACACTTCCTGCCCAATCAGAATCTGAGTAACCATGTAATCTGAGTTCATGACTTCCAAGATAATATAGACCAAAATCTAATGTACCCTTTAGATACCTCATTACATGCTTTACAACTATTAAGTGAATCTTTCTAGGTTCTACTAGATACTGACTCAGGGTATTTACAGCAAATCATATATTTGGTCTGGTATTTGTTAAATACATCAATGACCCAATGATTTGTCTATATACAGTTACATCCACTAATTCTGATGAGTCATTAACTAATAACTTCAAATTAGAGTCCATGGGAGTGGCCATGGCTTTACACTTCAACATATCGAATCTTTTTAGAATCCCCACAGCATACTTACCTTGATTTAGAAAGATTCCTTTTGGTTCTTGCCATACTTCTAGACCTAAGAAGTAGTGCATTAATCCGAGATCTTTCATCTTGAATTCTGAAGAAAGCTTCATCTTGCATTCAATAATTTGATTCTCATTTCCTGTTAGAAATAGATCATTTACATACAACAGTAATATAACAGGTTCATCATCCATAACTTTGAGGTAAAGATTAGGATCAGCTTTACTTTTGGTAAAGCCCATGCTTGTTAAGAAACTCTCAATCCTTCCCTACCAAGCTCCGGGAGCTTGCTTTAATCCATACAAAGCCTTTTTCAGCTTGCATACATGTGTTCTTCCATCTTTAACCTCAAATCCTTGTGGTTGTTTTATGTACACTTCTTCTTCAATCACACCATTCAGGAAGGCTGTCTTAACATCCATCCGGTGTAATTTCCACTTCATCATAAGATGCAAGTGCCATGATAGTTCTAATTGAAGTGTACCTAGCAACTGGTGCAAATGTTTCTTCATAGTCAATTCCCTCTTTCTGAGAGAATCCTCTGGCTACAAATCTTGCCTTATATTTTTCAATGCTACCATCTGTAGCATGTTTTATCTTGAATATCCATTTGGAAGAAACCACACTTTTATCTTTTGGTTTGGGAACTATATCCCAAACATCATTTTTCATTATTGACTGGTATTCTTCTGTCATTGCTTCTACCCACTCTTTCTTCTGAGCTTCCTCTTCATAGCTAGTAGGCTGTTCATCCACAAGATCACACATCAAGGCCACATAGTTTGATACTAGCTTTGGTTTCTTTCTTTCTCTAGTGGAGCCTTCAGGAGCTCCATATTTTTCAACTCCTTGAATAATGTCTCTAGCCCATGTTGGCCTTCTTTTTCTAGATAAATTTATAATGGGGGGTTCTTGTGGTTCTAACATGTCATGGTCCTCTGGTGCATCATCTTCAGGGATGGGTACAGCTTCTGTGATTCTAGGAGATGTATCTTCTTCATAGATTTCTTCAAGTTGGCATTTCCTAGATTTCTTGAGGGCTGCTTCTTCATCAAAAGTTACATCTCTACTTATTTCCATATGATGAAAACCAGGTATGTAAATTCTGAAAGCTTTGGATGATTCACAATATCCAACAAATATTTCCTTCTTACCAGAAGGATCCAACTTGGTTCTCTTTTCTTTTGGAATGTGAATGTACACAAGACATCCAAATATTTTGAGATGACTTACCTCAGGCTTCTTTTCTGTGAACACTTCTTCTGGAGTCTTGAATTCAAGAGCACTATGGGATAGTCTATTTTGTACATAGACTGCTGTCCTAGTTGCTTCAGCCCATAGATACATGGGTAGATCTTGGTCATGTATCATAGTCTTTACAGCTTCCATGATAGTTCTATTTTTTCTTTCAGCAACCCCATTTTGTTGGGGATTGTAGGGAGTGGTTAGTTCCCACTTGATTCCAGCTTCCTTACAAAAGTCTTCAAAGTCCTTTGAAGTATATTCTCCGCCATTATCTGTTCTGAGAATCTTGATTTCCTTTTCTGAGAGATTTTCTATTAATGCCTTGAACTCTTTGAATTTTCCAAAGACTTCATTATTTCCTTTTAGAAAGTATATCCAAGTCGTCCTTGAATAGTCATCAATGAATGTGAGATAGTATTCAAACCCACTTAGGGATGTGGTGGGCATTGGTCCACATACATCTGAGTGTATTAACTCCAGAATGTTCTTAGTCTTTGTTTCACTCTTTGGAAAAGGGTTCTTGACATTCTTCCCCTTTTCACATCCTTTGCATGAGCCATTATGGTCAATCTTTAGGTTTGGTAATCCTATGACCACCTTGCTCACATAGGGTAGGGCCTTGTAGTTAATGTGAGCAAGCCTTCTATGCCATAGCTCACTGGGGCTAGTGGTTTCATGGACAAGGGCAGCTTCTGGGTGACCCTTGAGTTTGTAAAGACCGCCTTTTTCTTCACTAATAACAATTGCATCCTCAATTGATTTTCCTTTGGGCCACATAAGTACTTGTCCATCAATAAATGCAATTCTAAAACCTTTCTTATCTAGTGCTGAGATAGAAAGTAGGTTCTTCTTCAAACCTGGTACATATAAAATTTCTTTCATCTTTAAAGGTGTTCCAGAATCAAGCTTGTAGCTTGCTTCACCAATTCCCTTGATGGGATATTGATAATCATCTCCTCGAGATACCTTTTGTGGAGAAGACTTTTCTTCAAGTCTTGAGAGAGTTTTCTTTTGACCTGTGATGTGCTTTGAAGCACCACTATCAATGAGCCATGTATGTTCTCCAGGAGACACAGATCCAGAGAGTGCAGAAAATAGAACATACTCTTCTGCATCTTCTTCTTCATTCCTTCTAGATCTTTTCCGAGGGAGGGGCCTTTCTTCTTCTTTTTCATCTCTTTTGGATCTTTTCCTATGAGGCCTCACTTCCTCCTCTTCTTCTTCTTCTTCACTATCATCTTCTGCAAGATGTGCTTGATGTCCTTTGTAGTGAAGATTTTTCTTCTTCCTTGAAGGACAAAATCTAGCAATGTGTCCCTCTTTATGACAATTGAAACATTGGAAAGAAGAGAATTTTCTACTTCCTTTCTTCTGAAATCTTTGTGGAGATTGAGACTCCTTGTGATTATCCTTCTTGAAGTAAGATTGATTCCTCCTTCTCTTAGTGTGTGTAGCCAAGGCTTGGTCATCCTCCTTGAGAAGGGCTTCTCTGTTGGCTACCCTAGCTTCTTCTTGAACACAATCCTCCCATACTACATCAAACTTCATACTTTCTCTTCTGGCACACATAGTTTGTATAAATGACTCCCAAGGTCTAGTGAGACCATTTAGAGCAGTCATTACAAGTTCATCTTCATCAAAAGTATCACCAATGGCATCTAGTTGTTCCTTGATTTGGGAGACCCTTGAGAAGTAGTCTTGAATGGATTCTCCTTTGTGCATCTTGGTACTCTTCAACTGAGTTCTTAGGTTCATCTTCCTATTGATATTCTTTCCTTCATACATTCTTCGTAGGGGATCATACATTTCCTTTGGAGTCTTCTTGAAAGCCACTTGGGGAATCAAGTGGTCTTTAATAGAATCAGCTATGATTCTCTTTGCCCTAATCAAATCCTTCCTATGCTTCTCTTTGGCTTCATCTCCTTCAGGTTCTGCAACTTCATCCTTGATATAATGAGCAAGATCATTCTCTTCAAGAATGAGACCAATTCTGTATTTCCATGCCCGGAAATTCTCTATACCTTCAAGCTTGTCTTTAAGCTTAGTGCTTGGAGCCATCTTCTCTTGGGGGAGTCCAAGAGATAAGAAATAGAGTAGTACTTACCAGGAAACTTTACCTTTTCACTTTTCCGGATCTACAACAGAATTTCTGGTTTATCACACTTTTGGTAAAACTAGGGTTTGACTTTCTCGGAGTTCTACCCAACCAAAAACCTCGATCCAGGGCTCAAAAGATAGATCTTTAGAAGGGCTATTCAGCCATACAACCAGAATCCAAAAATACTAACTTTTTGCAGAAACCCTAATTTTGGGAGAGAGAAAGAGAGATAATTTCACCTTGTGAAAGATGTTCTATTTAGGCTAGCTCTGATACCATGTTAAGTTTAAACTAATTTGACTAGCAAGATCATTGAAAGAAACATAATCACAAGATAGACAGATATTATCCTGGGAAATCCTCATGGGGTAGAAAACCCAGCAAAGCTTTCCTCAATAAGATGATCAACCAAAATACAAGATGTGCTCCAAGACTTGACCTCCTTCTCTACCTCCTATGCAGACCTCTCAAACACAAGTGCGCTACTTTCTGAGATGAGCAAGTGTGTGTTAAGTGAGGAGCAATCTCCTCTACTTATACTAGTTCTCGACTGACTAAATTCCCTTATGGGGCCGACCAATCCCAATGAAGTCTAATAACCCCTAATTAATTAACTCAGGGCCGACCCCCACATGGAGGATCTAATAACCCTGGTTACCACAATTCATCGGAGGAATAGACATCTCTGGATACATAATAGGATCACCTCGGAGGGATGAAACATCTCCGGAATAATAAAGTACAAATATAATATTCTTAGAAGTTACAATATTCAACACTTCCTCCTGTCCACGATATGTGCCACTCCCTACTTCCTCCTCATCACTGCCACTGGTATATTGGTTTCCCAACACCACCATCATGATAAGAAGTGGAACAAAAAAAAAAACCCACATACCCATCATGCTTCTTGACTCAAGAGGAGAAATGGGAAAGAGTAGGAGAAGAGAACATTCAAGATTTAAAATTTTAACATAGTGGATTTTTTTTTCAAAAGCAAACAAAGAGTGGGATTTAGAGCCTACCTCTTTATCTCTCTAATGGTGGTTGAATGTCTCTATGGAAGCTTTCAATCTCCCTTCCAAGCTCTCACAAATAGTAGCCTTCAATCTGCCTTCCAAGCTCTCACAAATTTGCTCACAGACAACTAGCAAACCCACTCAAAACCCTAGCAAAGAGGAGTGAAATGAATGAAATGATAAATAAAATGAGTGCAAATGGAGTCAAAAGTGTTTAAATCCTTTAAATGAACCCTAACCGTACCCAAAAATCCAAGTGGAACCATGTCTTGGGTCCAAACTCCCCAAAAGAAAAAAAATTCACCTCAATACTTGGGAGAGATGAGGGAGCGATTAGGGAGCATTCGTTTTTGCACGCAAAAGCGACCAGGGAGCGATGCTCCTCATTGCTCCTTGAAAACCAAGGGAGCAATTTTTTTCATCAGGGAGTGCGCTCCGTAAAATTGCGCTCCTAGGAGAAATTCCTGATCGCTCGCTTTGGGAGCGCACTTTCGGAGGAAAGCATTTGGGGGGGGGGTGCTCCCCCACAGTTCAAGCAGAGACTATACCATTACCTCCCTCAGCATGTGCATCCTGCACTGAACTTGAACTTGTAAAATCTGTTTCCAAACTAAGCATGCCTTTTCCTAACAGTTCTGTTGTGGTCACACTAGCATATGGGGCTGCTGTATGCTCCTCTTGTGCATACATACAGTGGCCAAAATCGTCCCATTTGTTGTTTGTACCTTTGTCCATTCCCCTGTGATCTCTTCCCGTCTTCCCCTCGCAACCATTTTATCACTGCCTTCTTAAGTTGCCAAGCCCAAGATCACTTCATGAAAGATTTTTCCATAGGTGATTCCAGTAATCAATCATGATGCCCCTACCTACCACCAGGTAATATTTTGGAGAATAGTATTTGATTATATTTTCATATGTTTGTTGCTTTTTGTCAGAATTTCGTCTTGATGATAATACCTAAGTCAAAGTTTTGTAGGGAAATATTTACTTCATTATTATGGATATTTGTTAGAGATTGCACCTGTTGTACTTCATTTGCATTGCAAAAACCTGTTTTGCTAGTTAGAAACACTTGCATGCTTGTGTTCCTCTTTGATTTAGGCAGGAATGAAGTAGGCATTGAATGCTTGTATATTGGACTACTTTTGCATGTGCTTATTTTTAATTGGAGTTATACAATTCTTAGATGGATGTCTTCCATTCTTCATATGCTGCAGTATGCCAAGTTCGTCAAGCCATCTTTTGATGATTTTATACTACCTTCAAAAAAGTATGCTGATGTTATTATCCCACGAGGAGGAGACAACTACGTTGCAATCAATCTTATTGTGCAACACATTCAGACAAAGCTTGGACAACATGACCTGTGCAAGATTTATCCCAATGTTTATGTCATCCAAAGTACTTTCCAGGTATAATGATTTTTGAATATGTCATCCAATAGAATTTACAGTTAAACAATTTTGTTTATTTCATTGAACTTAAGGAATTCCACCATCTGGATTGACAGCAATACATATTTGAGAATTAGAGAATAATTGGACTGTTTATAGGTATAAATGGAGCTAGTGCAATATGTAGTGTTTAAATTTGGTGTTTGCTATCAAAAATTGAATAGGGGTAGCTTTTAAGTTTTTAAGTTTCAAACTTGGCAGATTCGTGGGATGCATACACTCATACGAGATCGTGAAACCACAAAGCATGATTTTGTCTTTTATTCAGATCGGATTATTCGACTGGTATCTTTTATCAAACTTGCCATTGCAGAGACGCATTTTTGAAGTATAGAGGGCCTGGTTACTTTGTAGCATTGCCTTATTCTGCTCCTTGTTTCTTTTTCTGCTGAGGTAGTCTTTTAATTTTTTGTCTTTTCCATCTCTAATCAGGTTGTTGAGAATGGCCTAGGCCATCTACCATTCACTGAAAAACAAGTCATCACTCCTACAGGTGAAATATTGTCTGTGCTATGTCTCGGAGTAATTAATAACACTATTTTTTATTGGGCTTGTATACTAAATTCTACCAAAGAGGGATGGCACTCTTTTTTTAGTTTGTATGCTGCTTTGGACAATATCATTAAAAGCTATAGTTTTGTCCGTAGTACTTAATTGGCCCATTTTCTGTGCTTAATTTGTGATATGTATAACAGGCAGTTAACATTGTCAAGGAACTGGGCGATCAGGAATTTTTCACTTTTATGTTTGCTAGAGCTTAGATGCACATGTTCTTACAATAGGGGTTCTAACATCTAACCATGCAATTGCAGTGAAGTAGTACATCCAAAGTTAAAATTTTCATTGCTTTATTATGGTTTAGGCTCTCTGCTTTGGTCATAGCTATTTCCACTAACAATTTATGCTTTTGTCATAGCTGAATGTAATATTCCCTTTTTAACATATAGTGGAATTAACTGAGGATTTATGCCATTTACACCATAAGAAGATCTTAAGCATGGTTATTATATCATCAGTCTATGTCACAAGGTTCGGGTTTGAGTTCGGGTTCGGCAACCATTAAGTTCGAATCAGGTTCGAATTTTCTGATGGGGTTCGCCATTAGGTTCATCTATATACATTTTTCAATATATATATATATATATATATATATGCTCTTTAAAATGAAATATAACATAAAGCAATTAGAAATCAACAACAATAAACATATACGAGTGAGAATCATTATTGGTTAACATATATGATTCATGAGTTACTTAGTCATGATAAAATCCAATCACTAATCGTCTTATTAAACATAGTGGAATTGCGTATTGCAAAAATTAGGAGAACATATTCTTCAAACTTCAAAATTTGAAAGGATGTCCATAATGTGAGATACCTATAATCCCTAAAAATTCACAAAATTTAAACACACAATGCATCATGCAATTGAAAATTACAAAATGAAGTAGAACAGTCTTCAAATTTCAAAATTTAAAAGGAAATTCATAATGTCAAAAAATTATACTCCCTGAAATTGTTTAACAAAATTTTAAACATGGTCAGAATTTCTATCTTGTTGCCTACTTGTAACATCATAAAGCTCTAAAACAAGAGCACATCAATAAGTGGATTTCTATCATCACTAGGCTTAGGCTCTGTTGTTGCCTAATACACACCTGGGGGGGACGCGGCAGGAAACCTTCAAGCCGCTCGGTGTGTCCTTGGGGGCAAGTGAGAGTCAAGTGTTGTCACCTGATTACTCGACTCCTCTGTCTAGGCTTACTCCTAACGAAGCCATGGGGGGTCGTCCCTATAAAAATTAAACTAAGGCTTTTAATCTATAACAAAGGTAAAAGTCTATTCTAGGAGTTAAAAGATGATGAGAAGGAAAAATAAATCAACAACACGTCATTGCAAATATTTAATCAACACTACACATGATATTGGTAAAAGATACATTCACGACAATTTGCAAGATTGCTAAAAATAAATGGATCAGTGCCAAGAGATAAATGCGTGCGATTGTTGATGTGTAGGGTTGTGAAAGTATTGCAAGAGGCTTGTTGGTTTATTTTAAGATTATTAAATAAGTATTAAAGGTGTGGGTAAAATTGTTGGTTTGGCCCAGCCCAATCTAGCTCCTTGGATTGAGTGCTTTAGCGGCTTAATCGAGTGTCCAACCAGGCGAGGATGAACCTTCTTAAAGTAGCCTGCTAACTCTACAGTATACACCCATGCAACCTCCTGAATCCACAAAGAAAGATAAGCTTAGTTTTTCCTATTAAACTATGTACCTTACACCTGTTTCTGATTGACCCAATTGTTCAGACTAAGTTGCAGCGGCCAAGAGCATACTTTGGGTTTGGGGTGTTGTTTCGTTTTATTTAAATTTGTAAGTAGATGATTAGCTAAACTACAACCCAAGAGTATCTTTTCTTCGCACCACAAAGTGATGGAGTACTTCGGTAAATCAAGGGGTTAATTTTAAGATAAGATTTTAAGAACAATAGTAGTTGCTTGTAGCACGAAATAGTAAATGATTGAACAATTAATTGTAAGTCCTTTGAGGATGCTTTGTGTGCTTGATATTGTTGTTTAATTACTAATGCTCAAAATAAACTAATCTAAAATGAAAAAAAGAAAAAAGAAAGCAAAAAGGTAAAAAAAGTGAAAAGTGCGAATTCCTCTTGGGGGGATTGGGGTTAGGCGCTGTAATTGCCTGCTTAGCTCTTTTTATTATTTGAGTTACAATATGAAACTTGAAATGAAACACTGCTTTCCCTTTATGATTAGGGATCAAGGCAGTTTACAATTTATTGTGAAAGCAAAACAATGCTTGGACAGCTGGTTCACAGGATGGTTTTGGGAATTTCAAAATGATTCTTTTGTGAAATATTTGGCTCCAACCTGTTATGAAAGTAAAACAGACCAACGAATAATAATTGTTAGAAACTGCTTAAGGTAGATATTTTGAAATATAGATGTAAATTCTTCAAACCATTAAGGTAACCAGAACCGAAATAGCTTTAGAAAGGAGGAGAAGAGAATGAGGAAACTCTTTCAAATGAGACTTCGAGGCTTGGAGATGAATTCCTGGATTGCCGAGGGATTAGATCTGAAACAAAAAGCAGTTAGATAAAGAAAAGAGGGACAAGCAAGTCCTCTTCTCCTTCAACCAAAAGTGTACCTGCAGCTTACATCAACTCGTTACAAAGCATTCGATCTGGAAACAACATATATAAGAAATCAAATGCCAAAATACTCATAAACAAATGAAATATTTTAAAAGCTAGATCTCTTAACATATGAAACAACAAGACTTGGAAAGCAAACAAACCTAACTAGTCTAGCTTACAAAACAAACAATTGTCCTTACAATAAACCAAGATCCAAGATAGGAAGTAGATGAGTAGCTTACTACAAGCCTCCTTAGTTTAATAGCAAAAGCAACACAAGGATTCGACCTCCAAAGTCTCTTTTATTCTCAGATAGTTCTCAATAGATTGCAAAATAACAAAGCTTTGCCTCTATACACCAACTAGTGAAAGAGGAGACCAAAGCTTGCTTAAATAACGAAAAGCATGCAAAGTAGGGCGCACTCATCAAGGAGGGCGACTAGTTTGATTGAAGAGTTAACCATAAGTGAATTGGCTCTCGTTAATTCTGGTGATTGGCGTTGATTTGAATTGATGGGTTGCCAAATAAATGGGGTAGGCGCTCCCTACCTTGATATAATCACAACCAAACGCAGGCTGCCGTGTGGAGAAGCCGCCCATGTGAAGGATGAGCGCATATGCGATGAGGGAGCTCACGCTGGAGTTAATATTGGGTTGGTTGCTTTGATTTGCAGCCACATGAATGGGGTTGCGCCACCTCAAGAGAGGTAGGCGCACTCCCCATCTTGCTTTCATCACTCCAATCTGACACAGCCATGTCATGATGAGCCCACATGAGTGATGGGCGCATTATCTAAAGTGGTATATCCACTCAACCTTTATTCGCCCACCATACGACTTGGTAATATAATGTTTAATCTCTTAAACTAGTCGCCCACCATGTGACAATATATGCCAACTCATTTTGGCATGTGCTAATTCCCTTTTTTTAATATATAATTTTTTGTACTTAGTGCATTTTGTTGCATTTTTAGCATTAAAATGCCACTTTGTAGCCTTCATACGCAAAACTGCTCCACGGGATGATTTGATCGCTCGAAACATAGGAAGACCGGTTACCAAGGTGAAGAGGATGCTCTGAGCGTGAAAACGAGCATCCTTGTGCCAAATTCCGACTCCGGATCACTCTTTTATCACCATTTGAAATTTTCCAATTAAACCATTAAAAATGGCCTAATTTTGCGGAAAAAATTATTTTTCCCGGAACTAACTCAAACTTTTGGGGGACCAAGTACATGACCAAACGACATTATTTTAGTGTCTAGCATGTTTATATATGTTACAAAATGGACTCTAATAACCCCCCAAGGCCCAACCGCCAAATTTGGGCATTCCAGCTTTGGAGGTGTAGGAGAAAAACTCATCGATTATACTCAACTAAAGGCAAAGCATAATTGACAAGGGAAAAACTCATTGGAATACCTTGTTTGGTTGTTAAGTCCTAGGGTACCGAGTCACTCAAAGACCACCATGCTAGCACACTTTATTACAAACCCTGTGGGGCATGGTCATTTATTACAAAAAATGAAAAAGATGGCCCAAAAACGCCAAGGCTGGAACATCTGAACTCTGATAAGCACAAAGAGTTGTGCAATACTGGTGGCTCACTGAAGTCCAACTGAAGTGCAACTCAGTTGGTAACAGGCTCATCACCAATGTCACCAGCAGTGGCAAGATCGTCTTCTTTTGTACTTGAAATAGGAGCAAACAATGGGTGAGAGAGTGACTAGATGAACCTTTTGCTACACTACTTAAGGCCCTACAAATTACTGAAAACATAAACAAGGTCTTCCAACCGTGTAGATAATATTTTAATTTGTTCTTGAATATGGTTTTAATCAAATAGGGTTAGGTTTTTAACAACACAATTTTAAACTTTCTAAAAACTGATTATTTTTTTTTTTGAAATTTTAGCCTTCACTTCATGTTCGCCTTGAGGTTCGTTTGGGGTTCGAATTCGCTTGAGCTTCGCCTTGAGGTTCGGAATGAGGTTCTCCTTAAGGTTCGCCTATCAGGTTCGTCGAACCTCATCGAATTTCATTTTTTTTTCAAGTTCGCCGAATTTTGAACCTCAAGGTTTTAGTTCCGTGAACCCTGTGACATAGTCATAGGGGCCACCTGCATGCATGATATGCGAGCCATATTTCATGTTGCATGCACTGAAACTCCTTCATAGAGCCTCCATGCACTCCAGAAGCACTGCATGCAAGTCAACTGGAAATTAGAAGATAAAGCGACCTAGTCATGCAAAAGTTAGGTCAGGCCATGTGAATGTTATAAAAGAAAGGTAAAGTGAGTAAGGGTACTTATATGATTATTGATTTGAGAAGTCGATTTGGAGAGCTCAGTGAGCTAATTTGGGTTGAGTGCACACACTCAACTATTCAGTGTATTTCGGCAGCGAAATCTATTTGCCCTAGTCACTATTAGGTTGGATTTGTGCTGCTGGGAATCGCTCTACACCCCCACGAATCGATCCCAATTCGCGGTCCGGAAGGAATCGATGTGGAATCGATTCCGGAATCGCGATTCCTCATTGATTCCTCCTGGAATCGATTTCGTAATTTGCGCTTCCTTGGAGAAAAAAACGCTCCCTGGAATTTTAGGAATCGATCCGGAATTGCTCCAGAATCTAGGCTTCCGGATCGATTCCTGAGTGATCTCGGGCAAAAAAATCGCTCCCGAAAATGCTTCCTAAGCGATTCCTTGGTTATTATTATTATTTTTTTTTACGGGACTGGCTAGGGTTAATTTGGGCAAATAAAGTCTATTGGACTCATTCTATGCCCTCAGTGGTAAATAGTTTGATGTGTCCCCCATGGTAAACTGTTTAAAACTTTGATGTGCCCCAAGTTGGCGAAGAGTAGTTTCATAGATGATAAATGCATTTTCTGCCCCAAGATGAAGCTGTCAAATGCATTCTTTGGGAGTGCCGGTTTTCTTGTCAATGTTGGAAATTAGCGCAGTAGAGGTTCTCTGAAATGATCCAGGGTACCATTCATTGGAGAGCAGCTGTTCTTGGGGACTAACTCTTTCATCAGTCACCTTATCAAGGCTTGTGGCATTATATCCATATTGCTGTTATGTTCTCTTTATGGAAATTGTGCTGTAAGTGTGTTTTTGAGGACTCTAGTGGCACTGTTCTTCCTTTCAAGGGTTGTGGATGGATGAGCTTTGTGCCCAACTCAAGGGTGAAGGGTTTTTGCTCATTAGAGATGAAAAAAGTGAATTGATAACTCCATATTCAGAATTTATTGTAGCTGTAATTGCAATAAGATAGCTGCTACAATGTCTGTATATTCTTATCTTTTCTTGTACAGATTTTGTTCTCCTTGTACATAATTGTTTTATGAGTAAAATAAGAAGTATATTTGAAAAAAAAACACTTTTATAGGAGTTTCAAAAAGGTCTATCCCATTGTCTGTCAACCCTGGCCTTGGGTTTACCTTCACATCATATATTAGACAATGACATTATAGAAATTGGACGAATAAATAAGGAAAATTTGGCAGTACACTTGTAAAGGGGCCTTTTCAGAAGCACCTTTGCAATATCAATAAAGTTCATATTCTATTCAGAAGGGATAAAAGTATAAAATAGAAAACCGTCTGCATGTTAATTTTAATCAAATTCTAATTAATACAGTTTGGTTATATGAGAAAAATGGTATTGACATATGAGTGTCAAATACATGCAACATTGTCTTAAAGTCGATGCCATTAGCTAGACATTTGTACTTCCCTTACAAAAATTCAACTTCTGTTACAAAAATTCAATCATAGAGTTTGTTTGATAAAGTAAATCTTAACAATAATTTAATATCTTTGCAAGTTTGATATTGGATTTAAAGACATCACTTGCAAATGGTCATTGCCATAGCTATGTCATTCCAGAAAATCTTCTGAGATGTCCTAGATGATTGATGTTATATCAATGTGTACTAAATGGTTATATGAATATCTATGTTTTGATGTTTTCTATAGCTAATTTGGCATATTACATGTTTTTTTTAATTTATATGCATCAAAATATATTAAGATATATATTATATAAAAAACGCTCCCAAAATGGAAGCTTTTGAAAATTTCGCTTTTCGCTCCCACTCCCGCTCCCCGCTTCGCTCCCGCTCCGAACAACGTAGGGTTGGATCATCCAGATTCAACATTGCTTTCGTCATCAGATACTATTCTTTAGTTCCTTGCAGGGTTCGAGTTGTTAGTTTTTCATACATTCATAGAATAATAATTCAATTGCATAAATTCACTAGGATCACTAGAAAAAAGACAAAGCACATAAACAATAACACAAGAGTTTTATCCTGGGAAACCCAAACGGGAGAAAACCCAGCAACCTTCGTAGAAACGCCCAAAAATAGTCTTCTCCTTCTGTAGATGCGAACCTCTCTCTCCAAGTGATGCGAACTTGTGTGAAGTGGATAAGTGAATAATGAGGTGAATAAGGAGTGGTGAAAGTTGTTTTATGTCTATCCTCTTTACTAACCAACACTTGGTTGTATCCTGAAAAACCATCAAGCATTGGCATCATTCCTGAACCATTTACCCTTTGCAATAAGGTTTCCATATTTGGTAGAGGGTAGTTATCCTTTAGTCATGCTCGATTTAAGTTTCTAAAGTCAATGCAAAGCCTTAGGTTTCCATTCTTTTTTCTTAAAACAACTAGATTTGAACACCATGAGGAATGTCTAGTTGGGGCTACAATTCTCGCTGCTAACATCTTTTGAAGCTCTTTTAACACAATGGGGGCCACCTTAGGGTTGATCTGTCTCAATTTTTGGCGAAAGGGCTTGGCATCTTCTTTTAATGGGATAGTGTGTTGGAACACATCTTCCCGATATGATTTGAGCTCATCATATGAAAAGGAAAAAACATCTTGATATTTCCGAACCAAGCTTATAAGGTCATTTCTTTCCTTTTCACTTGTACCTTTACCAATTTTTATTAGCTTAGGTTCTGTTTCAGTCCCAATATTGATCTCTATGTGATTTCTAGATTTCAAAATTTCATTTTTGGGCTTAGGCCTATCCTGTCTGTCAAAAATGTGCTCCCACTCAATGATGCTCTTTGGAATTCCATTTACAGGCTGATCCTCCTTCTTATTGTAGTCATACTTTTCCTCTTTATAACTTATCTTACAATCAGTGAATTCCTGGATTTGCTTGTATAAACCTTAGGATTTGGGTCTATGTTATTCAGGATGGAAGGCCTGAAATTTATCTCAAATTTTCCATGTCCTTTGATTAACTCATTAGTTGGCTAGAGGGTTGAGGCTGCTACTGCTAGTTGATTGGGTTCTTTGTTCTCATCCCTGGGTACTGCTATGATGTTTAGGGCATCAAACAATTCCATGGTATCCCAACAAGCATTTCTATACTTCTTCAACCGTTCACTCTTGCATGTAAAGATGTTTTTAATTTGAGAAATAACTAAGTCTGAATCACCTTTTATACTTAAGATCTTTATGCCAATGTCCTTAGCTATTTCTAGGCTTTGCAAGAGTGCTTCATACTCAGCAAGTTAGCAACATTGTTAGAAGCATCAAACTCAAGTTTGAAAGCAAAATTAAAGGTTTGCTGAGATGGAGAGGTAATGGCAATTCCAGCCCCTTTGCTTGCTTTAGAATACGCACCATCAAAGCTCATTTTCCAAACTCTATTGATTCTATCATCTTTGATTTTTTCTTTTATGGGAGCTAGGGAGTTTGCTAAATGGCATAATTGCTGAAACTATCTGACTCATGGACATATTCATTATCTAATACATTAGGGTCTTCTACATGAAACTTTCTTTCCTTCTCCCTATACAACTTGCCATGAGCATCTTCATTAGCTGGGACCATGGCATAGGTCCAATCCATCTGAATATAGCCACCAAGGGAAGCATCCCACTTCTAGATAACAACATTCCCCATGTACTTGGAACATCTATGACCGCCACATCCATAGTCAAATTTATGTCAGGATAGGCTGCTAACTTAATAGGCAAGTTCATTATTATACCTATGACATCAATCTCCCTAGAATCTATTGCACAAACATTCTGATACGGTCTTGTGATTTGCAGGTTCAGTTGTTCCATGACTTTTCTGGTCATGTTGTTGGATGCAACACCCGAGTCATGCATGCAATTATGGAGCAACATGTTGTTAAGAACTAATGATACATAGAATGGGGGATATCTTCTTTACGAGGATCCATGCTATGTAATATAACAAGAAGGTCTTCATTTACTTTCTTAGGAACGTCAGGAATGACCTCTTTCGATCTCTCTAGAATGACCTCCTTAGGCTTTTCTTGTATTTTATCCTTAGTTTTATCTGGTGTCACACAACCCAAAATTACCCATATTATTTTTTTTTTTAAAGAATAAAAGCATGTAAACTTTTGTACTTCTAGGAATGCGGAAACAAATTACTTTACTTGCTTTACATACAGAACTCTAAACCAAAGTTAGAAGCATGTCAAGTTTTTGTTCTTGAATAACATCCAAGGTCTAGGACTTAGTCCTTTGTTACTTTTGTAGGCTAGGGTGTAGGCTCTTAAACCTTACTTCTTCTATGAGCATACTAGGGTAGGATTATAAGCATCATTAGATAAATTTTTAACCTAACACAATTAGCATGATGAGGGTTTAAACTCTTACCCAAAACCTTGTGGATCTCCATGAATTTTATTGCTAAATGATAAGGTTTCCGCATTCCCGACTTCCGCACTGCGGATTGCAGGACCTTCATTTATAAATATGATTTTTTAAACGCTTTCGCAATTCCGACTTCTGCATTGCGGTCTTCGGGTTGCAGGAACTCCAATTCCGATCGTTTATGTTTAACGATTCTGCATTCCGACTTTCCCATTGCGGAACTCCAAAATCCGTTTGTTTAATTTAACGGTTCTGCATTCCGACTTCCGTTTTGCGGATTCGGTTTGCGGAACTCCAAAATCCGATTGTTTAAAAATAACGGTTTCGCATTTTGACTTCCGCATTGCGGAACTCCAAAATTTCGATTGTTCTATTTTTACAGTTCCGCATTTCGACTTTTGCATTGCGGATGCGGATTGCAGAACTCCTAATTTTCAAGGTTTTTAAAAGAGCGACTCCGTGTTCCGATTGTGGATGCGGAAGGCAGGTTGCGGCGGATTCAACGGCTTACGGGAAACGATTAACAGGTAAACCAGATCTTGAAACTTTGTTTGAACTTGAAGATTTTTACAGATTATTAATCAAGATCTAGGGTTTGCAGTGTAAAATTATCTTTCAAAACTTTTATGAATTACTCTAACTATATTTATAAACAGAAACATCACAAATGCCTATTCTACAACAGAAATAAACCTTGTAAATACTTTGCTTATAACAGTAAGGGCATAACAGTCATTGATACAATCTTGAAGTATAAAATAGGTTTACATCTTAATAAATATGTTTATGAAACTATAGTTCATGCTAGATTAATCCTGTGCCTGCTGAAACTATATACTTACCAAAATAAACTTAAAACAGTGTTTGAATATCTTGCATGCAAGTCTAGAAATATAATTCCGAATCAGAATACTTACAGTAAAACAGTGATGTACAGTAAAACAATAATGTACAGTAAAACATTATATGATAACATGCATTAGCAAGATAATCATTTCTGATAACATGCATAAGCACGATAAAACAATAATGTACAATAAAACATTATATGATACCATGCATAAGCAAGATAATCATTTCTGATAACATGCATAAGCAAAATAAAACATTATATGATAACATGCATAAGCAAGATAAAATAGTAATGTACAGTAAAACATTATATGATAACATGCATGAGCAAGATAATCATTTCTGAATAACAAATTACATATCATTTACAGTAAATAGGCATTTCAGAAATAGAATAAATGGAACCTAAACTAAACAATGCAATCCTTTTGCTTAACAAATCAGATATCATTTATAGTAAACAAATAGTTCAGAAATAAATAAATAGAACCTGAACTAAGCAATGCAATCATTAGATACCATTTACAGTAATCAGATAGTTCAGAAATAAATAAATAGACCCTGAACTAAGCAATGCAATCTTTCTGCTTAACAAATAAGATATCATTTACAGTAAACAAATAGTTCACAAATAAAGAAATAGAACCTGAACTAAGCAATGCAATCACTAGATACCATTTACAGTAATCAGATAGTTCAGAAATAAATAAATAGAACTTGAACTAAGCAATGCAATTATTAGATATCATTTACAGTAAACATACATGTCATAAATAAATAAATAGAACCTGAATCGGCAGAGGCAAATCAAAATTGAAGGTCGCCGTTCCTCCCAACCAACTTCCAGAACAAGCAAACTACTTGTTCTAAAACCCCCGAGCTTGTTTGTTGAACCACAAGGACAAAGATTGGTCACAGAGTTCCTCTTGCATAAGCCAAGCCACAATCTCACTTCATCATAAGCCTCCTGCTCATTGGATGAACTCCGTACTCAGTGTATTCTCCCCTTCATCATAAGCCCCCTGCTAAATGGATGAAATCGATGCTTTATAGCATTTGCCTAGTACTTAGGTCATTCATGAGCCACTTGCTTGTAACCACTCCAACAGGAGTCACGACCTGAACTTTAGGGAGGATGCCTCCTGCATCATTTGTGCCTTTACTAGGCTGTCTTGCCATAATGGGTTTCCTCTTAACACTTGTCATTTCTCCTTGTGGGTCAGCAAACACTCTTCAACGGCTACCTTCAGTTTTGATTCCCTCAGCTATTTAATAATTAAAAATAATAATTCATTTACAAATGTCTTGACCTCACTTGGTCAAATAATGTCAAATCAAATAATAACATAAGGTCTTATAAAACAATAATCATCCGGGTTTCTTGGTATATTACATCTGGGACCTTTTCTTTAGGTTTTTCACAAATAGTTTCTGTGGGCTTCTCAACAATGTTTTCACTAGGTGCTTCTAATGCTTTTATCAGTTTATCCTTTTGACTTTGGATCTTAATGATTTTGGTTATGGGAATAAGCATTTTAGTACCAACCATCCAACTAACGACACCATTATTCAAATCTAAGGGAGGAGGATGAGTTACCTTTGGAATATGCAAATTTGACTTGGTTGGAATTGAAGTCATTCTTGTTTGATAGGTGAGGCCTTTGAACTTTGCCATTTCTCTGATCTCTTCAGGGGTAGGCTTTTCTCAAAAAATCTTAGTTACATTGTCCTTCTCTTGTGCCATTTCTTTAGCTTGTTTCCAAGTTTCTCTAGACACAGTATGAGTTCTAACAACAGTGTTGATGTATTCTGGATGACTATGATATCCCACAAAGTTGTTTGTTTCAGGAGAATTTTGCTTATTGAAGTAGTTGAAGTTTGGACAAGAAGCTTCCTCACGAAATTCATTATAAGCTCTGCAAGAAGGAGGAACCTTTTCCATGACCATGTTTGCCGACTCTAGTTGATTTGGAATTCTTTGGTTATTGGATGGAAACTTTCCTTTCCAGTCAGGATTTGGTCTAGGTGGAAATCTGTGAGTAGGAACATGAGACTTGTCTCTTTCCATGGCAATGAGTTTATTCTGCATGGCATTAATCTGGGCTAGATCCTTAATCTGGGCTAGATCCTTACTGTCTGCTGCTACTGATTTATCTTTGCTATCTCACTGCCTTGATGAAGAACTACCCCTTGCGAAACCCATAATGTTTGACTTTCCTGAAGATTGCATGTTTTTGTCAATCTTCTCAGGTAAAGTGTGGGCCCTAAACCACTTTATGAATGAGTGGTGGATATCAAAAGATAAATACAATACAATCAACAACTAAGATGAGCCAGAACAATATAACACGGATCAACTCACTAAGATGGGTGCACACTCACTAAAAGAGGCCCATGGGTGCACACTCACTAAAAGAGGCCCTAGGGGTGGTGCGCACCACATAAAAATGACTAGGACAAGTGCGTACCACATAAGATGACTAGGACAAGCAACTAGCAGCACATGGTGGGGCTAGGAGGTTTTATTATCCTTCACTAGCATCACCCCATGGCACAATGATATAAAATATGACTCAATAACATGTCCAAGTGACCAAATGACCAAATCGTGCCCCCCTCATTGAGAGAATAATACATCAAATCACAACCCGAAGAGTGTGTAGACCCCACTGAATGCTGCAAGTTGATCTGGAAGGAGTGGGATACATCTCAAATGACTTATGAACAAACCTCATGCCAAACTATTGCCTCAATAGCCCAAATTGATTTCCTCAGTGACCTTTTTATCCCATTTTTATCCCACCCGAAAACCATCAAAATCCCTGTAACTCATTGCCTGATGCCCAACCACAAAATCTGATTGCACCATCATGTCTAGAGATGGGGTAATATGGTAAGAACAAGTGGCTGGACCACCCCTCTCCTCTGTAGCGCCCTAGGGAAATGTGCTAGCTTAATACAACTGTTGGACAGGTCATTTCTGTATGGCAAAACCGGTCAAAAGTGGAAATCTGACCATATCAGCACTGAGAGTGCTTGAAACTGATAACTGAGTGTCTCAATGGACTCAAAAGGTCCAAATCTACTAGAGATGAGTACCCATACACCCTGTGGCAACCTGTAAGATCATCTGTGGCCTCAGCCAAACCCAGGCAATAATAAAATAAATGGTCTTGGAGTAATAATAACCATAAAAAATACGTCAACCCTCACCTGAAACCTGTGTCCACTGTATGGAATCATCAAAGGTGTATCATAGAACCATAAATCATCATCATATAACATCACTGGTCCAACCCATCACGGATCCCAAGGTTGACTTGGTCAAACTAGGTTTGACCAGGTCAAAACTGATCAAAATATAACCCAGGCTAGAAAATCCTAATGTTGTAGGTGCAAATGGTTAAAGTATGCTCTGTTAATCATTCTCATAGCAAGACTTAAAGTATTAAGTATCATTTCATTGGCAGTTAATAGATAATTTTATCAAGCATAAATTTAAATAATCATTTACTTACAAAAGAACCTCAGGAATATACTCATTCTGCAGACATGATCATTTTGCTAGCAAAGGGTGAGGGTGAAGAATGCAAGGCTAGGATAAGGGGATGACTTGACTGACTCAACACTGTGATACTTTTGATATGGGACAAGGGAACTACACACTTAAGCATATGTCGGATAATAAACACACAGGGAATGGCAGTGTCTCACAAATGGGATAAGTTGTTCAGAGGAGTGCTTATTCAACTTTGGCAAATGTCTACAACTCACATCCAAGCTGTATCAGTTCCGTGAGGATCCTTTCTAGAACCGCCATGGACTGGGTGCCCGACTAACCATAACTTGAGGTTCTAGGGGACACTTAGAATTAGCTGTCCCTTACTCCATCTCACATCACAACTCGTGGGCTCCGTGAGGAATTAATCATTACATTTTATTTCCTTGGCCAACAGTCTTTGGATTTAGCATACATTTAACCACTGCTTTCTTTAGGCCTATATGACTCTTTTGGGGATTTTGCATGTGCTTAGTGTTAGACACAATGCTCACTGAGAGGTGGGGGGGGTGAATCAGTGAGCTAGGCTAAATTCAAATTTCAACTTTTTCTACCAATCTTGTATAATTATTTCACATTCACTTCAGTATCATATTTATCAATGAATTATATATCAACTAAGCACATGTCATTCATCAGCAAAAACACATCATCAACACATTGCACAAGAGACACAGGATATAGATTTGTAATCTTTTGGTTCAACGGCTACAACCGTGAGGCAATTTGGGACCAACTGAAAATAGAAGCACCAATTTCTTGTCTAGGACCCTGCCTAGTTTTTCTTAGATCCTACTAAGAAAATTGATACAAGAGTATGTCACAAATCAAATACAACTTCATCATCAATTGCTATGTCAAATATGTCTTTCATCACCGACTTGTCATGCTGTCCTGCATTATTTCAACCAGCCCAGAAATAAGAAATAGGCAATACTGTTTTACTGCTGTCCATACACAATCTTCAGCATGTTGTATGTATTCATTAATCAACATTCAGTCAATCAACACACTGTCCTCAGTACATCAACAAACTGTCCAGACTGTCCATTTGCACATGATGTCTCAGCAATTTGTCAAACCAAAAATAAGAGATAAACTTTAAGTGTCATGCTTTATGCATCATATCATAAAGGTATCAATCAAGATCATCATCAACAATCATCAATCAGCATCATCACAACTGTATTCTTCACCACTGTACATGCGCTGCATTCTTGACCAGTGTATACATCACTTATACATCACTGTATACATACTCAACATCCACCTCAAACTGTCCAGCATATCAACCAGCTGTCCTAAAATTAGTTTCCTGTAGCATCATGTCTCTGTAAGCACCATCACCATGTAAGCATTATATCAAAACATCCAGTATTAAAAACATGCTCAGCATCATCATCAAAATGTTCACTGTCTTCATCAATCTGCTAACCATCTTCACAAATCTGTCAACCCAGAAAACAAAAGATAAAATGATATTTCATTGCTGTTGTTACTGCTGCTCCTCTGCTCTTCTGAACCATGCAAATTCCCCACTCCAACTCAGATTTCTTTCTCTACTGCAGATGCTGCCCCAAAACAAAGAAGAAAGCAAAAATAAAAATCTTCTCCACTGTAGCTGCCTGCTACAGTACCCGAAATTTTCTCAGTGAGCAGCCCGAAATCAGAGCTCTCACACACCTTCAAAATGAGGCATAATTCTCTTGTATTTATAGTGATGAATCGCCACTTTTAATTGTAGACTTGCTAGGTCGGCCAGCCCTTAAATTCTGGCCCATAAACTAGTTATGTCGGCCCACTATTAAAATTTTGACCCATTACGAAGAAATGGTCATATCTCCTCATCCACAAGGAGTTAGGAGGCGTGCCACCTATCACTGGAAAGGTCTTGGAATAGGCTATCTAATTATGAAACTTGTGTTCTCATTTGGACTGTCTATATGATATAAAACTCCTCTCAAAGTTAGTGTCTGTCCATACATCTTTAAGTCTTCTTATAAAACTTCTTCATCAACTTCTGCTCATCAACACAACCTTTTTTACATCAACAATCATGTGTCTTCTATGGTGTTTCAATGGCTTCAATGCCCACCTCCAATGTCGTTGTTCATCTCTTGTCACTCCTTTGTCATTAATGGTGTGTCATCGATGACAACCTTAGACAATCATATTCGTCAATCTCCCCCTTTGTCATTGATGGCAACCAACCAACTTCTTTTTCTCCCCCTTTGACATTAATGACAAAGGGTCAATGAGCATTTATGAGATCATTCTCCGATTTATGTATTTCAAATGTGGCAGGCCGAGATGAAGTTTTTCTTTAAATCTGGTACAGTTTTGCAAATCTTCAAATCTACTGCTTGCTCCCCCTGAACTTTATGATCTCATATTATTGCAAATTTTTTGTTGTTGATCATACTTGTTTCAATGATCTGTCATTTGCTCATCACTTGCCATCGTCAAAGCTTGATCTCATATTTCTTGCTCCCCCTATCATTGTGCTACTGTTATTTCCAAAGAATTTGTCAAACTGAGTATGTCTCTATGATACCAAAATCATCATCAAGGTTATTATTATCAATGTCAAATGTTCAAGCCACTTCAATCACAGGCTGATTTCCAATTGATACCAATTGTTACTTCGAATTCTTCACAAGACTGTGTACTAGGACAGGTTTGAAAACAAATTTTAGATGGCTTATGTAAGAAACTTCAAATGATCTTACTGCCTTGGGCCAATCTATCTTCTTGTGTACTGTAGAGGCTTCCATGCAGGCCTTAATCCTTCACTGCCTATGACTAGAAATGATCAGAGCTATCAAAGCTCAGCTTGCAACTCCCTTCATCCTTCATCTGCCTCAGTGCTGGAAAACATGTCCTCAACTGCAGTTGTTTTCTTCATTGAAAGAGAAAATCCCAGAGTTCTGTGTGCAAATCCGATTCTAGGACCTGTTGCTTGCTCAAAGCAGTCATTAAAATCCCTTGTAAATCATCAAAATTAAAAGTTTCAATCATGTTTTTCATAACATTCCCAAGATATTGCTTCTTTGAATGCTCAAATATTTGCCAAGTTCCAAGTCTTACTCAATCAATTATGTATCAACTAATAACTCAGCTTGTAATCATTGTTACTCCTTTCCAAATCTGCCTTTGGATAGTTATAAACTTTCAGAGACTTCGCATTTACTTTTACTGCTATATCGAGATTCAGAGATGGTCTTATTGCTACTGCAGTTCATTGTTCTACAACTTCAACATTGGCTTAGATAGAGATTAAGCTTGCTATTCAGGAACTTTACAAAAAGAACTTTATGCAAAGGTGTGATGATACTGTGAGGGCAACTATAAACCATGTCAACAGGCTTCTACAGTCATTGCATAAATGGCACCTATACAGAGAGCTGCTTTATCACATTGCTCCCCTGAGATGATTATTTTTCATCGTTCATTGTACAAATGTTACTGGCTGCTCCCCTCATCTGAGTTGTTGTCATGTGGCTACCCAAGTTTAAAACTTGAAAAAAATGTCCACAAAGGAAGCCTTCAAATTCTCCATACGGGCTTCAGAAATTGATTAAATTTGTTGGCTGTTAATGAACTCTTATTGCTGCTGTAATATTCTTGAATTTGTGACTATGTTCAGAACTTGACTTTGTTCAATATCACACCAAGTGACTTCTTTATACACAGTAATCTTTGGTAAGGATTGTGAATAGAAACCTTCCACATTATTTGACTGTAGATACTTCCCAATTTGATAAATCATAAGGTTGGATCACCAAATTCAGAGTTTAAAGATAGTGCCACAGCTTCTTAGAATGACTGAAGTCAAAATGAAATACTTCACGCTTGAGGTTCTCACTGCTTGTCAGTTCATGTGAAAGCTTACTTTTACAACGTAATCTTGAAGTTCTGAACTTGACAATTTTATCCTGCTGACAATCCTGTAGCCTTCACTAAACTCCATTTATGTAGAAATGTTGTATTTGCATGCCCCCACAGGATTAGTCCATTTTGCACCTTGTAAGAGCCTGGTTTCAGAGATTGACCTACAGACTATCTTGGTCCAATTATGTGCTGTTGTTCTTCAGGACTCCCGAGAATTCAGTTTTGATTCTTTGGCAGCATCAATCATCAAGTAAAGTTGATGCTTGACTGAGAACTTCAACTGTCTTAAATTTCTGATTGGATGCCTGAGTCTTTCTACTCGAACTTCCAAGAAAACTTCTGCTTCATGGCTGTATTATTGACTTCTCCTATCATACTAGTCAATGTAGTCACGATTCACAAGCAATTTTAAGCTCCCCCTATCATTCTGCCACCCCACATACTGTAGATGCTGTTAGTATGTCTTGATTTTCATGCTATGCATGACAATTGATTTTTGATCTATGTCATCTGAGCTCATACTCGTCATATTATTTGCTGCTTTGAAGGCATGTGGCTGTACAACTGCAATAATCTCTTTTGGAAAGACAAGTCCTGCTGGAACAATTTCTCCTTTGAGAAATCCCTTGTCTATATCAAATTTAAAGACCTGATCTGTACACAATACATCAATAAATGAAGGAGTCTTCAACCGTTCAAGATCCTTCCCATTACTATCATGCCACGATCCTTGGATCTGATTTGCTTGGAGTGGTCATATTCATTATTTGAGTCCATTCTCCAACGATGAACTCAACGTGTCTTAAGACTTTTTGTAAGATCTTAATTTTGGCTTGCCAAGTGGCAGCCACCTTCATCTCCTTTTGTGCATTGATCCTCAACCTCATTTAAATTCAATAAAAGATTTTTCTTCACCAATACCTTAGAGCTTCCTTGTCTGAGATTGTTTATCTCCTGTTCTTCAATTCGGCTGGTGTCATTCTTCTTCCAAGTTTCATTGGATCTTCTTGCTGATGTGTATGAGAAGCTCCTCATATACTGTCTTCTTGGGCTTGCACACACATTGGCTTTATGGCCAACACCTCCACAAGTGTAACATCTCATGGTATGACAGTTGGCAGCTATATGTCTTCTTTGATTGCATGTCCAACATCTTATTTTGTCATGTGGACTTCCAACAGTTCTTCTACAATTTTCAGCCTTATGACCAAAATTAGAACAAGCAAAACAGTAACCATTAAATTTATTTTCATACCTGGGACTTTGGTTCCATTTTGGTGTTGTTTCTTCTCTGATTTTGTTTTGAGGTGGAGAACTAACTTCTTGATGCACACTTGAGCTTTCAAGATTTTTGTTATTATGTGTAGGTGTATGGAGAGCAGCTTGATTTTCAACTTTGCAGGAGGATGAGCTTGCTTTTGATTTATTGGAAATCTTAATGACATCTTCATGATTCTTTGTTTCCTTGTTGAAGCCCAACCGAGTCTTGTACGCCAGGCCCGATTTGTCAAATGGGGACCTTTGGCAATCTAAAATTTCATCTAGGATAGCTGAGCTGTGTTGAAACTTTCCATATGCATCAAACTTTTGATTTTATCTTCTCAATTCAACTACCTCCATTTCATGCTTCTGAATTTCCTTCTCCTTTTCATCCACGTGATTTTTCAATACTTCTTCTATCTTCTTGGCTTCTTTTAGTTGAGTCTTCAAGCCAATATTATTTCTTCTTATCTCTTCAAGCTCGTTATGATCTTCACAACTCTCCTTAAGATCTCGATCATTTGGCTCACCTTGTAAGCTTGTCATGAGTAGGTCCACAATCTTCTCTTTTTCTTCTAGCTGGGTCTTCATAGCATCAGCTGAGTCTTGGAGTCTTATCATCTCATAAGTGAGTTTACAAGACAGCTCCATTGACTTCTCATGATACTCTTCAATGAACTTCTCAATTTTCCTTTTAAGCATCCGATCATGCTTGATATCTTGCACCTTAAAAAGGTTTGCTAGAAGATTCTTCTTAGCGTCTTCAAGAGCATTTTCACAGTTATCATAACAAGGATTACTAAGATCAGTAACATTCTTACCATCATTAATATCTGAACCCTTTTCTTCCATTTCTTCTTGTTGTATATCTTCAGTGGGTTTAGTCTCCATTTCCTGATCATGTGCCTCTTGGTATTCACCTTCTAGCTTGAACCACAGATCCTTGGCTGATGTGTGTTCTCCTAAACTCTTTTTGATCGAACTTGAGAGTCCATCCAAAAGAAACTTTAATGCAATGGAGTTGTTCTTCTCAGCATCTTTTTGAGTAGCTGACTTTGTCTTCTTGTTGAAATGAACAGGTGGATTGATCACAATCTCCCATACCCCGAATTTTTTCAAGTAAGCCTTCATCTTGCTCCTCCAACCAAAATAATCTTTCATATCAAAAACTGGAACCTCATTGTTTGAAATTTTTGTTAGTGCTTCCATGGTGTCTTCTGATTTCCTTCAAGCTTGTTAGGCTTTTGCAGAAGGCCTGCTCTGATACCAATTGTTAGACACAATGCTCACTGAGAGGGGGGGGGGGGTGAATCATTGAGCTAGGCTAAATTCAAATTTCAACTTTTTCTATCAATCTTGTATAATTATTTCACATTCACTTCAGTATCATATTTATCAATGAATTATATATCAACTAAGCACATGTCATTCATCAGCAAAAACACATCATCAACACATTGCACAAGAGACACAGGATATAGATTTGTAATCTTTTGGTTTAACAGCTACAACCGTGAGGCAATTCAGCACCAACTGAAAATAGAAGCACCAACTTCTTGTTTAGGACCCTGCCTAGTTTTTCTTAGATCCTACTAAGAAAATTGATACAAGACCCTATTTGTAAGAGCATACACACATTTATTACATCACAAGTCAAATACAACTTCATCATCAATTGCTATGTCAAATATGTCTTTCATCACCGACTTGTCATGCTGTCCTGCATTATTTCAACCAGCCCAAAAATAAGAAATAGGCAATACTGTTTTACTGCTGTCCATACACAATCTTCTGCATGTTGTATGTATTCATTAATCAACATTCAGTCAATCAGCACACTGTCCTCGTGTACATCAACAAACTGTCCAGACTGTCCATTTGCACATGATGTTTCAGCAATTTGTCAAACCAAAAATAAGAGATAAACTTAAAGTGTCATGCTTTATGCATCATATCATAAAGGTGTCAATCAAGATCATCATCAACATCATCACAACTGTATTCTTCACCACTGTACATGCACTGCATTCTTCACCAGTGTATACATCACTGTATACATACTCAACATGCATCTCAAACTGTCCAGCATATCAACCAACTGTCCTAAAATTAGTTTCCTGTAGCATCATGTCTCTGTAAGCACCATCACCATGTAAGCATTATATCAAAATATCCAGTATTAAAAACATGCTCAGCATCATCATCAAAATGTTCATTGTCTTCATCAATCTGCTAACCATCTTCACAAATCAGTCAACCCAGAAAACAAAAGATAAAATGATATTTCATTGCTGTTGTTACTGCTGCTCCTCTGCTCCTCTGAACCATGCAAATTCCCCATTCCAACTCAGATTTCTTTCTCTACTGCAGATGCTGCCCCAAAACAAAGAAGAAAGCAAAAATAAAAATGTTCTCCACTGTAGCTGCCTGCTACAGTACTCAAAATTTTCTCAGTGAGCAGCCCGAAATCAGAGCTCTCACACACCTTCAAAATGAGGCACAATTCTCTTGTATTTATAGTGATGAATCGCCACTTTTAATTGTAGACTTGTTAGGTCGGCCAGCCCGTAAATTCTGGCCCATAAACTAGTTATGTTGGCCCACTATTAAAATTTTGACCCATTACAAAGAAATGGTCATATCTCCTCATCCACAAGGAGTTAGGAGGTGTGCCACCTATCACTGGAAAGGTCTCGGAATAGGCTATCTAATTATGAAACTTGTGTTCTCATTTGGACTATCTATATGATATAAAACTCCTCTCAAAGTTAGTGTCTGTCCATACATCTTTAAGTCTTCTTATAAAACTTCTTCATCAACTTCTGCTCATCAACACAACCTTTTTTACATCAACAATCATGTGTCTTCTATGGTGTTTCAATGGCTTCAATGCCCACCTCCAATGTCCTTGTTCATCTCTTGTCACTCCTTTGTCATTAATAGTGTGTCATCAATGACAACCTTAGACAACCATATTCATCACTTAGAAGCACAACTACTCAAGCTTTCATCCAGGGTGCTTTTCATTTGAGTTTCCATTTCATTTCATTTCATAGCCCTTTTGGGGATTTTGCATGTGTTTAGAAGCACAACTACTCAAGCTTTCATCCAGGGTGCTTTTCATTTCAGTTTTCATTTAATTTCACAGTCCTCTTTCATTGTGTTGAGAAGCACAATTTTTGAAGTATTTTCATGGGTTTTCATACGAGATATAACAATAGTTTCCATATGTAATGATGGTAGTACAATTTGCTTCAGGTTTTAGCCAACACAACTCAAGCAACTAGGGGGACTCTCTACAATCAAGACCAAACATCGGGGCAACCAACTAGAGTGATCAAGGTATCAAATCCAACTCACCAAAGGGCAAGTTCTGTTGCAAACCCAGAGCCGAGACACAAACTAATAGAGATGCTATCCAACACAGAGGCAAAAGTGGGGAGGTCCTCCATATCATAGGCTGAGGTGTAAGTCAGGGTAAAAACCAATCAAGGGAGAGATAATGGATGGATGGGGAAAATGAAGGTGATGCCTAAGCTAGCAAACCAGAAAGGTGGGAATGATCATGTCCACACTCCTAAGAGGGTAAAACCAACGAGTATAAAACAAGAGCTTCTAAATGTAAGAAACAAAACCATTTAGATAATCAATAATAACCATATTCATTTCATACATATATACTGCCAGATTCCGATCACTAGATACTAAGTCAAGCTATCAAAATGACCAAAAGAGCAAGATAATAAAACCAATGCACATCATATACTTGCTGGGCCATATACCTGTACCTGCTATCTGGATCATCAATAACCACTGAAACACTGCTGTTGAAACTCTAGGCACTGCACTGCTCTGTATGGGATAAAAGGTCACCTCGGTCATCAAATCTGAGGTCATGAGGCTCAGTCTTGCCATAAGGTTCACTGCATGTTTGATCTGGGGCTGCTCTGATATGTGAGTGATAAAAAATATTGCTCATCATAGGTTGATCTCATGTAAATGCCTGGCCCAAAAAAATATAATGAACTGCTCTACAATCATGGTAACCCGATTACTATGGATGTGATAACAAGTCTATCATTCTGAACCTCTTCAGAATCTGCACTGTATACTTTCCTTGACCAAAGAATATCCCACCCGCACTCTGCCACATCTCCATGCCTAAGAAGTAATGCATCATCCCCAAGTCCGTCATCTTGAATTCTGCGACAATCCTTCTCTTTGTATCTGCAATGAGCTCATCCTCACTTGTTAGAAATAGGTCATCTACATGTAGCAGAAGTATCATTGGTCTTCCGCCTTCAACCTTGAAGTAAAGGTTGGAATCCGCTTTATTCTTATTAAAGCCTATGCTCATTAGGAAGCTGTCCATCTTGCCATACCACGTCCTGGGTGCCTGTTTCAATTGACAAGGATTTGTTCAACTTGCACACATGAGTCTGTCTGTCATGCGTCTCAAATCCTAGTGGCTGCTCCACGTACACTTCCTCTTCTACTACACCATTCAGGAATGTTGTCTGGATGTCCATCCGGTGTACCTTCCATTTTGTTACTGCAGCCAATGCAAGTATAGATCTGATGGAAGTGTCTCTTGCTATAGGTTCAAATGTCTCCTCGTAGTCTATGCCTTCCTTCTGGGAGAAACCACGTGCCACAAATCTTGCCTTGTGTTTTTCAATGCTGCCATCTGCAGCATGCTTGATCTTGTAGATCCACTTCGAAGTCACAACAGACTTCCCTTTTGGTCTCAGAACTATCTCCCAGACATCATTCTTCATAATCGAATGGTACTCCTCGATCATGGCATCCTTCCATTCTTTCTTCTCTGCTGCTTCTTCGTAGTTGGAAGGTTCTTTATCAAAGATGTCACATAGTAGGGCCACATAGCTGGAGTATGGTCTAGGTCTCTTGCTTTCTCTATCCATCCCTTCTGGAGTGCCATATTTCTTTGCATCTTGTATTTCCTCTCGTGCCCATGCTGGACTTCTCTTGTGGGAGTTCTTCTCACGAGGTGGATCTACAGGTTCTTGTGGTTCTGCCATGTTGCAGTATTCATGATATTATGGAATCACTTCTTCCATTGTTGTGTATCTGACTCTGGCTGCTTCAAGTTCTTCAATCTCTTCAATAGGTAGTTTTCTTGATTTGATATATGCTGAGTCTTCGTCGAAGGTTACGTCTTTGCTGATGTCGATCTTCTTGAATCCTGAGAAGTATATTCGGTAGGCTTTTGAAGTGTCACTATATCCCACGAATATTCCCTTCTTTCCTGAAGGATCTAGCTTGGTTCTCTTTTCCTTCGGGATGTGTATGTACATTGGGCAACCAAATATCCTGAGATGGTTGACTTCTGGTTTCTCACCTAAGAATGCTTCTTCGGGGGTCTTGTTGCTTAATACTCAGTGAGGTGTATGGTTCTGTACATACACAACTGTCCTTGCTGCTTCTTCCCATAATTGCATCGGAAGATCCTGATCATGTAGCATTGCTTTTGCTGCTTCCATTATCGTTCTGTTCTTTTGTTCTGCAACGCCATTCTGTTGAGGATTATAAGGAGTGCTCAACTCCCTCTTAATCCCAGATTCTCTGCATAGGTCCTTGAATTCTTCCGAAGTGAATTCTCCGCCATTATATGATCGAAGGGTCTTGATCTTTTTCTCAGTGTGATTCAACCAAGGCTTTGAATTCTTTGAACTTGCTAAATACTTCATCTTTATTTTTCAAGAAATAAATCCAAGTTTTACAAGCAAAAGCCATCTATAAAAGAAACATAATATACATACCCGCTTAGTGAGTTGGATGACATGGGACCGCATACAACTGAGTGGACTATCTCGAATGTTCCTTTTGCTTTGCTTTCACCGCTGGGAAACGCCTTCTTTACATTCTTTCCTTGCACACACCCCTTGCCAATGCCGTTATGTTTTGTCTGGATTTCTGGTAGCCCCGAAACTGCTTTTCTTGCAATAGGTAGTTCTCTATAGTGCACATGTGCAAGCCTTCTGTGCCATAGTTCACTTGGTTCCATGGAGTCATGAACCAATGCTTGTTCAGGTTGTCCCTTCAATTTGTACAAGCCTCCCTCTTGCTCTCCAATTATTGTTGCATCATCTATTGTCTTTGCTTTTGGCCACATTAGAACTTGGCCATCCACAAATGCAACCCTCATTCCCTTAGCATCTAGTGCTAAGATGGAGAGAAGATTCTTCTTTAATCCTGGGACATATAATACATCTTTCATCTTCAAAGATTTGTCAAAGTCTAGCTTGTAGGAAGCTCCTCCACTTCCTTTTATGGGGTATTGATAATCATCCCCAAGTTTCACCTTGTGAGGTGACTCATGCTCAGATAGATTGACGAATGATTCTTTGTATCCTGTCATGTGCTTGGATGCTCCACTATCTACAAGCCAATCATTGCTCCCATGTGTGACAGTGTCTGTGAGTGCTGAGATTACGACATGCTCTTCATCACTTGAAGAGTCATCTCTTTCTTTTTTGGTTCTTTTCCTTGCTGGTTCATTGTCTTCAGCAGTGTGAACATGATGTCTCTTGTTGTTAGTCTTCTTGGAGGATCCTTGGTTTTCGGGACAGTTCCTTGAGTAATGTCCCTTCTCAACACATGTGTAGCATCTAATACTGGATAGATCTCTTTTGGATTTTCTGTGTCTTCTGCGATGGTGGTCTTCTGGTGTGAGCTGTAAGAGCTCGATCATCGTTTGCTCCCATCTTTTCTTCTTGTGCCAGTAGTCGAGCTTCTTATTGAGTGCATTCTTCCCATAGTTTGCTGAAAGTGATCAACTTATTTCTGGCACATATTCCTTGAATGAATGAATCCCATGATCTTCAAGGTGGTCATAACAATCTCTCCTTCTATCTTTTCTTCAACTGCTTCAAGTTGTTCCTTGATTTGAGAGACACTTGTGAAGTAGGATTGCATGGTCTCTGAGTTTAGGATCTTCACATTCTTGAGCTGGTTCCTTAATGTCATCTTCCGATTGATGTTCTTCCCTTCGAATAACTTTGTCAAAGCATCGAACATCTCCTTGGGTGTCTTCAAGGCATAGTTTTAAAAATCGGTGAAATCGGTTTGCTAACCGGCCGATTCACCGGTTTACTAGCTTTCCGGTTCAAACCCGTATCAAAATCGGTTCGGTGGACCGATTTCACCGATTCAAGCAATAAATCGGTCCGATTTGACCGGTTTGACCGATTTGACCGATTCAAGCAATAAATCGGTCCGATTTTTTACGTGGGCCCGTGTGTGGGTTTACAGCAGTAGTCATCAAATTGTTTGACAAAAGTCTTAGATTACACTTTTGTCAAAGTGTACCAAAAGCACTAAATATAACAACAGTAAACTCATATCCAAATCAGCCAGGATCTAGCCAGGGACAGTACAGCCATTTTCATTATATCTGGGCACTGGAAAAAGGCTGTTACAGCCATAAAACACTTGCAATCTGCTATGGTCATCTACAGGAGGCAGGTTCATCTATCTGCTTCAGATCTGAACTTGATGGTAGCCTACAGGTCAACAATCTTTTATGTAACAGATATGAAATTGTTGGTTTATTCACTGTCACAACAGTTTGCATAAAGTGTTCTTTATTTCTGTCATTGTAATCCATGATTTTATATTGAATGCAAATCAATCTCCTTATGTGCCAAAGAGAAATAGTGCATTTATTGGGAAATGTTTGGTAAAAGTTCTGAGCCAAAGGAAAACAAAGATCCTATCAGCAAACCCAAAATTTCCTATCAGTAGTAAGAGGGAGACATTTCCAGGGTGTTAAGGCAGTTGTAGCCTAACTGTTTTCCAAAAGTCGTGAACCAGAAAATACCCTTATAGCAGCAGTATACTCAAACATATACCAACTGACAGTGAGGGGACTGTACAGTATATACATGAGCAGAGATTGGATATTTTGTTTCTAATGCTATGGAATCATGAATTAGAATCTTGAAAATGTTGTTTCTCTTAAAAAAAAAAATATTTTATGTATTTTTGAGCAAACCGATTCATTAAATTCAAATCGACCGATTTATGACCGATTCATTACCGATTCCGATTCCGATTCCGAGTTGACCCTAGACCGATTCCGAGTCCGATTTCGATTTTTCAAACTTTGCTTCAAGGATGACACATGGGGGATGAGATGATCTTTAATGGAGTCTGCAATAATTCTCTTGGCCTTGACCAAGTTCTTCTTGTGGATAGCCTTTGCTTCATCTCTGTCTGGTGCTAGAACCTCCTCAATAACATATTTATCCAAATCATTTTCTTCAAGGACAAGAGCAATCCTATACTTCCATGTTCGGAAGTGGTCAGCTCCCTCAAGCTAAAGTTTAAACCTCAAGCTTGGTGTGGTGAGTCATTTTGAAATGAGAACCTCAAATGGAAATAGCAGAGATTTAAGTCTTACCAATTTGAGATGCCCAACCTGGTTCTAGAGCTGGTTGGCCTAGGGTTTGTTAGAGAAACCCTAATTTTTCAAAGTTTGAATTTTGAACTTCTGATTGGACAGGAAGATGCGCCTCCTCAAGGCGAGCTGTCCAATGTACTCCTTTTTCCAAATTGACTGAGGAAAACCCCAAAAGCTTGATGCCCTAGGTTTCTCCCGACACTAGTGTCTGGGTCAAAAATGAATATTCTCCAAATTCGATTCTGCTTCCTCCAAAAGATGCACCCTCCTAGGGCGAGTTAGCCTAGCCCTCTTTTTCAGATGATCTATGGAGAAAAGACCTTGAATTAAGAATCCCTAGATTCTCACTGCTGCATAATGCCTTCTTTTCAGGTTAGCTCTGATACCATGTTAGAGTTTGCACTTTAATTCAGTTTAACTAGAATCTTTAACTAAAAGAAAAACAAGTACAACAAAACACAATAGACAAGTCGCCCATGCAAAAGGAGGGCGCATTCCTTCATTTTCTGTTAATTGGATCTCCAAAATTTTGATTGGATTCGTCTAATTCGGAGCTCAGATGACTTAGTCTTGATTGTTCCATCACTTTAGTTCCAATTCCGATCAACTACGAATACTTTCCACTGATTTAAGAATGTCTTTATTCCTTTATTTTGTCTTAATTTGACATTTATTATGTCTTTTTGGCTAGTTTTGAGTAAATATCCTTTTTTGAGATAAATACTTACTCAAAACTTAGGAAAATTGGGTTTATGGGTTAAATGGGTGCTTTGGCTTAGAAAACGAGGATCCCATTGTCATATTTTGCCCACAAAAGTGGCCTAATTTACGGGAAAATTTTATTTTTCCAAAACAATAAGAAAAACACCTAGGGACCTAGCACATGTCCATATGACTTTGATATAGTGTCTAGCATGTTCATATACATTGACACATGAACTTTAATAGCCTCCTAAGGTTTGACCCCCAAGACGAGCATTTCAGCTTTGGAGGTGTAGGAGAAAAACTCGAAAATTATACTTGGCTAAGACGCAAAGCATAATTAACAAGGGAACAAACTCCTTGGACTACCCGGATTGGTTTCCAAGTCTTAGGAAGCCAAGTTTTTTACAAAACGACCATGCTAGTACACTTTTTTACAAACCCCGTGGGGCATGAACATGCGATAAAAAATAAAAAGGGGGCCTTGGAAAAGGCCTGATTTGAACTTTTGAACCCTTACATGCACAAGTAGTTGTGCAAACTTTGGCGGCTCTCCGGAAGTCCAAATGTGTGCAACTCAGTTGGTAATAGACCGTACTTTTGATTACTTGGGATATACTTTGGAACTTGGATTATGGTTTAGTGGACCCCTTTCTACCTTATGCGCCCTACCTAATAGTTTTGTGGGTCCTGTTACCAACTGAGTTGCACTTTAGTTGGACTTCAGTGAGCCGCCAATATTGCACAATTATTTGTGCTTATCAGAGTTCAGAAGTTCCATCCTTGGCCTTTTCTGGGCCTCCTTTTTCATTTTTGTATTATATGACCATGCTCCACGGGGTTTGTAATAAAGTGTGCTAGCATGGTGGTCTTTGAGTGACCCGATCACCTAGGAATTGACAACCAAACAAGGTATTCCAAGGAGTTTTTTCCCTTGTCAATTATGCTTTGTCTTTAGCCGAGTATAATCGATGAGTTTTTCTCCTACACCTCCAAAGTTGGAATGCCCGAATTTGGCGGTTAGGCATTGGGGGGTTATTAGAGTCCATTTTATAACATATATAAACATGCTAGACACTATAATAAAGTCATATGGTCATATCCTAGGTCCCTAGGTGTTTAAAATCAAGTTTTTATTTATTTATTTTATTTTTGCGGTCATGGACAATTTTTTAATTTTTATTAAAAAATAATTTCTTCAATTAATTAAACCATTTTTCCTATGGTTTAATTGAAGAAATTCAAATTGTAATAATTAAGTGGTTTGTGGGTGGATTTTGATAAATGGAGGCTCATTTTCTAAGACAGAGCACCCATTTAACCCATAAACCCACTTTTCCTAAGTTTTGAGTAAGTATTTATCAAGAAAATTGATATTTACTCAAATTCTCCCAAAAAAGACAAAATAAATATAAAAAAAGACATATGTATTAACAAAATGACAAGTTCCTAAAGCAGAGGAGGATGTCTGGAGTTGAATTGAAGTTAAACTAAATTGACTGGATAGTCAGCTGGTAGTTAACTGAGCTCCGATATAGACAAATCCAATCAAGTTAGTTAAGTTTCAATCATCTGTCTCTTGGGAAATGCGACCTCTCCATGCATGGGCGACTTGGTTTGATGGAAGGCTTGGATTTGATGGTAATCATCACGGGGAAGGATTTCCTACCTCTTGGATAGGTGGCGAAATCTCATTGCTTTGGCTTTGCAATCACATAAACCAAGCTATCAGTTAAACTCTCCGTCTACAGAAGTCGCCCTCCTTGATTGATGCGCCCTCTCTGCATGCTTTTTGCTATAAAATGAAGAGCTTTGGTCCATTGTTATTCATCTGAAGGTGGAACCTCTGCTCATACTACATTGTAATATTTTTCTGAGTTTAATAAAGAAGGCTTTGGAGGCTAGTCTGGTGATTGTCTTTGGTGAAGGATCTTCATGCTTGTTATACTTGAGGTAAACTGTATCATGTCTTCATATTAGTATTGTTGGGATATGTCTTTCAAAGAGAAGTTACCTTCTTAAAGATTAGTAAATAATACTCTATAGTTTGCTTGCTCATGTGAATGATAATATGATGCTAATAGTAGTGTGTTTTCTTGTTTGAATCCATTGCTTTACTGCTTTCTTTTCATTATTTACACATATACACTTATCCCCTTGCTAGTGTTGCAACTGTGTTACAGGTAGCCTAAGCTGGAGGAGTTGATGAACATGTTAGTTCATCCCTTCATTCATTAGAACCGAACCAAGCAAGTGATCTTATCGGTGCATCAGGGAGTTTGAATCCATTTCCTCTTCTTCAAATGCTCATCCCCCATGGGTTCCATTTTCTGATCCAAATTTCTCTATCTATAATTGGTTACTGTTTCTTACTTATTTAGATCTAGATCCAAAAGTCCATTATTTGAATAGATCTAAATCATATTTTCAATCTAAAAATCATTAAAAGTTTATACATTATTAGATCTAGATTGCTTTCTTTCCAAATTTCAAAGAGTTTCAAAAGTAGATCTAAAAGGTGAGTTTGAGAAGCTTAAGTATTTCTAAAGATATATCTAGCATGGTTAGGCTTGTGTAATTTGACTTGCTACTTGAAAGAGGGCAGCCAAAGATCCTAGCAAGACCTCTAGCTTGTCTTACTAGCTATTTTCTTCATTTTTTTGTTTCATCATTTAAAGCCAAGTTTTGGGTATATTTTGTATTTAGAAGTAGTGTTAGTTTTTAGTTGTTTTAGGCATTTTTATAAAAAATTTAGCTCGCTGGTTTTTTTTGAATGCATATCAGTCCTAAAATTAAAAGTTAATTAAAAATCATTTAAAGACATAAAAAGTTACCCAAAACCTAGTTTTTTGCATACTAGTTTCACTAGATTTCAATTTGTCAATTTTTAGCATTGTCAGAACACTCTTAAAGAAGTGTTCTGATTGTCTTTTCTAATTAACATCTGCTTGCTGGTCTGATTTATTTGTTTATCAGGTTGGAGCTAAAAAACTCACAAGACTAGCACTTGGAAGCTTCCGGAACCATCCTGAGAACTAGCGTTAAAGCACTATCTTTTCTGCTTCTCAAGACTATTGTAAACTGATGTGTTCCCTACTGATAAAGGGCAAACAAAATTCTTTTAAGTTTCCATTTGTAAATCATAAAATAAAAAGAGCTCAACAGGCAATTCCAGCGCCTTGCCCCAATCCCTCTAGGGGAGATTTGCATATTTTTTAATTTTCTTGTTTAGATTAGTTTTTCTTTAAAGCATTAGTAATTAAACAACTTCACAACGCACACAAAGCATCCTCAAAGGACTTACAAACTATTGTTCAAATCTTTCCTTTGTTTTGTGCTACAAACTACTATTGTTCATAAAATTTAACCTTAAAATTTACCCCTTGCTCTACCGAAGTACTCCATCACTTTGTGGTGTGAAGAAAAGATACTCTTGGGTTTTAGTTTAGCTAATCATCCAATTTCAACTTTTAATAAAATGAACCAACGCTCCAAACCCAAAGTATGCTCTTGATCATTGCAGTCTATTCTGAACAGTTGGATCAATCAGAAACGGGTGTAAGGCACTTAGCTTAATAGGAAAATCCAAACTTAGTTACCTTTGCAGATTCAGGAGGTTGCATGGGTGTACACTGTAGAGTCAACAGGCTAGTTTAAGAAGGTTTATCCTCGCCTGGTTGGACACTCAGTTAAGCCGCTAAAGCACTCAGTCCAAGAAGGTTTATCCTCGCCTGGTTGGACACTCAGTTAAGCCGCTAAAGCACTCAGTCCAAGAAGTTAGATTTGGTTGGGCCAAACCAAGAATTTTACCCATTCCTTTAATACTCATCTAATAATTTAAAATAAACCAACAAGCCTCTTGCAATACTTTCACAATCCTACACAACAACAATCGCACGCATATATCTCTCGGCATTGGTCTATTCATTTTTTTATTATTTATATATTGTCGTGAGGTTTCATTTATCATGTGTGATGTTGATTAAGTAAAATTGCAAATGATGCTATGTTGTGTTATTTTTTCATTTCATAATTCTAAACTCCTAGAATAGACTTTTTTACTTGTGTTTTAGTTTAAAAGCCTTAGTTTATTTTCATAGGGACTACCCCCCTTGGCTTCGCTAGGAGTAAGCTTAGACGGAGGAATCGAGTATTCAGGTGACAACACTTGACTCTCACTTGCCCCCAAGGACACACCGAGCGGCTTGAAGGTTTTCTGCCGCATCCCCCCTAGGTGTGTTTTAGGCGGCCACATTTTGGCACCGTTGCCGGGGATAAACCTTTCTATTCCCGGGTCATGACCTTTGTTTCTTTTTTCTTTTACTTTGTTTGATGTATCCTGTGAACATTTAAAATTTACTCGGTCCATCTGGTGATTCCACTTTTAAACAATTCAACGAGGTATTCAACAATAAGAAACTTGGAAGGATTATTCAATTTTATTCCTGAACTTGAAAATGTATATAAAAGAAGATTGAATAAGCAAAACTCTCCGAGAATACTAGAAAATCTTAGACTTGAGTCAATTTTAGATATTCACCTTCTTTTTCAAGAGTCTAATTCACAAGAAGACATGGGAGATTTTTTTAGCGCTTTAGACTTTACTGCAATCGTAGGGTACCCTCATGTCGTAACTTAGAAGGCAATTGACAAATTGCCTTCATTTGAGGGAAATAATGCAATAAGAACCAAGGCACGTCTGAAACGTTTTTCACAATGCTATAATAAATGGTGCCTTAATGCTAAATATGAAGATGTGCAGATGAAGCTGTTTGCGCTTTCCTTAGAAGAAGATGCCTTTGATTGGTTTTTCAGACTTAGATGCCGACAGCTACAAAACATTCAAAGAGTTTGAAAAGGGTTTCCTAACCAAATGGGGAGACAAGAAAGAAGATAGGTACCTGTTAGCATCCCTAAACAACATGAAGAAGAATGAGAATGAGACTATGGAAGAGTTCAACAAAAGATTCAACAATCTCATCTCTAGCCTACATGCCGAGATTAAGCCCCCTGATGGCTCAATCCTTATACATTATATCGAATCTTTTAATGGAGAGATGAGATATCAATTTAGGGATAAAGAACCTGTTATCACACAACTTGTAGTTGCCCCTAGAGGTATCCCATCCGGGACGGTAGAGGAGATAGGCAACTAAAGAGGTGACCCAAGAGATGCCACGGTTCCCAATGCAATGCGGGAGTCACGTCAACGGAGGCACTCTTCGCTTTAGGTCAAGGTGTAACTAGACCAAGGGGGAGACCCTATACCCCAATCACAGTTGATTGGACCCAAACAAAGGTTTCTAAGGGTAGGTAAATGATGAGTCACGGAAACCAATGCAAGGCTAAGTGGACCTAAGAGTTAAGGAATGGTTGAAGGTGGTGTGATGGATAGTTAGTGTTTCAACCTATGTATGGTTTAGGTCACATGATGGGGTATGATTACTAGGTATAGTACCATGTATTTGCACAAGTGGGTCTTGTTTTCTTGGGAAGTGTGAAATGGTTCTAGATGGGCCCACAAGGTGAAGTTAAGTGTGATGTTGGTACTATAGGTTAGGTATAGGCTAGATCTATAAGTTGGAGTTGGTTTTAGGAGTACCCATGTGCTAGATCTAGGGTTTGACACAAATCCCAAGGAGTGCGACTTGCTTGGAGAAAGACTAGTGCCTTGTTGGATGGGCTAATGGGGTCAAGAAGTATGTCAAAGTGTAGATCGGGACACCTAGAAGCCAAGTCAAGTGGGTTGGATGAGATCCAATGGTTGGATCTCACTAGATCTAGGTTTTTAAGTGATTACCCTAAGTGGACCACAATCCCTTGAAACAAGGAATGCAACCCCCAAGGTGGATCGTGACAAAAAGACAGTATGGACCTAGGTTTCAAGACATGGGGATCCCAAATCCACGAAAATCTCCAACACCCACCTCCTAGAAGTGGACCAACTCAAATCTTCAAGGGGGTGCGACTTGCCCAAGGAAGGTAAAAAAATGGGTTTGGTGGACCAAATCAAGTCCAATGGCCACCAAATTGTAGATCCGGGATGCTAGTGTCCCGATCTATGTATGTTCAAAATTTCAAGTGAACCCAATGGCTAGATCTTCGTAGATCTAAGTTTTAAGATACCAAGAGAATCAAAAGGGGGTTTCAACCCCTTAAAACATGGAGAGATGTCCACAAGGTAGTTTTCACCAAAGTAAAGACGTGGGTATAGGTTATCAAGTGTCTAGATTTCAAATCAAGTGGGATCTCACCTACCCATGTGCTAGATCTAACCCAACAAGCTTCTCTTAGGAAAATCGATTTAGGCTCAAGAAGGCTTTTTGCATTGAAAAGTGTGTCAATTTTTAGCCAATCACCACCAAACTATAGATCCAACTAGGGGTGGATCCTATAGAGGTGGGTTTTTGATATCTTTTCAATTTCAAGGCTAGATCTAAGTAGATCTGAAAAATACCAAAAATAAGGGTTTTAATTTGATTAGGGTTTTTATGATCTAGAAATTATGGAAGATTCAAGGAAGAGAAGATCATACCTCTTGGAACATACCTGGATGAAGAGATGAATGCTAGTTGAGACGAGGATTACTTTGCCAAAGATCGTCTGGAGAATGTTGAAGCCCTCTTGCCAAATCGATTTTCCCAAGCCACATGTGATTCCTTCTAACCTGTCAAGCCAAGGAGCAAAGCATCAATCAGTTTAACAAATTGAAGGTAGATACAAGCAAGAGAGAGAGAGAAACATAGAATAGTTGACACAAAGGCAAAACTACTCCCTGTTAGACCAAAGCGACTTCTTCCAAGATTGAAGGGCAAGCCTCCCCACCAATTCGCCCTTGTCCAAAATCGCCCTCTTCACCTGCAAATAAAGTATGGCAAATATGCAAGATAGCTACAATAGATCCTCCAGTGCAATGGACAATAGCATTTACAATCGAAACAACCAACATCCACTCCAATCCAAGCATGTACTCCAAAAGATAGAAATTTTATTCCAAGAGCCAAGAGCCAAAAATCTCTAGATGAATTTTACAATGAGAGGCTCCCTCCTTAAATAGGATGGGGAGAGAGTACAATCATAACCACTTTTTACATGAGTGGCTAAGATTAAAAGATCATAAGATCTAATCAATGGTTGAGATGAGCTCAACAATAAAATACATGGATCACTAATAAAATATAATGTAAGTGGACAAAATCACCCTATAAGAGGGGAATCCCACCAAATCATGATGACCAAATATCATAAGAGGCTTATGGTGGGTCCAAGGGGTAATTTTATCCCTCCTTGGTCAATCCCCATAGCACAATAACCAAAAAAAAAATCATGTATGTACCAAATCGTGCCTCCATAGTGAAGTCGTGGTCCTCAAAAGACCTCAAAAATCCACAGAAAGTGCCATAAGTGATGGATGCGGGCCCCGATGAATCTGAAACTGCTGGAGAAGGTGTGGAAGGTCCCGATCTATCATCACTGATCATCCCATGCCATAACTTTGCCTCAGTAGCCCAAATCGATTTCCTCAATAGCCATTTCTACCAATCCTGAAATGCCTCGGGAAGCGTGAAACTGCCCCAAACAGCCTCCTGGAGTGCCTGCGCTGTCAAGGTGAGGGCACCAGTGTGTCCGGGAGGGGGGTAATATGGTAAAAACAAGTGGCTGGACCACCCCCTCCATCATCAGCGCCCTAGGTCAACCGGATAAAAATCACATCTGCTCCGACAGGGCCTCCGACAGACCAAAACTGCACTAGGACAGCCTACTGAGGCTAAATCATCACCGTAAGTGCCCGGAACTGAAAACAAACTGTCCCATTGGACTCAGAAGGTCCAAATCCATCCAAGATGTGTACTCATACACCATATGAATCTCTGCATGATCAAAATAAATATCCAATATACCGGATCAAGGCCAATAATAATGCGCTGTACATATACAAACACTGCTGCAACCCCAGAATCATCATCATAACCCTGTAGCTGCTGCATAGAGTCATCATGTATGTATACATAGACCATATATCATCTATCCATATCATCATAAGGTCCAACATCTCATGTCCCATGGTCCTCCATGGTCAAACTAGGTCTAACCAAGACCAAATATAACTCAGATCATCATTAATAGCTGCTGCAAAGTGTCAAGGTTAATATATGCTCTACAACTTATTCAAATAACAATTATAACACAGAGTAATCATGATTGGCGATCTAAATCCAAATATATAGTGTCATTAATTATTATTATTACTCAGACTAGACTTTCAGGATCATACTCACTTCATAGTTGTGATCAATTTGCTAGTGAAGGGTGAAGGCTTAAATTAACTGGCTAGGCTAAGGGATGACTTAACTGTCTTGACTTTGTGACACTTTGGCAAGGGAAAGGGAATACACCATAGTATATACTGAATGAGCAATAACACAGGGAATGGCGGTGTCTCACAAATGGATGAGTTGTTTAAAGAGGGTTTATTCACCTTCACAGATGCGCACAATCCATAATACAAATAAGGCCAGCAATTGTTTAGATGTAGCTTTTAAGTTCCATTGCTTTTTTTTGGGCCTGAAGTTTCCATAGCCTCGATCTATGTGTGTTTACAAACACATTGCATAGATTTACATTTTTCTTTTAGGCTTTCTGCTGCAGGTGTGTTTTTAAGGCACTTGTTTACCTGAGCACTTCTAGGTGTGTCATGGACAGCTTGTTTACCTAGGTATTTATTTTCCACAAGATATAACATTTTATTTTTATGGCCATTTTCATTTGGCACGCCTTTCATTCATGTGTGTTTAAAAACACATTGCATGAATGGGCTTTTCATACAAGATATAGCATTTCATTTTTCCAGATTTTGTATTCATGGCAGCACTAAAAGTTTCAGGTTTAGCCAACACAACTTAAGTGACTAGGGGGAATTCCAAGGAACTCCAACTCACCATAGGTAAGTTTTGTCACCAACTCAGAGCCGAGACACAATAAACAGGGAAGCTCATCCAATACAGAGGCTACAGTGGGGAAAAATCCTCCATGTCACTAGTCAAGTAGTAAGTCAGGGTGATAAACTAGAAGGTAGGCCATGGATGGATGAAGACAATGAATAATGGAGCCAACACTAGCAAGCCAAGATATGGTGGAATGATCACCTCTATTCTCCCTAAGGAGGGTACATACCAATGAGTATGAATAGTGAACTTCTAAGTCTGGGTAGGGACAATATAATATGTATAATAGATCAACCAGGTCCAAATATCTATATGATCGCCAGATCATGACACTGAGTGCTAAGACATGCTATAAGAATAAGTATAAAAGCACTCTAACCATAACATCATGATATACCTGCTGAGTCATATACCTGAATGCTCATCAACCTGTACCATCATCTGTCCTCCGAAACTGCTGCTGTAACTCTGGGCACTACTGACTGCTCTGTACCAATGGTATAATGGCTACATCGGTCATCTCTCTGAGTGTCTTGAGACTCAGTCATGGCATGGGGAATACAACTGCTATCCACAATCTGATAGTGATCCAAAGATAGCTGCTCATCTCATCATCTCAAAGTAAAGGAAATGGCTGAAATGTGCTCTGGAATCTGAAAAATAATGTATGGTAGCCCGGCTACTATATATGTGATAACAGAACCTGCTGATCTTAAAAAAACCCAAGTTATAGCTGAAAACTACGTTGTGTGGGAGTGCTTGCCCCTCCCCCCCTCGCCCCCTCTCCGGAAGCTCGCTCTGAGCCAAAGCGATGCAGAAGTGCTCAAAAAGCGCGCTTCGCTTTCGCTCCTGATCCAGAGCGATTTTTGGGAGCGTGCTTTGGGGTGAGAAAAATCTCTCCCTGCCTCTGCTCGGGAGCGATCGCTCCCTGGTCGCTCCCTCATCGCTCCTGAGCGCTCCCTAAAACGCTTCAAAATCGCTCCCTCATTGTTCCTCGTCGCTCCCAACTGTGCTCTCGAGGAATTCCGCAGATTGAAGAAGAGTGAGAGTTCTTTTTGGTTTTGGGGGGAGTTTGCTTGGGCTATAAAGCACTTCCCCACTTCATTTCACTTCATTGTTTCCATTTCATTCACCATTGCAAGGGCTTGAGGAGCTTGGAGTGCATTTGGATATTTTACAAGAAGATTGGACTCTTGGAGAGCTTGGAAGAGAGATTGAAGGGTGCCATTTGTGAAAGCTTGGAGGGGAAATTGAAGGCTTCCATAGGGTTCATTGGTTCAAGGCTTCGAGCACCATTGGAGAGCCAAAGAGGTAGGCTCTAAACTCATCCTTTTTTTTGGCTTGAAATTGAATGCTTGTTACTTGTATGTTTTCTTCTCCTACTCTTTCCCATTCCTTCTCCCTCATTCTATTGCAGGCAAAGGATTATTCTTTGAACTTAAAGTTTGAAACTTTGAAAGTTTGAACCTCTACTGCTACAAGCATGATGATCATGGGTATTCCAATGTGGCTTCTCTCTTTGGTTCCATTGGTTGTTATGATGGTGTTGATTGGAAACCGGAGGGGAAATGATGGAGATGATGAAGAAGTGGGTAGTGGCACATATCATGGAGAGGAGGAAGAGGAGGGAGAGGGAGAGGGAGAGGATATTGATGATGATGGAAGGAAAAACAGAGAGAAATGCACACCCTTGTGGAAATCTGTCACAAAGCTTGGAGGAGGGAAAGGGGGTGGAACCACAAAATTTGCATGCTCCCATTGCAGAGTAACATTCATAGGTTCATATACCCGTGTGAGAAAGCATTTATGTGGGGTTATGCCATGGGATGAAAATAAGACTATATGAGTCAAAACTTGTACTGAAGTGCCATCAAAAGATAGAGCCAAATATAAGAGGGAAGAGGAGGAAGCACAATACCAAACCAAAAAATCAAGGGTTGAATAGGAGACCTCAAGCTCACATAGAGGATTCAGTACTTGAACCCCATCCACCCATGGTAGTGGATTCTCGACCATGCCTTCAAGTTTCGGGCGTAGAACAATATCAGATTTCCTTGACCAAGGTGGTAGGGATGACGTGGATGCAAAAGTGTTCCAGTTTCTCTATGCATGTGGCTACCATTCAATGTTCTTCGCTCCCCCTATTGGCATGAAATGATAGAAGCCATCCGTTCTGGCCCTAAAGGATATAGGAGCCTCGGGTATGACAAAGCTAGAACCATAGGTCTTGACAAGGAAAAATCCAAGATCCAAAATGATTTGGGTCAATTCACAAATGCTTGGAATGAATATGGGGTTTCCATTGTATCTGATGGTTGGACAAATATAAAGGGAAAGCCATTGATAAATATTCTTGGGGTGTCTGCTAGTGGTGCAATCTTCCTTTCATCCCATGACTACTCTGATCGCTTCAAGACCAGACTCAATATTGCAGAAGCCTTAATTAAAACCATTGAATCTATTGGGACATACAATGTGATACAAGTCATTACCGATAATGTTGCTAATTGTAAGGCAATGGGAGCAATCATTGAGGATAGATACCCCAATGTATTTTGGTCCGGGTGTTTGGTTCACACATTGAACCTTTTGATGCATGACATTATCAAGATGAAGGAACATGATTATAAATGGATTGGTTCATTGTACAAGACAAGCAAGTTTATGATAAGATTCATTACCAATCATATTAATGCCCAACACATTTTCCGCAGTCACTCAAAGTTGGAGCTATTGAAGATTGCAAAGACTATATTTGCTAGTTATTACCTCACCTTCAGGCGCCTTTTGAAGGTAAGAGAGGCATTGGCTAGTATGGCATCAAGTGACTCATGGTAGGTTTTGAAAGACAGGGCTACATCCGCATCTGACAGGCAAGATTTTCAGGAGGTGGAGGACACCGTTCTTGATGGTTAGTTTTGGGCAAGTGTAAGGTATGTTTTGAATTTCACCAAGCCCATTTATCACATGATTCGGTTTGCAGATACTGATGAGCCGGTAATTGGGGAGGTGTGTGAGCAAATGGATAGCATGCTAGGCCAAATAAAAGATATTGTTGAGCCAAAAGATGCCATCTTGTATGATCATATTCACAAACATGTGGTCAAAAGGTTGGGATAATCTTAATGTTCCACTCCATGCCTTAGCCTACGTCCTTCCACCAAAATATTATTCTCCATCTTGGTTGGACAAACTAGCACCTGGGGGTGGGATCAAGAAAAAACCCCACACAAATCCAGAGGTACAAAATGGGTACATGCAAGCATTAGATAAGTTGGTCCCTGATGAAGAGGAAAGTGCCATGTTGCATGCTCAATTGAGCAAATGTCTTAGTCAACATGGGGTGTTTGGTACTTTGCATGCAAACAAAGATCGAGAAAGGATTCCTCCTATTGAGTGGTGGAATATGTATGGCTCCGCCGCCACACAGTTGCATAAATTGGCCATTAAAGTGCTTTCACATGTGGTTAATAGTTCTTCTGCAGAGAGGTGTTGGAGCACCTATAGCTATATCCACAATGTGAAAAGAAACAAACTAAATGAAAATCGGGCAGAAAGCTTGGTTTTTGTACACTACAACTTGAGGTTGTTGTCTCATTATTGTGAGTAGGCCAAAAGTGATAGAACATTTGTCCCTTGGGACAACAACTCGGAGGAGGATAATTTGGAGGATGGAGCCATGGTTTTAGAGTGCTTGGAGGCTGAACTTTTGGACGATGATGATGTTATTGTTGATCGTGCACCAGCACCAACAGCAGTAGCGATGCCACCTCCCTCCAGTAGTAGTTTTCGACGTCCACTTCCACTTCCACTTCCAGCGACAGTCCCCGATGTATCGGTTTTTCCTCTAGTTTCACAACCTCCATTGTTTCATGGGGGTCGTGTAGCTGTTGGACGTGGTTCATGATCACTTCCAGTTCCACCTACTGAGGATGAGGATCCTGATACTACAGCTAGCAGTGCTCATAGAGCACGGGAAAAGAAATTAGAAGTTTCCCGTGGAAAAAAGGAAATATTAGTACTTCTCTTTTTCTAGTTTTTCAATACTTTACATTTTGCAAACTACAGTACCTATTGTCTCTTTAATATTTCTTATGGTCAATTTTGAAGAAATTATATGGCAATTTAAGTTTGATGTTTGAACTTTGAAGTTCATTTCTTTGTGAAATTGAATCATTTCATTTCATGGTTGAACACTTGAATTTGATCATTTTATGTTCTCTGTTATAGTTTGGTAACTTGGTTACAAGAATTATGAGTTTGATGATTGATGATTGATCATTTGATGAGTCATGCCAAAATTACAATTGTTATATATTGAAAATGGTTGATGCTATGGTTGATGATTTGATCATGATGACAATGTTATAAGCTATAGGTTATAACTTATAACTACTAGATGATTGATGTTATATAGTTTAATCCATGTTTTTCTGTTTTTTGTAACTAATTCAACATTCTGCATGGTTTTGTTCACATATATGCATCAAAATATATAAAAAACTCTCCCGAAACGCTCCCAACCCGGAAGCATTTGAAAATTTCGCTTTTCGCTTCGCTCCCGCTTCCCGTTCTTGCTCCCCGCTCTCGACGGCGTAGGCTGAAAAGATTGATAAGAACATGCAATCATCCAGAAAGTCCAATCTTCCAAGTTTTACCAGAGGTACTTCATCAAAACAGTCAGACAACAAGGATAAGTCAACATCAACGGATATTAAGGACCTAGCAAAAGATCCTTTAAGAGAATTGACATATGTGATCAAAGCTTTGGAAGCCAATCATGCCTCACAAATCAATGCCATGCAAAACAAACTTATTGCGATGGAAAGAGACATTCTCACATTTCATCTAATAGATATCCTCCCAGACAGAATAATGAATGGAAGCCAAAGTATCCATCCAACAATCAGAGGGTTCGCAATCAGCTTGAATCAGCCAACATGGTCATGGAATAGGTGCCTCCATTCTGTAGAGCTTGTCATGAATTCCATGATGAAGCAACTTGTCCCAAGTTTAACTATATAAATGAACAAGGTCCTCCTGAAACCAACAATTTTGTAGGGTATTCAAATCAACTAGAATATATCAACCATGTTGGCAAAACTCACACTGTGTGAAGAGAAATTTGGAAACAAGCTAAAGAAATGGCACATGAAAAGGATAATGTTACTAAGATTTATGGAGAGAAACCTACCCCTGAAGAGATCAGAGAATTAGCAAAATTCAAAGGCTTCACTTATCAGAGAAGAAAGATTGACATCCCTATCAAGTCGGATCTGCATATTCCTAAGGTAACTAATCCTCCTTCCCTAGAGTTAAATGTTGATGTGGTTAGCTGGCTAGTTGTTGCTAAAATGCTTGTTTCTGTAACTGAAGTCATTAAAATGTCAGGTCAAAAGGATAGACTGATAAAATCATTAGAAGCTAGTGGAAATATTGTTGAAAAGCCCATGGAAATTGTATGTGAGAAACTTAAGGAAAAGGTCCCAGAAAAGACTAAGGATAAAGTTCAAGAAAAACCTAAAGAGGTCATCCTTGAGAAACCTAAACAAGTCATTCCTGATGTTCCCAAGAAAGTCAATGAAGACCTTCCTGTTATATTGCATAGTATGGATCCTCGCACGGAAGAGCATCCTCCATTCTATGTATCCTTAGTTATCAACAACATGTTGCTCCATAACCGCATGCTCGATTCAAGTGTTGCATCCAACATCATGACCAGAAAAGTCATGGAACAATTGAACCTGCAAGTCACAAGACCATATCAGAATGTATGTGCAATGGATTCTAGAGAAATTGATGTCATATGCATAATCATGAACCTACCTATTAAGCTAGCTGCCTATCCTGACATTAATGTAATTATGGATGTAGTGGTGATTGATGTCCCAAGCACATGGGGAATGTTGCTATCTAGGAAATGGGATGCCTCCCTTGGTGTTTGCATCCATATGGATTGGACCTATGCCATGATCCCAGCTAACGAAGATGCTCATGTAAGGTTATATAGGGAAAAGGAAAGGAAATTCAATGTTGAAGACCCTAATGTGTTAGATAATGAATATGTTCATGAGGCAGACAGTTCTGGTAATTATTCTATTTTTGCAAACACATTAACTCCTATTAAAGAAAATATAAATAATGATAGAGAAAATGGAATGTGGGAGATGAGTTTTGATGGTGCATTTTCTAGATCGGGAAAGGGTGCTGGAATTGTTATTACCTCTCCATCTCAACAGACTTTTAATTTTGCTTTCAGACTTGAGTTTGATGCTTCAAACAATGTTGTTGAGTATGAAGCACCCTTGCAGGGCCTAGAAATAGCTAAAGGCATGGGTATAAAAATTCTAAGTATAAAAGGAGATTCAGACTTAGTTATTTGTCAAATCAAGAACATCTTTGCATGCAAGAGCGAAAGGTTGAAGAAGTATAGGAATGCTTGTTGGGATACCATGGAACTATTTGATGCCCTAAACATCACGTTCGTACCTAGAGAAGAAAACAAAGAAGCAGATCAACTAGCAATAGTAGCCTCAACCCTCCAACCAACTGAAGAGTTAATCAAAGGCCATGGAAGATTTGAGATAAATTTCAGACCATCCATCCCGGATAATGTAGGTCATTGGCAGGTTTTCAAAGATGATAAGCAAATCCTTAGATTCATACATAATGTCCAAGAGTTCACTGATTGCAAAATAGGTTATAAGGAAGAGAAGTATGACTACAAGGAAGAGAAGTATGACTACAAGGAAGAAGAGGATCAACCTAGGAATGCTATGCCCAAAAGTATAGTTGAATGGGAGCACATCTTTGATAGACAAGATATCCATAAACCATAAAAGGAAATATTAAAGGCCGGAAATCATATAGAGATCAACATTGGGACTGAGGCTGAACCTAAGCTAATCAAAATTTGTAAAGGAACAAGTGAAAAGGAAAGAAATGACCTTATAAGCCTAGTGCGGGAATATCTGGATGTTTTTTCCTTTTTATATGATGAGCTCAAGTCATATCGGGAAGATGTTTTCCAGCACACTATCCCTTTGAAAGAAGATGCCAAACCTTTTTGCCAGAAGTTAAGACAGATTAACTCGAAGGTGGGGCCCCCATTGTTTTGAAAGAGCTTCAGAAGATGTTAGCAACAGGAATCATAGCCCCAACTAGACACTCCTCATGGTGCTCAAATCTAGTTGTTGTGAGAGAGAAGAACGAAAATCTAAGACTTTGCATTGACTTTAGAAACCTAAATTGGGCGTGCTTAAAAGATAACTACCCTCTCCCCAATATGGAAACTTTGCTTCAAAGGGTAACAGGTTCTGGAATGATGTCAATGTTGGATGGTTTTTCGGGATATAACCAGGTAGTGCTCAACAAAGAAGATATGAATAAGACAACTTTTACTACCCCATGGGGTACTTTCAAGTATCTCAGAATGCCTTCTGGATTGCTCAATGCTGGGGCAACCTTCCAAAGATCCATGGATTATGCTTTCAACGAGCTAATCGGTAAAATAATAGAAATATATCAGGATGATCTTATCGTTTTTTCCAAGGAAAGAACTGATCATGTCGGCCACCTAAGACAAATCTTTGAACGATGTCGAAAATTTGGCATATCTTTAAACCCAACTAAATATGTCTTAGGGGTTGATGAGGGGAAGTGACTTGGTCACATCATATCAAAGGATGGGGTCAAGATTGACCCAGAGAGGGTAGAAGCCATAAAGAAAGTTCCTTTGCCTTGTAATAAAAGAGCATTACAGTCATTCAACGGGAAAATCAACTTTATTAGATGTTTTATTCCAAACTTAGCAGAGTTAATGAAGCCTATGCAAAAATTACTAAAAAAGGACGCTAAGTTTGAATGGAATAAAGAAGGAAAAGAAGCCTTTAGTGGAATTAAAGATGCTATTTGCAGATCACATGTTTTGATTAGTCTTGATTATTCCAAAGATTTCCAAATCTTTTCATTTGTATCACCAGACACCATACTCGAAGTTTTGTTGTAGAAGAATAAGGATGGCCAGGAGCAACCTATAGCCTTTATGAATAGAGCCTTACAGAATTCTGAGCTTAAGTACACTATCATGGAAAAACAAGCTTATGCCTTAGTCAATTCACTTAAGCATTTCAGAATGTACATTGGATACTCTAAGGTTATAGGGTATGTGCCTCATGTGGTGGTAAGGATATTTTATCACAACAAGACTGTCTAGGTATTAGGGGTAAATGGGTCTCTAAGATCCAGGAATATGACTTAGAAATCAAACCCACCATGTTAGTCAAAGGTCAGGGTTTGGCCCGCATGATGGCTGAAGGCAATGAACAGGCATTAGGGATGGTATGTCACAACACTGAGTCAGTACATGTCAGATCATATGAGCTTCAACGTCTCGAACAGGTTCCTTGGTAAGCAGACATCATTTACTTTCTAAGCACCCTCACTTGTCCGGATCATCTAGTTGGACATAAAAGAAGGGCCTTGAGGTTAAAAGCCACAAAATTTTGTATCACCCAGGATTGGCTAGGATGGAAAGATCTAGATGGTCTTATTCTTAGATGCATCGATGAGCCAAAGTCCAAAAAACGCATGCTTGAATTTCATTCTGGATTTTGTGGAGGACATTATGCGGCCAAGACAACAACCCATAAAATCCTTAGAGCAGGGTATTATTGGCCCACTTTGTTTTCAGATGTTCACAAACAGGTCAGAAGTTGCCAGCAGTGTCAGCTTTTCACAAGAAAACAAAAGTTAGTAGCCTTGCCTCTTAAACCTGTAGTTGTCCAAGCCCCTTTTCAGCAGTGGGGTCTTGATTTCATTGGTCAGTTTAAGGATAATTCTAGCAATGGTTATTCTTGGATCCTTACTACCACTGATTATTTCACCAAGTGAGTGGAAGCAGTCCCCACGAAAGCGGCAACCGAGAAAGTGATCATCGATTTCTTAGAAGATAATATAATCACTAGATTCGGTGTGCATGCTAGGATCACCACGGACAATGCTAAGGCATTCAACTCAACAAAGATGCCATCTTTTTGTTTCAAGTATGGTATCATCCTATCACACTCGTCAAATTACTAACCCAAGGTAATGGTCTGGCAGAATCTAGTAATAAGAACTTAATGACCATAGTTAAGAAAATTGTTGGAGATAATTAGAGATCCTGGGATAGTAAGATCAAATTTGCACTCTGGGTAGATAGGATCACTAAGAAAAGTTCAACGGGAAAATCTCCTTTTGAACTAGTTTATGGATTGGATGTTACTCTCCCTGTTCACCTGAAGTTGCTAGTGTATCAGTTACTGGAAGATTGTAGCACAGATCAAGATGCATCCCGGTATAGGATGGATCAATTAGTTGAGTTGCATGAAATCAAACGAAAGGTGGTTGATCAGAGTATAAAGAATCAAGAAAAGGTTAAAAAGAATTTTGATAAGTCATCTAAGCCAAGAATATTTTAGATGGGTGACATAGTTTTGCTATGGGATAAAAGAAGGGACAAGCCTGGGAAACATAGAAAATTTGGTAGTTTATGGACATGCCCCTATCTCATTCATGAGGTGGCAGGCACAAACGCTTTCTACCTAAGCAGTATGGATGATAAGAAGTGTACCCTCCCAGTCAGCAGAGGCCTTCTCAAACTATTCTACAGTGAAAATATTTGATGCCCATGGGGGCATCTTTGTATCAAAATTTCTAAACCCTACTCCTGCATTTTTATTTCTTAGTTAGATGTATTTTATGTATATTATTGTTGTATACTAATTTTACTTTCTTTTGTACATTAGTTTGAATTTTGCTTATGTACAATACTTTCATTTTTATGAATAAATGTAGCAACTTGGAATTTTCATTTGGTTATTTTTCATATATATGGGACTGATGCACTTATATTTCCATTCAGGAAATTGAGATTATGGAGTTCTCGAATGATCTCCTTTCCTAGGAAAGATCAATCACACGTCCCGCAGTTGGAGCCAGATGTTACCAACTGAGTTGCACTTCAATTGGACTTCAGTGAGCCGCCAATGTTGCACAATTATTTGTGCTTATCAGAGTTCAGAAGTTCTAGCTTTGGCCTTTTCTGGGCCATCTTTTTCATTTTTGTATTATATGACCATGCCCCACGGGGTTTGTAATAAAGTGTGCTAGCATGGTGGTCTTTGAGTGACTCGATTCCCTAGGACTTGACAACCAAACAAGGTATTCCAAGGAGTTTTTTCCCTTGTCAATTATGCTTTGCCTTTGGCCGAGTATAATCGATGAGTTTTTCTCCTACACCTCCAAAGTTGGAATGCTCGAATTTGGCGGTTAGGACTTGGGGGTTATTAGAGTCCATTTTATAACATATATAAACATGCTAGACACTATAATAAAGTCATATGGTCATATACTAGGTCCCTAGGTGTTTAAAATCAAGTTTTAATTTTTTTTTATTTTCGCGGTCGTGGACAATTTTTTAATTTTTATTAAAAAATTAAAATTTTCAATTAATTAAACCATTTTTCCTATGGTTTAATTGAGAAAATTCAAATTGTAATAATTAAGTGGTTTGTGGGTGGATTTTGATAAATGGAGGCTCATTTTCTAAGCCAGAGCACCCATTTAACCCATAAACCCACTTTTCCTAAGTTTTGAGTAAGTATTTATCAAGAAAATTGATATTTACTCAAATTCTCCAAAAAAAGACAAAATAAATATAAAAAAAGACATACTTATTAATAAAAGGACAAGTTCCTAAAACAGAGGAGGATGTCTGGAGTTGAATCAGAGTTAAACTAAAGTGATTGGATAGTCAGCCGGCAGTTAACTGAGCTCCGATATAGACAAATCCAATCAAGCCAGTTAAGTTTCAGTCATCTGTCTCTTGGGAAATGCGCCCTCTCCATGCATGGGCGACTTGGCTTGATGGAAGGCTTGGATTTGATGGTGATGATCACGAGGAAGGATTGCCTACCTCTTGGATAGGTGGCGAAATCTCATTGCTTTGGCTTTGCAATCACATCAACCAAGCTCTCAGTTAAACTCTCCCTCTATAGAAGTCGCCCTCCTTGACTAATGCACCCTCTCTGCATGCTTTTTGCTATAAAATGAAGAGCTTTGGTCCATTGTTATTCATCTGAAGGTGGAACCTCTGCTCATGTACATTGTAATATTTTTCTGAGTTTAATAAAGAAGGCTTTGGAGGCTAGTCTGGTGATTGTCTTTGGTGAAGGATCTTCATGCTTGTTATACTTGAGGTAAACTGTATCATGTCTTCATATTAGTATTGTTGGGATTATATGTCTTTCAAAGGGAAGTTACCTTCTTAAAGATTATTAAGTAATACTCTATAGTTTGCTTGCTCATGTGAATGATAATAGGATGCTAATAGTAGTGTGTTTTCTTGTTTTTATCCATTGCTTTACTGCTTTCTTTTCATTATTTACACATATATTCTTATCCCTTTGCTAGTGTTGCAACTGTGTTATAGGTAGCCTAAGCTGGAGGAGTTGATGAACATGTTAGTTCATCCCTTCATTCAGTAGAACCGAACCAAGCAAGTGATCTTATCGGTGCATCAGGGAGCTTGACTCCATTTCCTCTTCTTCAAACACTCACCCCCCATGGGTTCCATTTTCTGATCCAAATTTCTTTATCTATAATCGATTACTGTTTCTTACTTATTTAGATCTAGATCCAAAAGTCCATTATTTGAATAGATCTAAATCATATTTGCAATCTAAAAATCATGAAAAGTTTATACATTATTAGATCTAGATTGCATTCTTTTCAAATTTCAAAATTTCAAAAGTAAATCTACAAAGTGAGTTTGAGAAGCTTAAGTATTTCTAAAGATATATCCATTTTCTGATCCAAATTTCTTTATCTATAATCGGTTACTATTTCTTACTTATTTAGATCTAGATCCAAATGTCCATTATTTGAATAGATCTAAATCATATTTGCAATCTAAAAATCATTAAAAGTTTATACATTATTAGATCTAGATTGCATTCTTTTCAAATTTTAAAGTTTCAAAAGTAGATCTACAAAGTGAGTTTGAGAAGCTTAAGTATTTCTAAAGATATATCTAGCATGGTTAGGCTTATGCAATTTGACTTGCAACTTGAAAGAGAGCAGCCAAAGATCCTAGCAAGACAAGCTCTCTAGCTTGTCTTACCAGATATTTTCTTCATTTTTTTGTTTCATCATTTAAAGCCAAGTTTTGGGTATATTTTGTATTTAGAAGTAGTGTTAGTTTTGAGTTTTTTTAGGCATTTTTATAAAAAAAACTAGCTTGCTGGTTTTTTTGAATGCATATCAGTCCTAAAATTAAAAGTTCATTAAAAATCATTTAAAGACCTAAAAAGTTACCCAAAAATTAGTTTTTTGCATACTAGTTTCACTAATTTTCAATTTGGCTATTTTAGCATTGTCAGAACACTTTTAAAGTGTTCTGATTGTCTTTTCTAATTAACATGTGCTTGCTGGTCTGTTATATTGGTTTAACAGGTTGGAGCTAAAAAACTCACAAGACAAGCACTTGGAAGCTTCCTGAACCATCCTAAGAACTAGCGTTAAAGCACTATCTTTTCTGCTTCTCAAGACTATTGTAAACTGACTTGTTCCCTACTGATAAAGGGCAAGCAATATTCTTTTAAGTTTCCATTTGTAAATCATAAAATAAAAAGAGCTCAGTAGGCAATTCGAGCGCTTGGCCCCAATCCCCCTAGGGGGGATTCGCATATTTTTTTATTTTTTCATTTTTTTAAAGTTTCTTGTTTAGATTAGTTTTTCTTTAAAGCATTTAGAAGTAGTGTTAGTTTTGAGGTTTTTTAGGCATTTTTATAAAAAAATTAGCTCGCTGGCTTTTTTTGAATGCATATCAGTCCTAAAATTAAAAGTTCATTAAAAATCATTTAAAGACATAAAAAGTTACCCAAAAACTAGTTTTTTGCATACTAGTTTCACTAGTTTTCAATTTGGCAATTTTAGCATTGTCAGAACACTCTTAAAGTGTTCTGATTGTTTTTTCTAATTAACATTTGCGTGCTGGTCTGTTATATTGGTTTAACAGGTTGGAGCTAAAAAACTCACAAGACAAGCACTTGGAAGCTTCCTGAACCATCCTGAGAACTAGTGTTAAAGCACTATCTTTTCTGCTTCTCAAGATTATTGTAAATTGACTTGTTCCCTACTGATAAAGGGCAAGCAGCGTATTCTTTTAAGTTTCCATTTGTAAATCATAAAATAAAAAGAGCTCAGTAGGCAATTCCAGTGCCTGGACCCCATCCCCCTAGGGGGGATTCGCATATTTTTTTATTTTTTTAAGTTTCTTGTTTAGATTAGTTTTTCTTTAAAGCATTAGTAATTAAACAACTTCACAACGCACACAAAGCGTCCTCAAAGGATTTGTTGTCTCCCAAAACTGACATGCGTGTGCTGAAGCCCAAAATGTAACACACCAGCTAGATGACAACTCTCAGGAGAGAGGCCAATGTCACCACACTCCTCTCCTCTCGCTTCAGGTTGGCTCTTCTCCAACTCAAGGGGGGTATCCCTAAGATAGGATCGCTAAGGTAGGTGCAACAGAGGGCAAGCTGAATTGAAGAGGCTGCCTTAGGAGACGATTGTAATAGAAAAATGTATCTTGATTGAGTGATGGGAAAGTTGGGAGGATCAGTCCTCGAGGAAAGGCCAGTGCCAATATATCAGAGGGGCGAATGGAGTTAAAAGAGAGATCAAAGGGGCCTTGTGTCATATGTGACTGAGGGGGAAAGATCGCATTATTGAGCAAGCCCTGCTCAGTCTAGTGTTTGACAATCAGAAAGAGTACTTCTTCTTCTCTAGCTGCGGTAGGTGCGCTATGCAAACCAAAGATCAATATTACACAATCAAACTAGATTAAATGTAAAAATCAATACCTGTGTATGCACGCTCACAAAGGGAAAAAGAAAGTAGATGCCAATAGTTCTTCGCCAAAGGGGAAAAAGAAGGAAGCTGCTAAGAATTCTTCACCTTCCAATGTGGTGGATTGTCACCCTTCTATGGCCTTTTACTCAAACACAGAACAGAAGACGCAGAATCTAGAAACATCCACACTTATCTAAAAAAAATCACAAGATAACGCCACAACAATGCTCAATTTGTCCAAAAAACCCATAATATTCTTCATTAAGCTCTAAGAAAAGAAAATTTTCCAAGTTTTTCCATCATTACAAAGGAGGGAGATGGTCCCTTATGTAGGCCAAAAAACTCACCTACCTCTGAAATATAATAATAACAAAAATAGAGAAAAAGTGAACAAGGGTCCACACTTTTTTCCCTTACGAAAATAAAAGACCTCAACCTATCTAAAGGTGACTTTTCTAAAAGTTCCTATCTCCACCAATGAAAAGAATACACCAAAGCAGTTATCAACGGGTGGACAGCTTGAAAACCTCAGGTAAAGCCCAGTTGGTGATCGGCTCAGCGTGGAAATCAAACCGATAATCCGCTGTTAATGGTAAGAACCCTGATCACTGTGCTAATTTCTCGTTGAAAACTCGAGCCCATGGTGTTCTATAGAAAACTCGGTTGCCGAAAAGCAATACGGGCCAACTCCAATGATTCGGTTGCCAATCGTAAAATGTGAACAGTGGTGAATCCAGTGACACCAGCTCCCAACAGAAACTTAAGTGTTGACCTTTTAGGGTGAACTCAACGTGTTGATCATTTCATTTGACCTCGAGCTCCAACAATTTATTTTAATTAAAACGTAGTCATGGTATGCAGATCGTGGGTGATTCGAAAACCACTGACAGGCTCGCCACGACTATCCGCGAGCCTCAAATTTCGCTGCACATCCACGAAACCATATGTTCCCACTATAAACGTTGCCCTCCCCTGAAACTGAAAACCCGAGAAGCTGTCGGTTATAGTAACATGCAGTGATCAATAACGTAAAATCAGCTGCCACCTACGTGAAGAAATGGCCCGATGCCATCTTGATTCCTCGGAAACTCTAGTCAGAATTGGTGTGGCTTTCAATCAGCAGTCGATTGATGAAGTAAATGGGTGCCCGCTCCAAACCTTTGCGTATCAAACACACTCTGCAGTGACTATCAATCAATGACAAACAGAGGAATAGCGGCCCTTGCTCATTGCCTGCAAATTTTTGTAGGTTGATTTTCGAACTCGCCTTTCTAATACAAGTTCGCTGATGGTGACAATAACTTCCACTTCATACCCGTTTAGTGAACACGGCGAAGATTTATCTAATGCCATAGATCGACAAGTATTCCATATGTGTACCAAATTGACTATTGAAAGATTGAGGGTCACCAAGTCACAGAAGAAGAATCACTAAAAGGTACTCAACGATAATGTGCTTGTTTTGTTTTTCCCATCCATTGCATAAGCCGCCCACGAAACTGAAAAACAACGTCATACCACAGGGTCAATGCTTGTTCTACGCCCACAGGTGACCAATGTTCTTTTCCCCCATCTGCAAATGGTGCAAGTATACTTGAAAGCATATCGCATAATGTATGCTGTAGCCCTGACTTCTTTTTGGGCTGTGTGCAATTGAGAGGATTTGCTTTTGCAGCATTCAAGCCACCCACTGTCGTCACCCCAAGTTTGAGATATCTCATCCCTGTGATAATGCTGAGTGTCTTACTTCTGGAAGCACTTGTATCAATGCGTCTGGCATTGTATTCCGTAAAAAAAAAAAGCGTTCTGTGACTGAACTGAAACTGATCCGTGATAGGGCACCCAAAAGCTGTGCAACTAGGTCCAATAGGAGTCCACGCAAGTCAACCAATGAAGGATATTCAGTTTAGCTCACAACTCTTTACTTTGAATGCCCGTTGTTGATTTTCCACTGTTATAATTTCCTGTAACTTCAACTCTTCAGCCAGAAGATCTATATCATATCCCCATTGACCTCGGGGTCATGCTTTCCACAGTCCTTACCTGATATTTGTCTTCAATTCGGGGGGAAATCCATGGACAGTCAGAGTTATCATGAAGTTTAGCAGATGCTGATAATAGTAATGGACTTCCAACTATTTCATCAAATGGCCTACTTCCATCACTGCTTAACATTAAAAAGATGATTGCATTTCCTGTACTGTCACCAGTCTCTCCATTGAATTCCTCATGCAACAGTTTCATGCTGTCTTCAAGTGACCACCCATGTCAAAAAAGGAGGTAACAGGACTTACAAACAATTGTTCAAATCTTTCCTTTGTTTTGTGCTACAAACTACTATTGTTCATAAAATTTAACCTTAAAATTTACCCCTTGCTCTACCGAAGTACTCCATCACTTTGTGGTGTGAAGAAAATATACTCTTGGGTTTTAGTTTAGTTGATCATCCACTTTCAACTTTTAATAAAATGAACCAATGCTCCAAACCCAAAGTATGCTCTTGACCGCTGCAGTCTAGTCTGAACAGTTGGATCAATCAGAAACGGGTGTAAGGCACTTAGCTTAATAGAAAAATCCAAACTTATTTACCTTTGCGGATTTGGGAGGTTATATGGGTGTACACTGTAGAGTCAGCAAGCTACTTTAAGAAGGTTCATCCTCGCCTGGTTGGACACTTGGTTAAGCTGCTAAAGCACTTAGTCCAAGAAGTTAGATCTAGTTGGGCCAAACCAAGAATTTTACCCATTCCTTTAATACTCATCTAATAATTTAAAATAAAACAACAAGCCTCTTGCAATACTTTCACAACCCTACACAACAACAATCGCACACATATATCTCTCGACACCGGTTTATTCATTTTTTTTATTATTTATATATTGTCGTGAGGTTTCATTTATCATGTGTGGTGTTGATTATGTAAAATTGCAAATGATGCTATGTTGTGTTATATTTTCATTTGATCATTCTAAACTCCTAGAATAGACTTTCTTACTTGTGTTTTAGTTTAAAATCCTTAGTTTATTTTCATAGGGCCCACCCCCCTTGGATTCGCTAGGAGTAAGCCTAGATGAAGGAGTCAAGTAATCAGGTGACAACACTTGAATCTCACTTGCCCCCAAGGACACACCGAGCGGCTTGAAGGTTTCTTGCCACGTCCCCCCTAGGTGTGTATTAGGTGGCAACAGGTCCCACTTGGTAAGTGCATCCTCATGAAGAGATTCTTTCCTATTTACATGCCTCCAAATAATTTATGAGCCTCTATTTGTCCTAGTGCACCCTCTTGATGAGATCCTTTCCTATTTTTGTGCCTCCAGCTCATTAATGAGTCTCCATCACTCCTCATGCACCTCCCTTGAGTTATTTTTGGTTTCCACTCATCCAGTTTTTGTGTAAGTCCTCCTCATGGAGCTATTTCAGGTTAAGTAACCTCAACTTGAGCCTCCACTCTCCCTAATTCGAGTTCCCCCTTCATGATAGAGTTGGCAACCTTATGGTTGAGTTAACCCCTCCTCTTGACCCGAGTGGGCTTACCTTGGTTCAAATTGCCTCTCTCTCCTATAAATTCATGTGTTCTCTACTTGTTGAGACTAATACTGAGCTTGGATCACTTGACTTGTGCTATCTCACTGTGTTGTGAGTGTTGACAGTATTGAGACTGTGTTGGGACTGAGTTCCTGTTGTAGGATTCCCCCAAAGAGCAGTTTAGTATCTGTTTCCAGAGTGTAGTCCGGCGGATGTTTCCCTTGCTTCTACACTGGGAACCACTCTTCTAGTCCAGGTTCTCGCACAGGATGCCTGGGAATGGGATGGGACGAGTTAGATGAAGGGAGTCACATCCCATCGGCAGTGGAGACGGACAGGGAGCAGGTGGTAGGGAGAAGTATTGTGGTTTCTCGGAAGAGGAGTTTACGAGAGTTGGTAGATTGAGTGTGCTTTGCTTGTGGATCTGTGGCCTTAGCTTGGGTGTGAGCTGTTCAAGTGAGATAGGCTTGAGTGTGTCTACGGCTGGGAGGAACATTGACCGGTTGAAGCCAGTTTCCCAAATTTGAGATAAGCGTTCTCTCATGTGCTATTCATATTATTTCATTCTGTATATGTGTCGTGGTGATTGATTTATGCTATCTTCATGTTCATGGTTTATATGTCACGATATATATGCAGGATGAATAGCCTTTGTACATGATGAATCTGAATTGTTATGATCCTTCTCTACCATCTATTCTTTCTCTTCTCCTTCAGGTTTACAATTGTCGCTCTCATGGCGTTGAGAGCGACGCAACCATATGTTCTGGTTCGTTTATTTTTGCTCGTTTCTGGGTTGTGAGAGTCGTTCCATTGTGTCCAGAGTGACGTTTCCAGTAAGGAACACCTTATGTTTCGTTGAAAAAGCTTTCCGTATGACCAAGTTATGACCGTTTTGGCCCGGTAGTGTTTCCGGTGCTAAAAGGAATGCACCTTGTCTTTTGGTTGTGAGTACCTCTGTATGTAGATCTGTTTTATTGTTGTAGATCTGATTATATTATTGTAGATCTGATTTGTATTAGTGATTGATGGCTGGAGGGAAGGCAACCATACAATCTAAATCATACTAGTGAAAGATGGTTGTAGGGGACAGTCACGGTATCTGATTTTGGAGGCTGTAGTTGGCAGCTTGTGCCTCTGTCCTTGCTATGGTTTGTGTGTGGCTGTAGATGGCATCCTGTGGACATGTTTGATGCTATTCTTACTTACTACTTAACCATACTATCAACACACACATAACAGAACTGATAAGTAATCCTCATATGAAAGATAATTATTATGCAAGCAAAAGATAACCACAATTCTCAATAGCATTACAATCCAATAATTACTATCAAGTACCTAAGTTAATTCTATGTTCATAATTGTACTAGAGATTCTAATTACCATGCCTTACTCATGTACATGTTACGAATTACATTATTTTTATGTTCACTAGAATGCACCATAAGGGAATGTTATGTTTGCATGTCTTACAATTCTTTTAAAAGGCAATACATTTAAATTTCTTGGTTGAATGGTTAACCTTAATCTGCTGTGTAATACTCGACTTAGACCCTTTTTCCTGGGTTTCCTAGTGCCTCTAGCCTCTGGCCTTAGTTTGAGGTCGAGGACATTACAGTTTGGGTTCATCACCAACCTCCATGAAGTATGCTTCTCAACCCAAGTGTCCTCAAGTCATGTATCCAGCCTCCAAGGTATATAATAATATATCACATGGTCCCAAGCTCTAAGGGCTATGTGCCCTCCTCCAAGTGCCCAACACTTCTACTCCTAGGTAGGCACCTCCCATTAATCGAACAATTGACTCCTCCATTGTGTGGTCCCAATGGTTTCGTCATCATGCTGATTGGGGTAACAACCTTCTAGGTAAGGGCACCATGCTGGCACTCTGACCAAGGTCTAGCATCCAACCAACATTGAGCCATCCATAGTCCATGAAGTATGGCCAAAGGGGCTAGGAAACATAATACTTTTCTTGCAAGGTGAAAAGACTTTTGGAATAACACCAAGAACTAACAGCAACAACCTCAACCCATTATTCACCGAGCGGTTCCTATTGTTTAGAAGAACTTCAAGCATGACACTAAACTATTACTGCCTAAATTTGATGGGGATCTCAACGATGACAAGCTTAATTCTTGGATACACAACATGAGAGCTTATTTTGAAACCCAGTCAAACCTGATAGAGTCCCAACAAGATATTGGCCGTTAATGTATACATGGAGGACCATTGTGTTACATTGTGGAATCTCCACACATAGCACTCATTAGCCAACAACCAACCCCAATCAACATTTGGGTAGACTTCAAGGATGCAGTCCATAAAAGCTTCTAACCATTACAACACTTGGGTAGGTACACGGATACTTTATTGGTGAAGTGGTTACAACTTCAACAAATCCTAGGAAGTCTATTGAATAGTGTATTAGCATTTTCAACAAAATGTCCATCAAGCTTGAAGTAAAGAGTGTTCGAAGACACCCTCCATGTTGAAGTTCATTTTTGGGTCATCCCTCAGTCATACTCTATGCCTACCCTGACTACTATCATGGACACTAGATGTAGCAGTGATGACAATTGGGAAGATCTCTATCCACCAAACTGACACTTTGGGGCCTATCTTGCTAGCCATACAACAGCCTACAGTAAACAACGTAGAGCGCTTTTTAGCTATGTTACCGGAAATGCCTCTAAAGGTACCCCTAATGTGGTTCCTTGATTTGGCCATCAAAATGGAGGGTAAGCACCAACGAAATGCACCGAAACGTTTTGGGGCCATTTCCATTTTTCTGAAACAGTGTTTTGGCATCCAGAAACTCTGGTTCCATGTTTTGTCCCTCACCCAAAATGTTTCAGGATTCCTGGAAACAATTTAGGCACCGGAGCACCATTTAAGTCTGAAAACATTAAAAAAATAATGAAGAAAGCTATAATAAAAACAGTTAAAACATCTACACTAAGCACAACTGTTGCAAATATTAAGCCCATCTGAACTTGAACTGGCAATGCTCTTAAATCTTGTATTATGAATTAATAAATTGCAGCGGTTGACATTCACTGGAGAATTGTTTTTTAGTCAAGGGTAGAATGCTACCAATATTTGAGTGCCTAAACTGTTTCATAGAATTCTTTATCACGTGTTATATTATTCAACTTTCCATTGGAGAATGTTTCTGAATGGTATGCCACACTGAGTGCCCTTCCTGCTTAAGAACAGATCCTAATGCAATCTGAGAGCATTGATCTCACTTCAAAGGATTGTAACTAGTTGGACACTGGGGATTTCAAGGATGGGTCCCAAACATAATGCATATTTCAGAAGCTGTAATGGCTATCAAGCACAAGTCAGCATCGAATATAACTTTATATATCTTTATATTCTTCTGTCCTTAGAATCAAGCGTAAATGGGAGACTTGTCAACACAAATTGGCCCTTTAGAGATTGTTGAATTATTGGCCATCATGCACCCTGTAGATTCCTAAGAAAGTCACTATAAATTATTATTGTTGGTCCACAGAAGAACATTGGTGACATTTATATGGATCTATTGGTGGGGGGCATTGTGTGTCCACATCTGGTCCATGTATTGACATCATTATAAACCTTATCCACTTAGCACAAGTCTAGTAGAGCAAACAGTAGTGTTTCTTGAAAGAGGGACATAAACATAGTTGCTGTGTCACAATTGCATATTATTATATGCGGCTTTAAATTAGATGGGGTTTTAAGAATACTTAGCAATTACCATATGGACATATTGTATTGTGAGAATGTCTTACGAATTTTGATTGTCTTGATATAGGATCTGTCTACACTGGAGTTGATTTCTGCAAAAAGTTGTGTGGAGTGTCAATTATCCGAAGGTGAGTATTGATGGAATCTATATCTATTTTGTTTTTCCGCAGTTTATTATTGTTTGATGTAAATCTGCTACTAACAAATCAAGTTCTGCATGCTGATATAATCTTCTTCCCTCCTTTATTTTATTGGTTCTTTCATCTCAATTTAACCGGTACACTATGTAGAAGTACCAGAACTCAGAAACTCTCAACTTACCTGTGCAAAAATGTGTAATATTTCTTGTTTTCTTGTACATAATGACATTCTCTAGACTGCATATGGTTTAAAAGTTACCATACCAGTCGAGTCTCACTAGCGCTATTGGTTTCTAAGGGTTCCGTTGCTAGTCGGCCCAGGGTTCGAAACTCCGCGATAGTGAGAGACATCTTACCAAAAAAAAGTTACCATACCAGGATAACGGAAGAGAAGGGACTTTTGGTGTTTTCCTTGAATGCAGAATTCTTGACTAGTTTTTTATGTGTAGTGGGGAAAGCATGGAGAATGCATTGCGTGCATGTTGTAAGGGAATCAAAATTGGGAAAATTCTAATCCATCGAGATGGTGATAATGGTAAACAGGTAAGCTGTTTGACACGGTTAAATTCTATTCATTTTCTTTTTACATTTGAGTTTGGTGTGATGGGTATATATATGGCTTCTGTAATTTTTAGTTCATTGTATTGACATCCAGCTGATATATGAGAAATTACCAAATGATATTTCTGAACGTCATGTTTTGCTCCTTGATCCGGTTCTAGCAACAGGTAAGATTTTTGAGTGATGCTGATGACATTTAATATGCTTGATTTCTTGAAACATTTCTTAGTGCATTACAAGATTTTACGATTGAAGATCAATCAGTAATGAAGACTATTTTATGATTCTATTCTCATTCAACCACAGGGATTTCCTTGTTTAGAATCAAAACTAATCGTTTATTGCAGGCATAAATCATTTGAGGATATGTCTAGGCTACACTTGAATTATTTAAAGATCTGTCAGTACCAGTAGCACACAAATTGAACAGGTTAACATAGAACATGGTATAATACATTGCTTTATGCTTGCTTTGTTAATTTTTTAGTGTAGCTGCGAGACCCATTCTCAGAGAGAATGGTACCCTAGTCAGTTAACTAGGGTTCCTGGTCATGTTAACCAGGCAGAGTAATGTGTAAGACCCTAGAAGGTACCCTAGGGCCCCCAGCTGTCTCCTGGGGTTCTTGGTCGAGGACCAAGCAGTTGGATGCCATGGCAAAGTCCCTAGCATATAGCTAGGGCCCCTATTTGTCTCTAGGGTATTCTGGTCTGGGACCAGACAGTTTCTTGGTCGAGGACCAAGCAGATCCTGCAGGTTGAGACAGAGACTTCCTAGGTCCTGTAGATGGTTGATCAACATTCAGTCTAGGACTGAATGCTCAGCTTGAGGCTGAGGACCATTCTCTGGGAGAATGGAGAACCTGGTCATGGACCAGATGGTTGATCAACATGACCCAGTCTGGGACTGGGAACTCAGCCTAGGGCTGAGAGCCATTCCTTGAGAATGGAGGCACCTGGTCAAGTACCAGGATATTAACCCAGTCTGGGACTGGGAACTCAGCCTGGGGCTGAGAGCCATTCCTTGAGAATGGAGGCACTTGGTCAGTTACCAAGATTATGATGTGTGATGTCCTCTTCTCCTAGGTCTTCGAGATGGATGAGTTGGTTGGTCTTCTCAAGGGATTGGCCACCCCTTGTGGAAGCCACTAAAATTTGACCTAAGGAGCAGTTGAGAGGATCACATGATCACATCATCTGTGTGAACCCTTCCTTATACAATGATGATGAACTTTCAGTGTTATATGGAACATTTGTACATTTGAGAGAGAGATGACTGGTTGTACCTTTCCACCTTGGGTGATTTACTTTTGGTCCTTGTACCTTGTTGTTTATTAAGTCTTGTGGTACCCTGTCTTTGATTTGTGGTAAATAGGGTCATTGACCCACCTTTTATTTATACCACCCCTGTTGTTTTGATCTTATGGGTTTGCCCACTTTCTGAGGATCTTTTATTTATTTTTATTTTTATATATTTTATATTTATCTTTTATTATTTTTATTTATGTTTATCTTTTATTTTATTTTATTTTAAAGTAACCTCTTCCTAATTTAATAAAATAATATTTTATTATTCTTTTCCTAATTCTATGATTTCCTAATTTAAAGGATTATTTTAATAATCCTATTATCCTATTTATTAAGGTCTATTGTTTCTCATTTAAGATGATAATGAAGAGAATTTATCTCAGCTCTGATTTCTGATACTGATTTGGGGCTGACGTCAAAGGCTTCATGTGTTTGTTGCTGCTGCTAGGGCTGATTGTCTAAGCCATCCACCTGCTGAAGCTCACTGCTCATCCCCTTGACTGATCCGTGACCTCCTTGCTTTGTTCTATCTGCTTGTTGACCACTTGAGGGGATGCCGCTTACCTTAATGACTGTTTTGCTGCTTCATGTTTTATTTTGATAAGGCCGCCTGCCTTGGAAGTCTGAACTGCACTTTATATATGGGCCAAAAGAGCTGGCCGTGACCTATTATGGGTGCTGTGAGTTCTGTTAAGAACAATTGTGGAGGCTGCAGCTTACTATTGGTTATTTGGCTGATCCGTGAGCCATCTGTGGAGGCCGCATCCCCTGTGATCTATTTTGGTGATCAATCTTCTATCTTTTGAGGTGGCTGCAACCCCTGTAGATTACTTATGAGCTGACTGCTATCTATTGTCATCTGTCTGTAGGTCAGATCTGCAAGTTGTGACCTGATTAGGGCTCGATCTGTATGCTGAGGGTTTTGATCTGCCAGCAGAAGTTTTGCTAAGGCCCAATCTATCTATTGTGACCTAGCCATGAGCCTTAGAGCTCTGTCTTACCTCAGCCGTGAGCTTGTGAAGGTCAGATCAGCAAGTCTTAACCTGATTGGGTTTGCCTTAGGTTGGCCACACCCTTCTGACATATTGTTTGACTGAAGCGTGACTCTGTTTAGGAGTATTTATGCTATTCGTGAACTTATCTTCTAATTCATGGGAAAGTTCGGGTTTGTCAAAGTCTGATCTTTTATTTGACAACTGTAACCCCTGAAGTCTTTTGTGTGGTCAGTTTGTTGTGTTTAACCTAAGTTCTGTTTCAGTGTTAAGACTTTATTAACTTCTGACCCATAGTCTGTTTTATATGCTGAGACTTACCTTTGACTGTCTTTGACCATTTGACTGTATCTCAACCTGTCATCTCTCTCTCTCTGGTTTGTACTACCCTCTTGTAGGGTCTGATAGTTTCCAGATTTGACTGGCCTCTCTGAGGCACAGTGTTTACTGAAAGTAAGTAACTCTTCTGAGTATTTTATGGAAAGGGTTCCACACAGGTAAGTATCTTCTCGTTTATTTATTTATTCTACATTACATGCTGCTGAAGTTTAACTTAGCACAGTGACCTAACGGGTAGTATTAAAGGTACTTTAACACAGTGACCTGAGAGTGCTAAAGACATGAAACTTATGTTATGATAGTTTTTACTACTGCACTATTTAATATTCGATATTTGCAAATGTTTATTAAATGTATTTTCTGCATTAGAATATGAAGAACTGTTATTTTTCTGTACAAAACCCTAATTTGACAAATTTCAACATGCTTAATGGTATAATTATAACATGGGCTTAAATAGACTCCTTTTACTTTTAAGTCCCCACAAGCTTTTTGGTTATTGATGTTTCCATATGGTTGTATGATCTGAACGGTCATAAAGAGGGTTTGGTTCTTATAAAATTAGTAGAATTAGTAGAGGCTTGTGCAAATGTATAGAAACTTTGTTAAGTTGTTTTTTGATTTGTGATTTTAACAGGTATATATTTGTTGTCGTATACTACAATCATTATAGATGCACTTAGGCTTGCATCAGGCAGTGCAATTCCTATCTTATCTCATCCACTTTTTTGTGTGCGTTGTGCATGTATTTGAGTACACATTAGGAAACTCAGCTGGGCAGGCTATTGAACTTCTAGTACAGAAGGGAGTTCCAGAATCCCATATCATATTCCTAAATATCATCTCTGTAAGTAAACCTTACATTTACTGTTATGTGAAATCTGTAGAAACAACGGGACACTTTTCTCCACTGCCTTGTTCTTGTGGTTTTTTATTCGACTTTCATTCTGTTTTCTTTGAAAGCGCTCCGTGAAGAGAAAAACCATATTTGAGTCACGTCTCTTTTATCATCAGTATGATTCTCTTAGGAAGTTTAACATATCCGGGGAACCTGTAAGAATAAAATTTCATCATATTGAAGCTTTTAAATTCTATCCGTATTTTAATCCATTGCAAGCCTCTACTTTCTAAAAATTGCAGCATTCTATTACAGGCCCCTGAAGGAATCCACACGGTCTGTAAACGGTTTCCACGGCTGAAAATTGTAACATCGGAGATTGATCTAGCTTTGAATGAAGAATTTCGTGTAGTTCCTGGGATGGGAGAATTTGGTGATCGCTATTTTGGGACAGATGATGACCCCCCTGCTCCAATACCTGAAAATGCCTACGCGAAACAGCAGAATCCCAAGGTAGCACGGGATGTCTTCCCTCCCACCTTTTACCAACAACGTTAAAATTGTTGGACGTTTTGTTGTGAAGAAGCATATTTGGAAATTTAAAAGGTTTTTATTTATTCATTCTTAGCATCCCTTTGAATGAAGGGAGATTACTTCATTTGTGGCATGGCAATATTCTTTCCAGGTATAAATAATGAGATGTTCAGACCCACGAACTCTGCGTTCACAGTATTTTTCTAGATGAAAAAGTTCGAGTTAAGCTTAGCTGTGGCAGCCACGGCAAAATGATCCACACATTTTATATGATAATATTGGCTATGCAATGGATTCCCTGGTCATGTGCAAGTACAATTAGGGATTCCTTATTTGTATCAACAATTATGACTTTTTGTTCAGTGATTCTTCTCAAGCTTTGGCAATTTGACTAGAAGAAAGACTTCTAGTCGACAATTGCAACAACTACCTGGAAACCAAGACAAATTTCTGTAAAAGTGATCATGTAATATTGAAAGACTTCTAGTCGACAATTGCAACAACTACCTGGAAACCAAGACAAATTTCTGTAAAAGTGATCATGTAATATTGAATTCCAAAGGCCTTATGTATACGAGTGGAAGGACAGCACATTTTATGTGCTGGTAAGTTCTTTCTACAAAGGATGTAGTATTTAGAATGTAAGAAATAGAACTCTTCGTCTCAATCAAGAGATTCATGGAAGTGCCCTCCAATTTCATAATAGACTTTCTAATATCATTTGAAGGATGACCAATCACCAAAGTATTCACTTTAAAAAGTCTGTAAATTGGGTAATTCTTTGTTCAATGACTATTGTGTCCTGAATACAAATTTTTTCCTTTTATCAGGACTGTCCAGAATCTGTGACTGTCCTGTGGCAAACTTAGCTTTCTTTGTTTTACCTTTCACTTTTTGTATTTGTGACTAGTTTTAGAATTTTATATTGCACAATTTTTATAATGGTTTCCACAGATACACAGTACTACCAGTTTTGCATATGAGCATAATGGATCTACGTTTTGTGAATGCCAAAAGCCTAATTCTTTTTTAAAAGCCTATTGTTTCCCTGCCAAAGATTATTTTTAAATTTTGATGACATCTTATGCATTCGATTCAAGCACCCATCATGCCATACCAATTTTTTGCACATCAAAAGTTGAAAGCCAGTTTTAAATTACTTGCCATAATAAGAGTCTCTTTTAGTGAACAGGCAGGAAAAAGTAATCTGTAAACTATTTAAGCAATTTCAAGTTGTATTTTTATTGCAATAACCAGCAGGAAATGGGAAAGCCAAAAACACTTGGGATTTCAGTTGAGGTACAAAATACACGACAGTTGGATGGACCATTTTATCACATAATTATTTAACATGACCACTAGAATTTTACTCCAGAAGAAAGGGACACAAACTATCCAGCTTATTGTATTGTATTGAATTGAATTTCTCTTCACGGCCAACATAAGAGAAAGGTTTTCCGTGTGGATGTTGGCCTTGGTAACAAAAATATAGCAATAGAGTTGCTCTTCCACTAAATTCCTTCCATATTAACCACCGAGGTGCGTAGGTGCGTATATGATCATAGCTGAGCTATATACACGTTATTTTCTCGGCATTTTCTCTTATTTTGTGGCTTGCCAGATTAGTTTGTTTTTAGTCCCTAGGTAGAGAGTATATGTTTCACTTTACACTATTAGTTTGAATAGTGAAAAAAAAACTATCTTTAAAGTTTAGGAAAAATTACATTAATTTCTTTTATATAATATATTTTTGTGTTGAATTTTTGATTGGCTTATAAATTTTGATTGGACAAATTTTGTCATTGATTGGATTAGATAAAAATAAGAAAAATAAAATTATACACATTATGAAAACTTTACAAAGCTCATAAAATATTTATGAGAATGTTGTATTGCTATCATGTCACTTCATAGTGTTGTAATATATATATATATATATATCCTACCCATTCTAAAGACTCATACAACTTAAATCCATATATTTATATTGAAATAGTACCATTAACTTTGCAAAAAATCAATAACATTAAAAATACTATTAGATCTAAGTTCAAAGAGAAAATGTGAGGCGAAAAGGAGTTGGAGGTTAAAAGAAAGCGAAGATACTACAATGAGGTTATTAATCTTCTAGAAGACCAAAAGTATCTCTCTATTTTAACTAGCTTGAAGAAAAAAACTAACATACCCAAAATAAGAACGAACGCTCACGAGTTTCGTAGTGAAACATGGCGATGGACAATTCCTAAAACACCGTGGGAGGATAGGATTTGCTATCTTTGTAAGACCAAGAGAGTTGAGGATGGAAGCCACTTTTTCTTAAAATGCCTTGCGTACAACCACATTAGATCACAGTTTCTGAATATTTATTATAATACTAACCTCTCTAATATTCTAAGTTGTCAAAACTATAGTGACCTCGGTACGCTTGTTTCTAAGTTTTTGAACATAGGAATAATTTGTTACAACAAACAAAGTAATTTCTTAAGGTTCAATACACTACATTTGGTCTTGGTTAACATTAATTATCATCATCATAATATATATTCTTTACCCATTACAAAAACTTATACAACGTAAATTTATATATTTAAATTGAAATAATATTATCAATGCTCTCTCTCTCTCTTTGTTCCAAAAACTTATACAACTTATATCCATATGTTTATATTGAAATAATGCCATTATTATACAATTTTTTCAGTAAATATTGTTATTTTAATTATATATATATTTGGTGATATGAGACTA